>VZSZ01009170.1:406470-606242 GCA_013398815.1 Ibidorhyncha struthersii
CCACCCCCCCCCGGTGGGAGCCGGGGGGGCGTCGGTCCGTGTCATTTTGCTCGCCTTTAAAAATTGGTCACTGGAGATGCGGACTTTTTATACATACAAGTTAAGGCGAGGGGTCATGTTTCGTTACTGCCTTTGGTTAAATTCCCTTAACAGCAGAATTAATGTACTTAACGTTTTTGTACTTTGCTTATTTTAATATTCCTTTCTGTGTGTTCCCCCAAACTCTCTGGGTGTCTGAAGCTAGGTGCCTGGCTACTCTTCATTAAATACATAATGGATGCTGGTATTCGTACTGCCAGGCATGGAAATAAATTACCTGACCAGAAAAGATGCCGGTTTCTGCTGTAGCAAAGCGTAGAAACAGTCCTCTGTCTTTCATCCTAGTGGTGTGAAGGTTACTGTAGGGTTTTAGCTGTGTTCAGATATGTCCCTCTAAGTACAAACAGTAAGTGATATTCTTTCATCTTTTATTGGGGGAAGAGTAATTTAGCTGGCTGATAATTTTGATACCGAGTGTTGATACAGAGCAAGAAGAGATGGTCTACTGTAAGTTGGGAGTGTCTCGCATGTTTTTGTGAAATGAATAAATAAGGCCTGTTTCTTATCTGAGCTTCAAAATAAAATGCCATATCAAGTATAAAAGCCTCAGTTGTTTCTGTAGCTGTCTTGTGTAGTCTCTGCAATCCACTGAAAACACTCAGTAAATACTCCTAGCCACTCTCAACGTTTCTGTGTTTATCGACTCTAGTTCTTGGTGCTAGTGTTTTTTCAGTTTGGTTGCTAGATGAAAACCTCGTATTAGTTATGACTTCTTGATTAGCCCCTGAAAGTCAGAAAAAAGATATACTAATTTGGGGTTTCTTCCCTTTTGGGTGTAGAGTGGATATTTGACTCTTGCTGCCCCTTGTTAGGGCTGTAACAAGGAGATAAAGGGGTAATCTTTCAAACCATGTATTTTTGCTATCCAGAGTTAAGGATAAAATAAACATTTGTTTAAAATGTGACTTGAAATGATGGCTAGAAATTGGAAGACCCTGAACTCTCACCAGTTCTATTGTCCTTAGTTAACATGCACATTTCAATTAGCTGTATGTTTTGCTAGCCACATAATTGGAGTCTAAATAGTGAAACGTTTTCCTCTGCTTGAATTGTCAACTATAAAGGTAAATGTAAGTGGGTGGATTGCTGTTGAATGCAGTGCTAGGCCTTTCATAAAGGAGTACACTTTAAGGGAGTACTGATATAAGTACTATCTGTACTGAATAAGTCTTATCATGCAGCAGAACATGATAGGTGTCCCATCTTTGGAAACATTCTAGATTAAAGTCTAGAAAACTGCTAACAAACAAGGACTGGGTTTGTGTTTTCAAGTGAGTTCTCAGACAGTGCTGAAGATACAGGAAATTCTCCTCTGCTAGAATGATGCTCTGCATTAAAAGGAATCACAAGTCTGGTTTACATCAGAGCAATATTTGTTAATATCTCTCAGGGTACTTCTTTAACTGATGATTGAAATTCCAAGAGCAAATGATAACTAATGCAGTCAGTACACGCAGAAAGAACTCTACTTTTTCTTAAATTGTTAAAATTAAGTTCCTTAAAAAGACCAATAGTCTGTTTAAGAAATAATAAGACCAAAAATCTGTTTAAGAAAATACTGAAGTAACTTGCAGTCATGGTTCATTTAGCAGCTTTCAACCAATTTTAGTTTTCTATAGCTAGCTTTTTGCCAGTGATGCTTATGGAGTCTGAATCACTGGAAAGATGAGCCGTCCTGTGTCCTGCTTTGGGCATGGAAAAGATGCCTAGTCAGTATGTGATGGCAAAATTGTTATTGTGGACAGCAGTTTTATTTGTCTTAAAATAGTCTTATTTTGACAGCAGTGACCATAAGCAATAACAAGTATCTTAAATAGAACTGGCCTCAGCTGTCATAATGAGTGATTTGTCTACTGGCAATGGTTGAAGGCACAATATTAGTAGTGTCTCCTTCCAAAATAGTCGAATGAGCCTTCATAGTATAGGACATACCTGTTATAAAATGTAACAATACAGATAAAATCTAGGATCTTGTAGAGTTGCTGAATGAAAATCTCATCATCTGTCTTTGAAGAGAGGAATTTCTTTCACTCCAAAAGTGTTGTTATGCTTGAGGATTCTCCTCAGCTGGCAAACAGGGTCTGGGCCAGGAACTGTGCTCCTGTTTTGCTCTCGCTGTCCTTCCCAGGTGCATTTTCACAGACACCCTTCAGCAACTACAAGTTTGCACAGTTGTCAAAAGAGGTTGTGCCCTGCTTCCATCCAGCAGTGCTTTCCTGCCTTAGAAGAGCCCCTAGATCAGGGTGGATTTGGCTGAAAACTAATCTCTTGGGGTCGAATGGGTCTGGAAGGCGCACAGTTGTTAGTTGTTGCAGAAGAGAAGTAGCAGGTTTCTGTCAGTTTAAGTTGATGGAGGAGTGCTACCCTTAAATCTTTTTAGGCAAGACTGGGATCTTTTTGCAGTCAGAGCCTCTGTTCTAACTTTCAAGCTTGTGAACATTTTTTTTTTTTTTTAACTGTATATTACTGTGTTGTCTTTGTATAGCGTGTCCCTCTCCCGCATTGAGCATCATTTTAGTGGGGTGTTGCTTTAGGCTTTCCTGGCTTGGACCAAGAGCTCTGTGATGTGTGGGTCCCTGCTGCTCACTCTCCCGTTTTTATAGGAGTTACTGCTTGTGTGTGTGTGAAAAGGATTTTACAAAGATGATTGTAGCCTGATCCAAATAGTCTTGGAGATGTGTATTGAAAGCACAACTGTGCTGTATTTTGAAAATGACGGCAAGGTTTTCCTGGTGAGGAAGATGGGTAAACCAGCACCTCTCTGGAAGAAAGGTGAGAAATTAAGTCGGAGTGGACTTGAAGCTCTTTAGTCTTTATGTGACTTGCAGTATTCCATTTTTTATTTTATTTTAACCAATATGCTTTTGGTGGAATGATGTTAACTATTATTTTCTCCCTTTCTTCCTTTTTAGCTTGGTTTTACTCTTGGCAATGTGGTTGGAATGTATCTGGCTCAGAACTATGATGTAAGTATCTTTGTATTTTCAGAGTTAAACCTATTCTGGACTGAAAATAGAAGGCTGTTTTCCCTCAGTCAGAACTGAATCTGTCTTTATTTTGATGGCTTATTTTAATTAAACAGAATGCAGATCATACTGACTTTAGTTACAGATGAACTAGAATGTAAATAAAACCAAAACATCTACCTCTTTGACATCATCTCTGTGGCAAGAGTAATGCTTAGAGCCTTAACTGGTGGTGTGGCCCTAGAGCACAGGTATGGTAAACAGTCATCTACACAGATAGAGACAGGAGAAATGGAAAGGGTTTAGCAGCTGCTCATGGACTGTACTGGCACTAAAATACTGGTTTCCTGACTCTGATTGTCTGCTTACAGTGTTCTCCACTCAGTACATGTTTGTTATTTAAAAATCCTTCAGAGCATCTGAAATGTCTGTCTGTCTTCTGTACCAGTAATGAAAATAAGTTTTGCCAGCTTTTTTGAAAATTCAGCACCTACTGCTACTTCAAACAATATGTCAACCTGCAGTCTTTCCTTCCTTCTTTTCTCACAGTGAGAAAAGAAAGTGAACTTGCTCTCAGTTCTCACAGTGAACGGAGATTTTTCACTAGGAGAGTTAGAGTAGAAGAAGAAGATTTAGATCTGACCTTCAATACAAGCTTTTTAATTTCTGCAGAGTCAGCAGAATCCCTTGTAAGAGCAGTGCCACTTAGCTGTTTACAGGCTGGAGGAGTCAATGAAATTTAACATAATTTTTTTCCTTTCTTATACAATCTATATTAGCCTAGTTAAAAAAACCAAACACCCAAAAAAAAAACAAAAAACAAAATGAATTATTGAGGCTTAGATCTCTGATAACATTTATGTTTTGCTTTCCTTTCATCTTGAGTACTGAAGTAATCTTGCTTGCAGAATTCCTATTTTTTGCTCCTTGCTCACGTGAAAACTTTTATGATGCTTCCTGTCCAGTCAAACCAGTAAGAGTATTAACAAAAGGCTCTTTTTTCTTTCCAATATGTTTTGCAGTGTTATGAAAATGTAGTCACATGAACGTATTTGGGTATATCAATATGTATAGTGTGTTTTTCTGGCAGCACTAATAAACTGTTGCCACAAGAGGGGGCACTTAGCCTTTCAATTTGCAGGAAATGGTTCCCTGGGTGCATAACACTGACTTGAAGGATGAACATGGTAATTTTATTGCTGGTATTGAAGATGATTTGTTTTAGATGACATCAAAGATAAACTTGTTATAATGAGGTCCTAATTCCACAGCTGTTTGCACATGTGCTTAGTTATAAGTACATGGAAGGTTCTGCTGACAACAGTGGACTTCCCTTGGTTTAGCTTAAATGTCAGGTGCATTACAGGCTGGACTTCTAATTTTGTTTGCTCAAACAGAACTTAACTTTGAAAGGGAAGGTCAGAGAGAAACGTATGATATTATCTGTGCTATCAGCCTCACACCATCTAATTAGAGAACTGCAGTCTGTTTGGATTGACTTCCCTTCTGCTCTGTGGTCAGGTTACATATGAAGTAAAGGCCCATGACTTTTTTCACAACTACCAGTGGGAACTTTGCTTTAGTTTCCTTTTAATCAGTTAGCTTGTAAAATCCTACATTGTCAATTCCCTATTTTTAGCTGAAGTCATAAGAATATCTATACCCTGCCCTTAAAAGTTGCTTTTATTTTTTTAAAAGTTGTCAAAATTTACTGTTGGATTGCTTTATCAAAATGCTTTTATTTGCAAAGAGAAAGCAAGTTTTGAAGTTCACAAGCGGTAAATTGAATTTTCATTCAAGTGTGAAACTGCAAAAGGCTGCCAATTTGCAATGCAGTAGAATTCCCCAGTGGGGAGTTTGGGTTCCCACAAGGTGGACCAGGAGAAGTATTTCTTCATAAATTTCTTGAACATATTTGCTGCTCTCGAACATCTCTTTTCTCTTGGTTTGTGTCCAGTATAGTACAATCTAATTTCCCCTCCCAAAGTCATTATTAAAGTCTGTGCATCAATGTTTAAATCGGCTTATTCTTTGGCAGTTTGTCCTCTTTCAGTGAGGAAGCCAGACTGGTCTTACTAAATTTCCTGTAAAGTGATTTTTTTTTTTTCCCTCCCTCCTGTTCCCATTGCCACTGAGTGACTTTGAGTCTTAACAATCTAAAATATTTCCTGAAGCCTTATGTAAGGTGTTTCCATCTGCTGTTTGCTTGATGTTGCTTTGTTTTTAACTGCTGTGCAGATCCTGGAAGCAACTATATTTTAGAAATCAGTTTAAACTTCATAGAACTTCTTGCTGTGTTTATGGTATTGTCTTTCCTGCTGAGGCTCATGTAGCTCAGTTTTTTTTTGTTAATGTATGTGAGTTTTATTTGTTTTTTGGTTTTGTCTTTAAAGATTCCTAACATTGCAAAGAAGCTTGAAGATTTTAAGAAGGATGTGGAAGCAAAGAAGAAACCTCCCAGCGACAAGTCCTAAGAGAGCAATGTTACCCAGGTCACCTTTGTGCATGCATGAAGGATGCAATTTACCTTTCAGGCAACAAAGATCAAGTAAAGGGTTGGCATGGGAGATTCCTCCACTTTTAGTCTCCTAGAACTGGAATGTCCCTCTTTTGAAAGAGCAGCCATGAACTCTTCCAGGGACTGATTTTCAAGGGTTTAAGAATTCGGATTTGCAGCTGATATGTGACTGGATAAGATCATTTGTGTTTTTTGTTTACTGCTTTTCCTAATATTTTGTAACCCATTTTTACCTGATCCAACTGGAGTCCTGTTAGACCTGTTACTATGCGTACCTCACACTTTGTAATACCCTTAGAACATCGCAAAAGAAATTAAATGCATCAAGAAGTAACTTTCTTGTCATTTATTGTGAGCAGTGGTACGTCACTGTCCTTAAGATCTGCATTCCATTATTGGAGATGGGAAAGTTCATTTGTCAAACTATGAACCTGGGGGCAAGGGGGGAGCTCCTGGTTTTTACCTTCTGTTAAATGATCACTTCCAGCAGTGCAGACTTTGCACAAACATTGCTGATTTCGAAAAGTGTAAAAGGCCATCAACTTTAACCTACATTTCAAATTCATTGTTGTATTATTGCCTCTTCCTCTTCTTTCCCTTCTGCTTGGTTGACTGAGGATATCTCTGGGAGGGTGGGAGAGAGGCGTTATCTTCAATAAGGGGTAATCTGGGCATGTGGAGGTCAGCAGTTACATTGTAAATCCAAACCATTCACTTTATGTATGTATGTTCCAGTTTGTGTAATTGTTCTAAGTATGCTTTATTACTGCCTCTTGGTGTGGAACAAGGACCAGAGCTCAGTATTTCTATCAAAGAGAGTGGCCAGCAGGTCGAGGGAGGTCATCCTTCCCCTCTACTCTGCCCTGCTGAGGCCACATCTGGAGTACTGTGTCCAGTTCTGGGCTCCCCAGTTCAAGAAAGACAAGGAACCACTGGAGAGAGGCAAGAGAGGTTGAGACCTGGGTCTGTTTATCCTAGAGAAGAGAAGACAGAGAGGGGATCTCATCAATGCTTATAAATATCTAAAGGGCGGGTGTCAAGAGGATGGGGCCAGACAACAGGGCAAGAGGCAATGGGCACAAACAGGAACACAGGAAATTCCGTCTGAACATGAGGAAAAACTTCTTCACTTTGGGGGTGACAGAGCAGTGGAACAGGCTGCCCAGAGAGGTTGTGGAGTCTCCTTCTCTGGAGGTATTCAAAACCTGCCTGGACACCATCCTGTGCAACCTGCTGTAGGTGAGCCTGCTTTTGCAGGGAGGTTGGACTAGGTAATCTCTGAAAGGCCCTTCCAACCCCTATCATTCTGTGATTCTGTGGTATTCCCAATACTTCCTCATTCCTATGCATGGTCTTCAGCCCATTGCCTTTACATTTGGTTCGGTTGTCTACCATGTATTTTCTTAGGATTAGGAACCGTTTATCTGCTGTCCCCCTTGTTGTCTGTCTGGTATACTCTCTTCACCCATTGTTGCCACTAAAAACTCTGGGGAGTGAGAAAATACACATCATATTGTAGTACTGTCCTCTTCTGTTTTAACGGAAAGCAAATTCTGCATTTGGAAACCATAGTTTTGCACAAATTCTGTTGTAAATTCTGGAGAAAATATTGCAGTAATTTTAATAGATGTAAGTTTTATTAATTCAGCAATCTATCAAATAATTTTTTCATTTTTTTTTCCTGTAAAATACAAGAGTCCGATCAACTCTGTAAGGTGACCTAAATCACTGACTTCCCCTTGACAGTTTTTGCAGGACGTGAAGGACAAAGAAAAGTGCCGGAAAGATTCTCCTTGCTTTTATTAACAGTGCCTGGTGATGGACTGCTATGGACAAGTAGGAGGAACAAGCACAGAGAGCGATCTCCTCCACTCCTTCAGGCTCTTGATGAAGCATACCTAGAGTGCTTCTCCATCAGTGTTTTAGTTAGGATAAGGATTCTGCCTTCACAGTGCATTGTCCTTTTTAGCATGTTTTCATTCTCGTCACAGGAAAACTGTAGAGCACATGGACTGGATTCCTTTCAGAACAGACTAAACCAGAAGATGTGCTTTGATCTCTAATGGGTGTTTAGTCCATTAGACAGGCCTAGAGACATTCAGAGGGAAAATATCCCAAGGTTTGGGCACTAACTGTTTTGCTCTGTAGACCTAATGGACTGCACTGTTTGAGATAAACAGCATGAAAGCTTTTAAGTACAGGACTCCCCATGTACCCATTGCAACTTTCACCCTTTGCCCCAAAGCCTTTAATTTGGATACATCTGGGTGGATTCCAAACTCAGGAATGTTCACTGAATCAGGAAAGACATACTTACAGAATACCTTATGCCAAACTTTTGCTTGCTTTTCCAAAGTTTGATGATGGCAAAGTTCTTCCACAATGCAGTCCTGCAATTAAGGGAAGTATTTCTCATCTAAAGATTCTCCTTCTTAAAGAATATAAATACATACGTATATATGAGAAATATTTCACCTGCAATTTCCCATCCTTCCATTTACCATCTGCCCCAAAATGCGTACCTGACATAAAAGCTTTCATATTTGGCAAGTTTAAAAGCCACATCAAGTCAGACAATGTTAGTAGCTATGCTACCAACTTGCCCTATAGTAAATACATAATTTCTCCCTGTTTGAGTTTGGTTTTTTTACCACTTAACATTAGTTACCAGAAACCTCGTGGGAGCTGTCTGTGTTGAAGATACCAAGAATGTGCTTGGTGAAGGGAGCTCACAAATAAAGTACGGTCGTGTTTAGCTATTACTGAAAGAGTAGTTTGGCTTTCACAGACTTCAGACCACGCTGAACGAACTGTCTTCCACAGACAAAAACTTTTCCATAGAGTGAGACAGCACTGCACAGCTGTTTTAATGCTTTCATGAATGCAATGAGCTTAGTTTCCCCCAGCTTCCCTTTGTCCCCCCCCATTTTCTTTCCTATTCATGAGCAGAGTATTGAAAAATACTGTCTCTAACCCATTCATATGTCTTTGCTTGTCATACAGAATTATGTTAAAGACTGGATTATTTCTTTCCTCAGACATGCTTTATGTTCTTCTCTTTACACAGAGATGAGAAGGGAAATAATATTCTAAGTCTCTATTTGTTGCCAACCATGCCTGTGTTACTCTTAAAGTATAATTTGGAGCTGAAACTTTCAGATGAGCATTCCAAGTAGATGTTAGGGGTTTTTTTCCTGTCAGATTATGAAGTGAACCAGCTACAGCTGTAGTGCTGTGGAAACAATATATGCTCATTAATATTAAAGACACGACTTCTTAAGTGTTTCTCACTGTTTGAAACACTTTCCATTTTAGCTCAAGCTGTCTTTTTTGTCCCAGGTAGTAAGCTGGAGAGCTGGATAACATTATAACACAGTTCCTGTCAAATTTGCAACTACTGTATAACACATTTTACTTAACCGTTTCAGCCTGAGGCTATCCTAGATGATACTAAAGGTTAACCTTGTATTTCAGAGGGCAGAAAGTACACACGGGTGATGACTGCTTGATGCAGATCCTGCATCTGATGTCTCAGACAGCTTTGGATGCAGTGGTGTCATAGCAGGTTGCAAAGGATGGATGCACGTTCAAGATACCTAGGAGCAAGTTTCCACTTAACATGGGTACTGTGAATTTCTGTGTGTTCAAAATGCCTATGTGGATAGCTAGAATTGCCAGCTAAAATATGTAGTATTCCTTCCTTTGATAAAAGCTCTTAGGGTAAGTGCAGTTGTTTCCATTTTCATGTATTGATTCTTTTGAGACATGTTCTAGGAGCTGAAGGTTCGACGCAAAAGGGGAGGAAAGGAATATACAAGCTACTAACGGACTTCTGAAATATTTACTGTGGATTTAGACTGTTGTCTTGTGATGGAAAATGCTGCCCTGATGTTCTTGACCATCTTCCATTGAAAACAGTAAAGAGTTAGTACTGAAAATATACAAAATGCCGGACAGCAAAGCTAATTGTTAGCTTACTGGGCACCAGAGCTCAAATAAAGATGGTGAATTTAGTCACAGAACTTCACTAACGTGAATGCTCAGTGGTGCCATTTTATATCACAGAACCACAGCTCCTTGTCTCATGATGTGTGCTCCATCCCTTGATTTTTGTGGCCATTGGGTAGGACTTGCTCCAGTATGCCCATGTGCCTCTTGTACTGGGGAGCTCAGAACTGGACATAGCAGTTCAAGTGTGTTTCACCAAGGCTAAGAAGAGGGGAAGGATCACCTTCGCCCTCAACCTGTGGAGGATGCTTTGCTTAATGCAGCTCAGGATGCTGTTGGCTTTCTTTGCCTCAAGGGCACATTGCTGACTCATGTTCAACTTGTCTACCAGGACCCTGAGGTCCTTTTCTACACAGCTATTTTGCAGCTGCTTGATTCCAGCTTGTACTGGTGTGTGGGATTATTCCTCCCCAAATATAGGACTTTGCATCTCCCATTGTTGAACATCATGAGATACATGTTGGTCCATTTCTCTGGCCTGTGAAGGTCTTTCTGAATGACAGTACAGACGTCTTGTGCATCAACCACTCCTCCCAATTTCATATTGTCTACAAACTTGCTGAGGGTGCACTCTGTTCTGTTGTCCAGGCCATTAATAAATGTGCCAGTGTTCAGTAATTCACTATTGGCCCTTGTATTTATTTTCCATGGGAGTGCACCACTAGAGACTGGCCTTCAGCTGGACTTTGTGGTGCTGACCACAACGTTTTAAGCCCAGCACTTCAGCCAGTTTTTGATCCACCTTACCGTTCACTTATCTAGTCTACGCTTTCTCAATTTGTCTGTGAGGTTGTTACGGAAAGCCATGTCAAAAGTCTTGCCAAACAATATTCATTTCTCTCCTCTCATCCACCAAGCTAGTCATTTTGTTATACAAGCGCCAGGCTGGTCAGGCATCATTTCTCCTTCATTAATTCATGCTGATTACTCCCAATCACTTTCTTGTCCTTCATATGTTTGGAAACAGCTTCCAGGAGGATTTGCTCTGTCATCTTCCCAAGGATTGCTGTGTGACTGACCAGACTGTAGTTCCCCAGATCTTCCTTGTTGAAGATAGTAGTGACATTTGCTTTCTTCCAGTCCTTGGGGACCTCACTGGATCACCATAAACTTTCAAAGACACTAGAGTGTAGCCTCACAATGACATTGGGTAGCTCCCTCAGCATTTCTTCAGATTTCCTTTTGCAGCTGGTGTGCCTATAGCGCCCTTGGCTCCTGATTTGGTAACAAAGGAGGGGGCTCTGTAGGCCTCCCAGGTGAGGCTGGCCAGGGCCATTGAGGCACTCAGGGCCCTGGCACTGGCTTTCCTAACCCCATCCGAGTCTGTTGAATCACTAGTACCTCCAGCCGTCTCCTGTGAAAATGGGTTATACTGCAGAGGAACTACACAAGGACAGAGGAGAGTTTAATGAAGCTAAGTCTTTTTCTTCATGTTTTTACATTATGTAGCATCATCTGCATCAGACTTTTATTATGAATTCAGGTAAAGATACATGACTCCTGTTAATGTACAGTATCGCTCTTCAGAGTGATTTCTGATGGGTGAAGTAACGTAGTGGTGATCTGCGGCACAGGACATTTCTCAGTAGTGACTGCAGGGAGTTGTGGTATTACTCAAAAAAATATTGCCTTTGTGAAAGCAGAATTTTTCCACTGTGGTTCTCCTCTATGGTTCTCCTTTGTCCTGTGGTGCTGGCAGCTGTGTGTACCGACAGGTGTTACAACTCCTCTATGTGTGCTTTCTTGGAGAGATTGGGTATACATGTCAAGCATCTGGAAATGTGTTTTGAAGGGCCCATACTGCTGTTGGCCCAGATTACAGATGGGCCTTAGATTACTGCTGAAATTGAAACGTTGCGAAGGAAGAAATTGGAGTTTTCAGAATTAATAAGGAGTTGATTTCATAAGCCTAGGTTATATATGTGTTTGCAGAAACATGATTGTGAATTGATGTTTGCATGCACAAATCAATATCCGCTGTATGTGATGCAGAATTCTTTTGAATATTAGGAAGTGCTGGTGCGTATTGGATTGCATATGTTACTGGTAAACGGCATCGAGAAATTACCTGTACCGCTCTTTTTATTTTTGCCTCAGAGGGACAAGAAAGAGATACTTAATTCTATTTGTTGCATCTCTCGGTGATATGTGCTAACGTTTGCTTGACAAAGTCTCGAGCTAAGGTCATTTTTATTGAATTTGTACTGAGATAAAATACTGTGGAGGTTATTTGCTTTTTCCCCTGAAACATACATTAATCAGAGGTGGTCAAATTTACTTTCTTGAAAAATAAAACAAATTTCATAAGTTGCCTTCAGAATAGATGTTCCCACCAAAATCCATTCTGGCTTTAATCTTTATCTAGAAAGTACCTAAATACCCCATTCCTATAAATCACTGACTCAAACCATAACTACAGTAGTAACTTTCCTACCCTGTGAGCCCAAACACCGGAGTGGGGCACACCGTTCGTTTTCTGTGTGAAAACAGGGATTCTGCAACCTTTGCCCACTGATTAGGGCCTTTCTCTGTCAACTGCACCTTTGGGTCCAAAGGTGCAACCCAAGGAGTAAGATACTAATCAGTGTATGAAAAAAAAAAGAAAATTAAAGGCCTGTTTTAAATTCTGTTACTCAAATTTTCTGCAAACCAGAGAGAACTGAATAACCCCTGTACAAGTATTAAGTGCAGCTATCATGCCCTGCTTTTTTTCCTGAGAAATAAAATGTTACTCTATCAGCTACAGAATGAAGAATTGCTCAGTATAAATCACTTCAGTTTACTTCAGTGAAATTGTTCAGGTTTTATATCATTGTGAAAAAATATATATGTAGCCTTAATAGGATTCTGGTAAAAGGTAATAAAAAAAGTAATATAAAACTGTAAGATAAAATAATATACTGCTACTAGTTAATGTGATTATACTTTTTAGATAGGAATCTTAAATTCTGGGCTGAAAGTAAAACTTTTGTTTTTAGGACTTGATATATGCGCTGAATGTTTAAAGCATCTGAAAATCAATTGATTTGAAATCAGGCTTCTCTCCGCTCTGAAGAAAAGACTTCAGCTTTGGTTATTGGTAGAGCCAAATCTGAAACTGAGTGACAGTATTCTGGAAAATACCCATGAAAATTTCCCACTTTTCTGTCTCCTTGCCATTTATTTTCATTTAAAAAAAAATAAATAGGAGCAATCAGCACCCATTGCTGTCCCCCTGTGAACCATGCAGCTTCCCAACCCTAAGCTCGTAGTTCATCTGCTGTACTTTTCGTTGTGATATTCAGATTCTGCCACTGAATACTTTGTCAGGTACTTTCTTACGTCTTCAGTGAAATGAAGGATACCATACATGTATGTCTAAGGGCAGAATCTGGCTGTGGTGCATGCACTGGCTGACCTTATATGGAAAAAGGGCCAATACAGCACATTGCCTTCCTGCAAATGCCTGGTGGGACATTGCAGGGACAAGTGCCAGCAGCTGTGTCCTGAGAGCACCAAAACAGAAGAGGAGACTGCTGGGGAAACTCCTTGCCTGAGCCCGATCCAGATTTCTCTGCACCAATCTCATGAGATACAAACTATGCCGGAAGAGTACTTATGGAAATGCTTCTGAAGAAATATTGCTTGGATGTGCAACACAGCACCAAGCAATTTCCATTTACCTGATGCTGTTGGTGGCCACCCTATTTGATTTGTGAGTAATCCTTGATCTCCCTGAAGCTGATTGGCATGCCAGCTGCTTGCCTCTTTTGCAAATAATATCCCGTGTTCGTATCCCCTGGGAAAGGTGTGGGATAGTGAGGCTTGATGGGACCTGACCTGAGCTGAGAAATAAGTATTAGGAGGGTGGGGAGTGATTTGTTGGCGAGCAGCTAGGCAATTTGAAGATGGTGGTGGATGAAGCGTGAAGTGAAAAGGATTAGGAGATGAGCGCACAGTAAAAGGCGCAGAGCGGCTAAAGCCTTGGGAAGACAGTAAGCCAGAAAGAAAGTTTCTTGGCAGGGGGAGTATGACTGAAACCAACTTTGAGGACTGTGAACAAAGAGATGTCCTGCTTGTCGTGTCTGGGGACAGGACCCTTGGTACTGCAGACACCCCACCCGCTGAAGTGCTTGTTCCTGGAGAAAGTTGCCCATGTTGGTGGACAGGCGTTGTAGCTTCCCTCTCCTGCTTCAGCGGCTTCGCTGCTGGGTGTAGGTTGCTGGGGGACTGCAGCTTGTGCCAGGAGGGAGCTGGGGCACCTCTGCTTTGAGCACCATGTCGGGATCTGTGCCCAGCAGCAGCAGCTGCTTGCTGGGGAGCAGGTAGACACCCAGGGAGGGGAGCCGGAGTGGTGTGGAGGATCTGGATCCCAGAAGCAGGCGTGAGGTTTGTACGCTGGGGTGCAGCAGAGCAGCAAGCTCGGAATAGGGGGAACACAGGGAGCTGGGGAGGTGAGAAGTGTTGAAAAAGTGAAGCTGAGGTCCTCTTTCATGGATTAGGAGGGCATGGGGATGCACTGAGCCACTGATTCACAGAAACACTTTGTTTTTCAAAACCAAATTTACAGGAACGACTATGAATATGAATTGTTTCGCTAAAGGATGCTGCCTCCTGCTTTTGGTACAAGGGCTAAGACATGCTTTTGTGATTTTCCCACTTTGCTCCCCCTCTGCCAACCCGTGACCGTGACCGTATCTGTTTATTTCCAAGACAAGTGTGTGGGATCCCTCTGTTCTGACAAAGCAGTAATCCAATGCCTCCTGCTGTCTCAACACTACTTCCCTAAGGGCTCGGTGGGTTATGAGGTGAAATAAATCCTATTCATATTCTCACAGAGGACCAGAATATGCAGTAGTGAATAATTTATTTTATTAACATTTTATTTTTGCAGAATAGACATTCACACTAACATCTGGAGAGCCTAGATTAGAAGTGGAAAGCGTAAAAGTTCATTAAAATATATATATAAAGAGTGATTACATGAGATCCAATTGTCCTAATGTACAGCTTAAATGCATTGACATCAAAGAAATGATTAAACACAGGACATAATACAAGAGAAGGTTTACTGAATATCACAGGGATCCAGTCAGAAAAGCAGGGCATTCACTTTGCAGATGATAAAGAGATTGGCCTTTTGGTTTGGTAGTTATCAGCTCTGTGTCACAGTTTCCTACATTTGAAGTTCCTGTTCTCTGGGCTGCTAGAGAGCAGGTGGGTGTGATGTTCAAGTGAATGCACACGATGAGGAGATACACCAGCACCACTCCACTTCAGCCCTCTCCCTTCTTACTCATGGAGCAGCACTGAATGCCATCTTGGTTGAGATTGTACTTTCTCTCTCAGGGGAATCGGAACTGCGTAACTATCTAAGCAGCAGCCAAAGAAAGAGGAGAGCCATGGATCTGTTGGCCTGGTAAGGTTTTGCTGGTCACAGCTTCCCCTGATGGAAAAGCTCCCATTGCAGTACAATGGTAAGGAAAGAAGGCATTGAACAGAACTTTCTATCTGTTTCTGAAGGTCTTCCTTCCAAAGCAGAGATTGCAAGTACTGCAATACTGGAAACGTTATACAAGTGCTGTGGAAAAAACCATTCTCTTTCCCAGGAGACTTCTTCTTCCTATCTGTTTGGCGATTTCTATTACCCTTTTGAAGTGCTGTAGTGGATAGTTGGTACCTGTATTTCTGTCCAGGCCGTGTGGTTAGGTGGGAAAGTGTTTTTTTCCAACACAGTGATGAATCATCTCAAAAAAAGAATAATAATTTGTCTTTAAAAGAAGTAGGCTTATAATACTCTGGGTTTGGGAATAAGACTCATCCTTCATTCATTTTAGGAGTCAATGGTAGAGCTGAATATCCTACTACTGAGTACTCCAGTGTATGTATACTTGTCTTGTCATTGGAGTCCTATATCCCCTCTTTTACAAGTCCTACATAATTGTTCTAGGCCATGAAAAAGCCATAGGTAGAGAATTTGGGGGAGAGGTTTTTTCAGAGTTATGGTGTCACAGGAAAAGCAACAATAGAGCAAAGCTAATCTCGCCTTTTAACTCACGCTCATTTTCAGAACTGAAAAGCTTACGCAGAAGACCTCCCTGTGGATTTTCTTTGTGGTTTTGCTATGGATCCTGGTTCTATGTATGCACAAGTTTTCTCCTTTCTTTCATATGTGCAATGTAGGTTTAATATTTCGTCCCAACTCGCTTTGGTCTTGCACTTTTTCTTTTTTTCTTTTCATTGGAGATTATGTTTGGCTAGTGACATTGCCGACTGCTGCCCATTCTGGAAAAGTATTCAGCTGGAAGAGTCTAATTCCCCAAGTGTTGATTGCCACCATGACAACAGCCAGACCAATCAGGTTTACACCCAAGCCAGCTTTCACCTACAAAAGCAAAATGCATCAGAGCACAATCAGTGACAACTTGATCAAAAACAGTTAACATGGAAAATAGAAGGCAGTAGGGGGTGTGCGTGTATGTACACTGACATATATGTAGTGATAAATTATGCATACTGATTTCTAGAGCCAAAAAAGCCACAGAGTATTATGTATTAGAGTATACATTGTGAGAGTATTCAGGAGTGATAGTCAGAGGTTGATGCAGCTCATTGGAAAACTGCTCAGTTTGTCACTTGAACTTTTCAATCCTGCAGTCAGAATGGGGTGTTATACCACATAAAGCAGGGTGATAACTACACGACTTACTGGGAAGCTATGTGATAAATCTAATTTCTCATGCTCTCTGTGCTTGTCTTAGCAGGTCAATGCAAAGGATTGTGTACTCCTGTTCTTTGATACCTGTTTAGATCATTACATTCATAAAAAATGCAGATGAGAAATGTGCATACCCTACAGCAGATATGTGGATGTTCTTAACCTGACAGCTTGGTCACATAACAGCAGTGCAGATCAATACGACTTTATATTAGCACCAATATCATTGTTATTATTATTGGTTTGCTGAGTGTGGGGACAAGGTGTTGAAGCTGCATGAAGCATGGGAGTGTATACCCAATCTCAAGACTCACCATATCTTTAATCTGGCAGTGCCCATAACTGAAGACAATGGCATTTGGAGGATTACCCACTGGTAGCATCACCGCCAATGAGATACACATGGTGACAGGAATCAGGGTGTATAAAGGGTTTATAAGCAGGGTTTCTGACTGGAAGGAGAGAGGGAGAGAGGTGTTTCACTTAACCAATAAAAGCCACTGCTCACAATTAGGATGAAAGGACCCTCTCTGCTTTATGTGAAGTTAAGATTCTGTGAATCACAGAATGGTAGGGGTTGGAAGGGAGCTTCGGAGATCACCTAGTCCAACCTCCCTGCAAAAGCAGGTTCACCTACAGCAGGTTTGACAGGAACGTGTCCAGGTGGGTTTTGAATATCTCCAGAGGAGACTCCACAACCTCTTTGGGCAGCCTGTTCCAGTGCTTCGTTACCCTCAAAGTAAAGAAGTTTTTCCTCATGTTCAGATGGAATTTCCTGTGTTCTTGTTTGTGCCTGTTGCCTCTTGTCCTGTTGCTGAGCTCCACTGAAAAGAGTCTGGTCCCATCCTCTTGGCACCCACCATTTAGATATTCATAAGCGTTGATGAGATCCCCTCTCTGTCTTCTCTTCTCTAGGATAAACAGACCCAGGTGTGTCAGCCTTTCCTCATAAGATAGGTGGTCCATTCCCTTGATCATCTTCATAGCCTTCCGCTGGACTCTCTCCAGTAGTTCCTTGTCTTTCTTGAACTGGGGAGCCCAGAACAGGACACAGTACTCCAGATGTGGCCTCAGCAGGGCAGAGTAGAGGGGAAGGATAACCTTCCTTGACCTGCTGGCCACGTTTTTTAATGCACCCTGGGATACTATTGGCCTTCTTGACCACAAGGGCACATTGCTGGCTCATGGTCAGCTTGTTGTCCACCAGGACTCCCAGGTGCCTTTCAACAGAGCTGCTTTCCGGCAGGTCAACCCCTAACGTGTACCGTGTAACGTGTATGGGGTTATTCCTCCTTAGGTGCAGGACTCTACACTTGCCCCTTTTGAAAATCATGAGGTTTCTCTCCGCCCAGCTCTCTAGCCTGTCCAGGTGTCGCTGAATGGTGGCACAGCCTTCTGGTGTGTCAGCCACTCTTCCCAGTTTTGTGTGGTCAGGAAACTTGCTGAGGGTACACTCTGTCCCCTCACCCAGGTCATTGATGAATATGTTGAACAAGACTGGAATCTCACCTCTTTAGTTTCTAAACTTACGTGTGGAAGTATTTTTGGTTTTGGTTGGCTTTATAGAGTAGTGCTTACCAGGGATTTCTCTTGAGACATTTCACACTGAGGGAGGGTAGAGATTACTACTATTAGACCACCTTTTCTCTTTCTCCAGCTTGTTCTCTGTGTCATTGTATTGTGTCTTATGGATTGCATAAGACACTGACTGCCACCTCAGTCTTCATCCATGAGAAGTCACAACAGGTTGACATGAAGAACTTACTTCTTTCAGTTGCTGAGACCATTATGTAAAGTCGTCCTGAATGGTGGTTAAGAAAACACGTTATTTGTGATCTAAACTCACATGGCAGAAGGCAGTGATGATGGAATATTCTTTACAGTGGTCTAAAGAATTTTTCTTCCATGGCAGCTGTTATTGGTGGTGAAATTTTGCATTTTTATTTACATCGCTATGGACTAGTTTTATGTCAGAGGGAAAGGGAAAGGTATTCACAAGGCTAACTTCATTTTGGAGAGTGAAGTGTCTCCAAGTTACTTTTACAGTCAAAAAAGAGAGACTGTCTTAAGATGACAGTTCAGGCTAGTTAAAGTAGATTACTGCTCTAAATTTCTCTTTAGGAGAGTCTCTTTCTGCATGGAGCAGAGGTAAATCTGAACTCATAAGCCATACTAACATAATTAATTATTTTCATCTGACCATATCTTCATATTACCTCAGAGCTGTTCACAAAATGTACTTTGGGACAATCCCATAAAATAGTTGTCATAGGGAAACACGATTAATGACTTGCATTCTTGGTAAGAAAAGCTTCATATAACATAAAAGAAAAGAAATAAGACAGTTTTCTGTAACTGCTACTCCAATATAGAATGAAATCTGTATCTTTTTCCTCTGCCTTTGCCACCAGTCGCTTGATTTTTTTCTGTCCCTTACAAGCATCTTTGCTTTCCATACTGGATGATAGTACCAGATCACCCCCTTGAACACATTTAAATCTGATATAAAATTCACTACTACAGTCTTTTCTTACAAGCAGTGAGTGGGTGACTACTAGCTAATGAACAGCACATTTAAAATAACATAGATAAGAGTATCTCAAGCTTTATGTGGACTTCACCTGTCTCGTTGATTGCATCATCACCTTTTCTTGTACTTAGACTGTGAATCCCTCAGCACAGGAGCTATGTTTTCACTTTGTCTGAGAGTTATTGAATAAATATCTTGGTGCTAAAATATGCTTTTGGCTGCCCGAGTTTATAGTTTTTCCTAGACCCGAGACTGCAGAACAGTAGCTTGGGAACTGAGGCTGGGTTTCATGTGGTCAGAGTGCCAATACTCTGACGTCCTGACACATTCCCACAAGCCTGTCAGGAAACAACAGACTGAAAATGTCATTGTTTTTACTCACCATGCTGCATAAAATAGGCAGAAAGATGGTTATGGTTGCTGGATTACTAACAAACTCTGTTACCAGGGACACCAAAATGCAGGCCAGCAGAGTTACAGCCCAGTAGGGAAGGCTACTCAGGGAAAGCATTTGGCGTCCAATCCATGTAGAGAGGCCAGAGGTCTGGGGAAAGGACAGAAGCACAAGAATGACTGAATAATTAGTATGTTTTTAAAACAGATTCTTCTCTTTGGGGCAGTTTGCATTAGAGAATCCCAGAGTTTAGGTCAATGCTTTCTGCATTTCCTTTTGTTCAGTAAACTGGACTTCACTGCAGTGCCTAATAAATAGTTGTCCATAGTAACAAAGAGATACATTTGGCAGTTAGTAACATTAAAAAGGCACCAAGGCTGATGCCTCTTTCTTCAGCATGTGAACTGGTGTATTGCAAATAGGTGATGAAGGATTGCACAGTCTGGGTAGAATTCATTTTGAGATTAAAATACACAAATTTAGTTGTCTACATGTAGGAGTCTATAGGACAGCTAGACGTGTATTCGTGAATTATACTGAGTGTAGATATAGTCAGCAGAACCTAGAGTATGATTTGTCCAGTCAGTGCTAGGAGCCTCACTCAGCTGCCAAAAGAGGAGCATCCAGTGGCAGCTGAGAAGTTCCCCCTCTGTCTGGGTAGCTGTTAGTTGAGAAAGTGTGAGGTGTCCCTCAGATGCTGTGTTGTGTCTGCCAGCCTTGAAGGAATATCTAGGTATTCTAAAGCATCAGAAATGGTAGATGCTTATGCAATTGACTTGAGCCAAATAGCTGTTCCTTGAGTGCAGGGAGTAGGGACTAGGTAATGTACAAACTTGACAGTATCCACATTGTAAATCCAAACTGGGGAGCATACAAAAGCATAAAAGTCCAGGTTTATAATTTTTCTTAGGAAGGAGGATAAATCTAAATTAGTACCTTGCATCCAGCTGCTAAGGCATAACCTCCTCCAACCAATACTACAATCTCCCAAGGCATGGTCTTCTGGAAGTCTTTCCAGGTAATGATGGGATCCAGTGTGTTAATGTCTGTTGACTTTTCACCGTCTCCTGTATCAAAATAAAGGAAATGTGTGACCGGCATTACATTGGCTTTTTTGCAAAGATCTTAAAATTTTTCACAGTAGTAGGAATAATGTTATATCCATGGGAGTTACCTTGAGAACTATCTGTGAGAGGTGAAGAAGAAACACGTAGCCTATTTCTCTGATTAGTTCAGCCTCAGAAAATGCAGCATATTAATTCCAACTGTCCTGACTTCCCCTTGGATGTTCTGTTGACGTGAATAGTTATAAACCCTTGTGTTTTATTCTATAGCTTTTTGAGGGACTGTGTACTCTGTTGTGTGCAAATTATCTGTAGGCTACAAAGATGGAGTTACAATGGGATTATTTTCTCAAAGGGCATTTTTTCTCTCCAGTAGGCCATGAAGCATGATAAAGTGCATTTGTGTCCCTAGGCTTTATCTGAGGAACTTATTTTTTTAGAAGGCTGAGTATTTTCTTGAAGTAGAGTTAGAGAGTGTCATTTTTCCTAAATCCTGCATATATGTCAGTGTAAAAAAAACCCATATCTGTGTACATTTGTAATCTCTGCGTAACATTCTATGCAGACTCTATTTTCATACGTGACTGCTGAAAACCTGTCACAGCAAACTAATCAATACCTCTGAGTGCTACCCAAACAGGAGAGTGAGATAACAATCATTATTATTACCAAGAAGATAGTGAGAGAAGCATTACCCAAAATTGGAGCTTTGTCTGACATTTACTGACCTCTTTTATGTTTACTTGATCAATGCTACTGTATAAGTAATGACCACATTATTTATTAGAGCTTATCTTCAGCCAATTTTGCAAACATCTGCATTATAGTTCTCTATATGGAACTTCATCTTAACCTTTCTTAAAACTCAATCCTAAATTTTGATAACTCTGTAAATACAGGAGAGATGGTGGCCTCAGATACAAGATCTGTTTGTAATCTACTGGAGGAGACACTATGAACTAAAGCAACAAAAAAACAGGGGTTTAATGTAGTAAAGGGCTGGTATCAGAGAAGAAACTGAACCCTGACCTTCCACAATAAATGTCTTTTCTTGGAAAGTTTTACAGAGAACAGAAAAGTATCATTAACAGCACTAGAAAATGTGCCAGAGCTCCTTCTTGCTGCATCCTCCTTACCTTTTTCCCTTTTTCCAAAACATGGCTTTTTTGCTGGGATGAGGAAAAGGAGAAAACCAAGAAATACAGAGACGGTGGCATCAGTCCGGTAACCTTTCCTAGGAAAGGAACAGTGGGGTTATCATAAAAACACACTAACAGAAACATTTCCAAACAAGGTACATGGCTCCAAGCAGATTGTTGTAGGTGAAGTTGTATTTCCACATCTGAAATCTTACTAACAATCCACTAGAAAAATATGCCTGCATATCAAGGATACAGATTTGATTTTTTTTCCATTTATTAAACTGACTCCAATAGCCTGTAGATTGATTTTAAATTAAATGTTTAAAACTCAGTCTGAAAAAGTATTTTGAGGAGTGCTGAACTCCAGAGATCCTCAGGAAATTCCAGTATTAGAAATTTGTTTTCTGTCAAAATTAGGATGAAAAAATAAAATAATTTTATGCTGCAGAAACTTAAAGAAAAATTAAGTTCAAATGACTTATTCTTTGATATGCATTCTGTTACATTACTTTTAATATTATTTGTTTCAACATTATTTAAAATAAAATAAAAATTATTTTCTTCAGTCACCATTTTGTGTAATGTTTAATTGAAATTTTCTTGATAAAATTTATCTTCACAAAAATAAACTTTTTGTTAAAAATTATTCCTTCAAAATAAAATCAAAAAACCCACCAATTTTTAATTTCAATTATAGTCGCAATCTATTCCACTGGTAACTTCTGTATGAAGGCACTAAAATGTTTTAAATTCAGGATCTGACCCTCCTATTTTCTTTACATGTGAAATATGTTATTTTACTTTCTTCAGTTAATCATTCTGCTTACTGAGAAGGAATACAATTTGCCGCCACATGAGCAGATATAGTTTAAAAAGCAAAAATCCTTTTTTTTTAATAGAATTCATTTTTCACCACCTTGTTAAAAGTGGCTGATGATGTTTTACAGCCAAAACTTATTGCAGAAAGTCAGAATATGCAAGGCCATATTTCTCTGCAGTTCTTTAGGGAATTTCACTTACTTCTCAAAAAAAGATGACCATCCTGGTACAAAGCCAGGCTCACGAGTAAACCAAAGCAAGGTCATCAGAACGAAGAAAAATCCAGTCACCATCTCAGGATAGCTAGAAATAATAAAAAAAAAAAAAACAAACAAACTAGGAATTCAATCCAAGGTCCGTCTGAAAACCTGAGAGTGAATTCCAGAAGAAGTAAGGAAGTAGAAATTGGTTTCAGCAAAAAGGGTAGAAAGCATACAGAAAATAGAAAGGAAGATTAGTTGGCATTAAAGAATTCTACATTTGGCTCCCAGCTGAGAACCACCTAAACCCAGTAAAAATAAGCTAAAAATATCGGTCTGTATTTGCAATTCAGTCATTCATGGCCAAGACCCAAGGGAAAATATTTATAAATGCTTGTTTTGTATTTGCATTATTATCCGATTAAGTGTGGTAACAAGGTAAAGCTAATGTTACTATTCCACTGTAAACACTTTCTATTGCATTTTTTAAAAGTCTAGAAAGCGTAAGAGTAAATGACAATGTAGATTATCACAAATATTTTAAGCATGTGGAATAAATATAAGATTAAAGGTGACTCAAGGATACTGAGTTTTAATTTAGGATAGATTTAAAGTAAGTATGGTTTCATATTTAGGCAAGTCTGAACAACAGTCCAGATTCAGAGTTGCTCATAGTGGGCAAGTTTAGCTGTCAAAATTTCAGTTGAACAACACAAAAATGTTTTGGGAAGAATGGATTTCATGAAGGATCATCCCTTTTGAAAATTGAAAGTCTTGCAAAATCATCTTTTCAAGAGAGATTTCTTGCCACCATAAAGAAAGATTATGGGCAACTGAGAGAGCTGGACATCTCACGACATGGGAGATTGCTGCAAAGCCTTTGCTAACAGTGAATTTCTGTCCACCAAAATAAGTATGTGCATGAATTGGGAAGGAGGGTCCTTTAATGATTTAGTTCAAAGGCAGAGACAAACCTTGACTCAGATGACCTTTGGGCCCTGGTATAAACCTGAGTCTTTCCTTTTATTTCCTTTTTATTTAGAAGTAAATAAATGACTAAATAAATGCGTGCTTGTGACAAAGTCTTTGATTTTTGTTCATTTTTGCATTTAGTTCTACTCCTA
The DNA here is from genome assembly GCA_013398815.1 of Ibidorhyncha struthersii. Lineage (NCBI taxonomy): Eukaryota > Metazoa > Chordata > Aves > Charadriiformes > Charadriidae > Ibidorhyncha > Ibidorhyncha struthersii. Next base: position 430,032 of record VZSZ01009170.1, read on the forward strand.
TCCTGGAAAGGAGGAGAAAGAACTGAGTTTAAGAATAATCTACATGAGCCAAAGGCAACATGGAGAACAAGATCAAAGGATGGTCCTGCCGAGAGAGGCAAATGCCCGAGGAAGGCAGGTCCGCTTTACCTAACATTTCCCAGTTTCTTATATTCTTCTTGAATTCTTCTCTCTGACATTTCCTCCCGTTTGGTCTTCCTCTTCTTGCTCACAGAACAGGTCTCTTTAAAACTGAGGTGGATAGCACAGTAAAATGAGACAAGGGCATCCAATCAAAAAAAAAAAAAAAATCATAATAATAACAATGAGGCAAACTGAAAATTCCAGTTGCCAGAGGCTGTTTGGAGAGGAGGTGACTGGGGCACTGATGGCAATGGGAAGGGAAATTACTGCATGTTTCCAGATCTTCTGAGAATTAGTCCTAGACATAGTCCTCAGGGTGCTTAGACAAATACTGACTGGTATCGCTGAGCTGTCCTGAGCTGTGGCTGGGCTCCCTTTGTGTAGGCTTCCCCCAACAGCTGGTGGTGGCCAGACTTTTCTGGTGCCAGAAACCCCCAAAGGCTATGGCTAATTTCTAGCATCACTAGGAAAGACTGTGACAGAGGCCAGCTATCAACAGATTTTTTAATGGGGGAACTGTATGCTTTCCAGTTGGATCAGGGGTATCCAACACATATGGGTCCTGGTCTGGCTTTTGAGCCCAGATTTGACTTGAATATTCAGGATTCACTGTAAGTAAAGCGGGAAAGCTGTGCTGAGGATCCCAATACCTTTCATGACCGGTCTGCTTCTACCAGTACTAGCTGTTTCTAAACCGGGTGAAATCAGTGTAGCACCAAAGTGCCTCTGCCTCAGAGGCCAAGGCAACGAGCCAGTGTTTTGTCCTGGTGAAAAATGCCACTACTTCTGTCAGGGACATACAAGCACAGCCACATTTCACAGCTGAATATATTTAAACCTTCTCTACATTTATATGAAAATTAAGGGAAGTCCTCAATTTATTCAGATGGCCTTCATACTGTAACAGAGCCTGGACATTCCTAATTGAAATTAAGATACTTGCAAGCTCACTTCAACCTTTTCCTTTTCTTCTTTCAAGTAGCATTACTTTGCTGTGCTTTGAGCCACAGATCAGAGGTGTCTGGGGTGGGCTGAGAAACCTCTGCAGCTAAGCCAGTCTAAAATAGGCTGCAGCAGCAGGGACTTCAGTGACTGAAGCATCACAGGCGCACGATGGCCTGCTTTCATAGTTCCTGTTATTTTAGTATCACATTTGGTACTCTACTAGAGATCCGTGCCGTAGCACTGGCCAAACCATGGACTACGATCTTCCTCCGTGTGTCTGGTTATGGCCAGATTCTCGTAGGAATTTGCATAGCTCAAGATGCAGGCAGGCCCTGCCTGGTTAACAAAAAAGTCTTAAACAGGCTTTTCATATCACTTGTAAATGTGCGCCCATGTGACACTTCTTTTTAGCACATTTAGGACTGCCCTGCATCTGTAAGTATTTAAATTTCCTTGCAAACTTTGCTGTTAGATTCCAGTAAAATTCACCAGCAGTAATGCAGCTGCCGGAAGAGAAGAGCTATGGGATTTATAATGGCCAGTTCTATAGTAACAATTACAACCTTAGCTCTGCTTTGCTGGCAAAAATCATTTTCTGGGTCCATTATCCTTCCCCTTTGACCCAGTCTAGAGCCGAAAAAGCAAGTCTGACATGTTGTTCCAACTGGGCCAAGTAAAACCAAACTGATGACACTAGGTTTCCCAGGAAAAGAGCATGAACATTATGGGAATTCAGTAAACATTTATGCACAGGCAGCTGTTTCAGCATGTTGTAAGTGCTTCTAGGCTTATGAAGATGTGAAGGCAGAGTATTGTAGCCAAGCTCCTAACACAATATGTTCTTTAATGAACTGCACTGAACAGGAATCGGAGATTAAGGAGGCCTGGAATCAACCAGTACTTCTCAAAAAGTCTATAATGCTTCAGTCTCTGGTATTATTTAGAACAACAATCAGCATGAGGTCTTGCAATGTGGAATTTCAATTATATTTATTTAAAAAAAAAAAAAGTAATTGAGAGTCTTGTTAGGGCCTGTTTCCTCTCAAGATTTAAAGAAAAAAATGGGACTTATTCTAGCCTTTTAATTTGGAACTACAAGGCTCGGGAGACTGACTGAGAGAAGGACACGGAGCTATTCACCTCTAAATTACCTCTTCAAATCTAGTCAAGGTCAGCAGCAAGCAGAAGTCATTATCATTTTATTCATTGTCTTAGGTGAAATAAATTAGTGATGTCAGTTCAGCTTACTTTTAAGAGTAAACTAAATCAAATTAAGGCGTCTTTAATTCTGAGTAAATGTGTCTGCACCACAATTTAATGCAGATTAACTAATCCACTCTAAAGGCACACATTTAGTCAATTTTCATTAACTTTGCTGAGTGCCTCTGCAAAGAGAATGCATGTTACAAACAAACTAGGAGACTGAGCCCTGTTCTTATTTTGAGGCTAAGGGACTTACTGGTATCAAAAGATATTAATTTCTTAGGCTGTGACTCCTTTCCACTCTAAAGAGAAATACATATGGAGTCTGTTTACCTTTAATTTTAACTGGTCTTACATTAATTTCATTGAGCTGAGGGCACATCTGAAAAGTGACTTGTTCACTTGCAGCTATTTTTCTATTCATTTTTTTAAGCTGTGCTTTTCCAATGGGACTTTTAACAAAATTTTGGTCCACAACGGGTTCCTCATGGTCATGAGAGTCAAAAAATCAGTTGAATGCATCCTAAGGATTTCCATCAGCAATACCTAGGCACTTAACTCTCAAGCAGCAATGTTGTATGCTGCTGTCTGTGCAACGCAGCTAAGTAATAAGATTTCCTTCAGTAATAGTTCTGGCATGAAGAAGGAAGTTGTGCCTTAGTTTTTGTCATTTGTGACTGGAAACATCTTTAGGAGACATGTTCTAGAGGGGCCAGAGATGCCCTGCTTTTGTAATCCGTGCATCTTGAACAACTGCACTCACTTGCAACCCAAGAACAGCCAATGCATCCAGAACCAAGTCAGGATCAGCATGATGAGGGAGATGGGGAAACTGAACAAAAACCAGGTTCCAAAATTCACCACTTCAGCATTTGGGTAGTGGCTGTAAAGGGAAAAAAGGATGCGTGGGAAGTTAGAACAGTAAAAAGACAGGCACCTCCAGTATGCCTAGGTCCACACACACGTATATGTATATATATTTGTCATGGCATGCTAGAAAAATTGCATCAGTATGTATTTGCAATAGCTGCATTACATGTGCATAGTGAAATCAACAGCCAACGAATGTCAGTTATTGACCATTCCTGACCAACAGGTGAGCCATATAGCACTTCACACCTTTAAGACCAGATAATTCAGATGGTCTGGATCGCCTAGCCAGCTTCAAAAACCCTTAGAGTTACCAGGAGTGAAATTCTGGCCCTACCTGTGGTTTTTGTTAAAGCTCTTTTTACTGTTGGTAGACTTAAGAATGATTTCATGCAGAATCTCACTGCATGTCTTATTGTGAACCACACAAGTAATGACTGTAGGCTGCTGGGCTCTGACAAAGATATCTGATATGTGCATTTGATGGAACTGTTGTAACAGCAAGAACTTTAGAAATTCTGTAAAAACCAAGTCCTTGGGTTAAGGATGGATACCAAAATTAGTTTTCTTTGCTACCACCATTTCAGAGAGAGAAATGAAGGACATCATGGCAGCAGTGGCAGCAGTAGATGATCAGAATCAGGTTTGGGTTTGGATGCATATCTGTGCATGAGAAGTACCACGGTGACAGCGGTCACATTCATGTCTTTGAGAGCAACTGGGCATATATTATAAATGAAATATTTAGCTCATCAGAGAGCTGCTTTCCATCTTCTCTGGAGCAAAGATGTAAGGCCACATTTCTAAGCTTATTTATTTTTGCACTACATGTTGAGCGGCCCAAATACTAGTGATGACTCTAGGTTCACTTTCTAAGAACCCACAGAACAACTTGATGCTAATTTTATGACATTTCTTCTTTTGTATTTATCTTTGTCATCTTTGCTATATCTTCGTGGCTTTAGTGTTTACCCTTGCTGCCTTCATGATAATCAGTTTGTAAAATCAAAAGAAGCTGCTGAAGAAACTTAAATATTACCACACGCTGAGGAATTTTTATTTTGCATGGGAGAAAGGCATGGATATGTATTAACTTAAGCTCCCCCTTTCATCCATTTACCATCATAATAACATTAGAGTGAAGGAGGAAACAAAATTGCCTTCAGAGATACTGCCTTACAAGGGTTCCTTGAAGTAGTAAGTAATAAATAGGGAAAGCCACAGAGACGACAATGACCCACCACCATTCTCACACAACCACAGCGTCACTTACTTGTTGAAGTGCTCTAAGAATATGAGGCTAGTGGAGGTCCCTATGATGGTTGTCAGTCCTCCAATGGTTGCCGCATAGGAGATACTCAGTGAGAGGCATTTACAGACCATGTGGTCATGTCTGGTCTGATACCGATACTTAGTGCTGAGGCCCAGTTCTGAGGGCTTAGGAGGCAGGACCAGTATCTGAGCCTGTGAGGGGATACATTCACCAAAGAAAGCAGGTGATCAGAACTGCAGCCCAGCTTGCTCTAATGCCACAGTGATGCTGGTCCCAGAGAAACAACAGGTTTGCGTAAGAGGGGGCAGGTGTTTTTTTCACAGGAATTAACTGGGATCAGAACTTGGAACCTGTCCAGGGGACTAAAATTGCCTGGTCTGTGGCAGAAATGTAGGACAAACAGTAATCAGACTTCTGGCTATGGTTTGGGCCAGCTCCAGTTCTGACTGGAATCTCAGCAGGATATGGAAAGCCTTTGTGGTCTGCAGGGGCAGGATGCCAGCACTGCAGCAGTAGGAATCCATAATCCTTGAGGCTTACGAGCAGCCACCAGACAAATGCTTGGTGGACTTTTTGCACTTATACTGGGTCAGGGCTTCTAATTAGGAATGAAGTGCTAGGGGTCTCAGAAATGGCATGAAAAAGGCAGGGCAATGGGAATATGGAAGAAAAAGCTGCGGGAAAATACTGCTCCAAAATAAGCTTTCTTAGCAGTGACAGGAGAGTATCCGTGTTCATAAATCAAATTCTTGCAGTGGAAAAAAAAAAGATACAGTACTTCAAGGCACTTCCTATGCATCTCAAGGCTGTAATTTAGTGTCAGAAAAAAGTTCAGATAGATTTGTTATATTTATTAATTTGGATTTGGGTTTATGTAGTAAAATCAGTCATGCTATGGGTTCATCATCATCATGAGGGTACCTTGGCTAAAATGCCTGTAGGTTTAAATTGAAGTGGGTCTATTTGTTACAAAATAACCACTGAATATGTATGGGAAATAGGTATTAGAGGAAATAAAGTATCAGGAGCAGCACATTAGCCTTTTTTGGAAACATACACTCAGATTCTTTTGAACTGTGAATGCAAATTTGTGTGTTGACTTTAGCCTAATATTTCCTGGACATCAGGTTACGTAATTGTAGTCCAAACAGCAATTACATCTTGGATCCACTTAAGAGAAGTAGAAATACTGGAATGGGCTGATTTACTGGAGGATTTTGAGGGTGGATATTTGGCAAGACAAAAAGGAGGTGGATACTAAGACTATCTAACAAGCTGGTTGAACAGTTAAATGGCCCATGCCTGCCTGCTGTTTTAGTCCTGAGTAGGATATTTTGTGTCAGGGATTGTTGTTTTTGAGTTGGGCCATTTTCCAAGGAGGCTTTGCAAAAATAAAGTGGGCAGAACAGCCAAATAAGAAGGGAAATTTGTGATCCCATTACTGAATGTAAAGCTAAATGAATTGTGCTAGCCATTGGAGGAGGGTCTTCTGAAAATATCTCTGCTGGGGCCATCTAAATGGGAGTAAGAACTAGCAAAGGGCCAAGCCATGACTGCTATAAGATGATGGAGAAAAATTCCATGTTACGCAGCTTACAAGGAACAAGCATGAGACAGTGGGGAGAGGGTGATGTTCACACCTGTCATTTCCCTCACCCATGGGTCTAACATCTCCTTACCTGAGGTAGGTGCTGCCCATTGCTCTTAGAATTCATCGTTCCAATAGGATTGGCTATCATGTGCACACCATTCATACTCTGTAGGGAGGCAAATGCCTTTGGATTAGCCTTTCTTCTGTTCCTAGGGGCACTTAGATTAGAATTGATGATGCTTTGTAAAGATCATGGCTAGGGGGCTTTTGGAAAAAAAAAAACAAAAACAAAACCCAAACAAACAAAAAAAAAAACCAAAACAAAACAAAATACACCCACTAAAATTTCAGCTGTAAACTTTACACTGGAAAAAAGAAAGGTTTAAAATAAACTCATCAACCTGATTTTGTTTTAAAGTGATCTTAAAAGTAAGATTATAATAAATTCAGGTATTCTCTGTCTGCCGTGTATGAGAATCTAAGAGATCCCTTGCTAGAGGTTATGACTGTGGTATGTGCAGGTTGTTCTAGTAACTGAAGTGTCTCAGCTGTAGAAGCTGGCAATACCTGGACAGTAAAAGATCATATTTGAATTTGCTAGAAACCATATGGAATTGTTAGTTCACTGACTTGATCTCAGGATCTCTAGCAATAAGTACAACAAACACTACAGAGCTAATGTTCCCCAACTTGGTTTGGGTTGACAGGTTAAATACAAAGCAGGACCTTTGGCAATATGTACTCTCTGCCAACAACCAGTATTGTTTGAAATAAAGGAAACAGCAGTTTGTTGCAGAGCTGTGTGGACTCTGCTGTGATGGTTCTTGCATTAGAAGACAGTGTAGCTCAGAAGATACTACCTATGACAATACCTTTGAGTGCATCAAGGAGCTGAAGTCAGAAGTAGTGGCACTAAAAACAAAGAAAGGAAAATATACTTTAAAAATGCAGCTTCACCCAGCTCCCTCAAAAGGCAGACATAATGGGTAGGAGAGGCAACATCTGCAGACCTAGTGCCTACTGAAATGGTGAATACTACCAGTTATTAGTACCTATTATGTGGTATTTTGACCAGACACATAAAAGTCGTCATTATGTTTCAGAGCTCTATCTCTGGATGTATAGCAATGGGGTTCCCACCTCCATGAAAAAAAAATTGTGTATCCTAGGTAGTATATATCCCATTCTAGGAATGGACTCTGCTCACAGTGGAGTGAATTACCAGGCAATCCAGCGCTACTACTGTCCTGTTCTACCCAAGTTCTTCCTCTGCCAACCTCTCCAATGCTGTTTCTGAGCACCTACCTGTACCACATTAAAGCCTTCACTAAAATCTGTCCTGTGTGGCATGTGCATCATGCAAACAATCAACTGAAAGTTTACTTTGACATTGAAAACAGATTTAATTCCAGATGATGTGCTACTTTTCTTTTCCCATAAAATTTCAAGCTTTTCTTAAGTACTACTATTTTAATAAGTTCCGTTATGAAATACCCCACACATACTCTTCAATAGGGCTTAAAGGGATTAATGGCACAATGCCAAAGTGAAAATTTGATTCTATACTGCACAGAAAATATGGCTGGGATAAAAAGAGGTAACAACAGAGGGAATATTGGAGAACCCATTAGTCTCCAGACTAATGATAAAACTAGTTTTAGCAAGTTAACTTAAAGTCATCAACATATGCTGTTTGAATGATAATGATTGTTTAAAGTAAGTTTTTGGAGGTGTAACAAGAACTTGTTACTCTCTTATTTTGAACAACTGTGAACAAAACAGAAGGCACTTGGGAAGGGCTTATGCAATTTATTCTAACACCTTGTAATAAGATGCTTCTCAGGATTTAGCCTATAACAGTTTTAGGACAATGACTTTGTATATTCTCCTGAGTATCTTAAAATGTTGGTTAATTTGATAATTTGACAAAAGAAATTAGTCCTTTCCTTGATTTTCCCTTTTCACCTTACTGGATTTTTCCCCAAATAGAGACCTGGGTGAAACTGTTAGTGTTTCAAACTTCTGAAGAACTTTGTCTATATTAAAAGAAATATTTTACAGCTTTTTGGGGGAGAGAAGGGGTGTGTTTTGCTGTTCTTCTACCCACTCCCCTACCCCCCACCCCTCAGCTCTCCTCTCTCTCTTGAATGCTCTTGAAAGTTAAGGCTTTCCTTAGGAATCCTCTGTGTTTTCCCTCCGGATATGTCCTGTGGGCACTCCATACAGTTCTTGGATCCTCTCCATCACCATTCCTTCAGGGGAACAGATATAAAAATCTGTGGACAGCACTCTCTTATACAGCACAAACACAGACTTCAAAAGAAGATCTTTCAAACCCTGAGAAACATTTTTCTTCTCTGTAAAAAGGCCATAGTCTTAAAAAATACATGAATCCTGAGAAGCTTTAGTGAGATCTAGACCATTACATTAATCCCATTTCTCATATGAGCCTTTCTTGTCAATCACATCTGAAACATTCACTGTAAGCTTCTGCTTGCCCTTCCTGGCTCTACTCCTAGGTTCATTTCAATGCAACCTGTGTAGGGCTCAAATCTCCAGTCGTGATGTACAGGGTTCATTCTTACTCCTCATTGATGAAGATAAGCTCCAGTGCAGGCTGGCCGTGCTTTTCGCTGAGACCTGCAATGAAGGAAGAGAAAGCAGCCCTTGGGGTAAGAACTGAGCTGAGTCCCTGGGCCACAGCACTGAATGTGGAGAAACTACTGCAAACAAAACTTGTCCAAACCCTCCCGGGTATTCTGTGACCCTTATGCAACATTTTATTGTGTCATATTGTCCTGATCACGTGCCTCTGGCAATTAAAAGACTATCATACCTACGTATAATAGGCAAGGTTAGATAGCATCATTTTCAGCCTGGAATCTGTGAATTGACAGAAAAGAGAGATTCTCTTCTTCCCAAATCCTTTCTTTCTGGGAAGGAATGAACAAAATGAACCTTAGAGCTCTTATTAATTTTTTTTATGGCACCTGCTCTGGAAGGGCAGGGGTAGAATGGGCAAGCGTCGGATTGTCACAGAACACACTTTTGGGCCTCTTCTACATTTCTTTGACTTTCTTCTCATAGGTTTCCTTCCAGTCCTGTAAAATCCTATGACCTAAGAGTTTATGACACACGAACTCCACTACGTGCCCTAATTCGACATAAATAGTTTCCCAACTTCAGGTCTCCAATCAGATCTTGAAACTTTCTTTCATTTTTTTTAAAGAAATATAAGAGTACAAAAAGAAACAGTACAGACTAGTGTCTTTAGCAGTACAAGTCAGACAGCTCTGACCTCAACAGAATTTGAATAATGTATATCAATGAGTCTGGTCACTGCTAAACAAATGAGAAAAGAATGGCCAATATTCACAAATACCTATTGGCTCGTTTTCTTCAATAATGGTGCTGCCTGCAGTACTGATGACCTCATGCTCCTCCTCAGCATTCACTAGCTCCTGCAGCACTGCCTCCACGATTGGCATCACCATGGCTGTGGTGGATGTGTTGGAAAGCCACATGGAGAGCACGGTGGTGCAACACATAAAGCAAAGAAGCAACCTGGAGTACAACACAGGGAAAACTTCTTGGGGCACTTTCAGAAATGTTAAAGGCTTCCTTGCCTAACATTTTCATTAGTCAACTGATAACTACACAGGGCCTTTCTCTTTTTGTGGGTGCCAAAATACCATGCTGTGCGCAGATAAAATGCTGCCTTGTGCTAAGAAGTCTCATAAGACAGTATATCATTGGAAACTGCTGCCCTATCTGGAGATCAGCATGTGATGTGAGAAGCAGCAATTTTCTGCATATCCAGTATTTAAACATCCTTTTGTGTTTGCTAAACAACAGGAAAGGAAGGAACAGAGAGACTAAAATCAGTATCAGTAAAAAAAAAAGAGAAAGCAAAGGGACAACAAGCCAAGGAGCAGGAGATGGCAGAAAGAGGATGAGAAAATTTGTAAGCTTTCAAACTCTGAAAGGAAAGGTGGGTAGGAAAAAGAGCCTCAAACCAAGCTTTTGTCCCTGGATGAGAAAGTCAGAGTTGTTATCTGCTCTTTCAAGCTGCTGCTGTCAGCCTCAGACTACCCCAAAGTCACAGATTCACTCACATGCCTGGCTTTGCTCCAGCCATCATGACCATACGCAGGGCGATTCGCTTGTGGAGACTCCACTTTTCTACAGAAGCTGCCACACAAATCACACCCATGAGGAGCAAAGTTGTGTTCTTGAAATATTCAGCAGCCACCTGCGTTAAGGGCAAGGGGGAAACAGTCAGTTAAAAAAGCAGTAACTACCCTACACAGAGAGCATGCTGAATGAGTGGAAGTATGCTATTGTGGATTTTTTTCCACAATGAAAGAATGAAAGAATTTTCCACAGAGAAAGAATGACAGGGAGCTGGAGAACAGCTGGAGAACATGAAGTATTCATAAGTCAAAATGTTCTCTTCAACCTCTTTCATGTTGTGTTTACAAACAACAAGTCTCTATGCCCTCTTGTTAGCAGGCTTCTCAGCTTTGAAGAGATCAAGAGAAATTTTACTTCTATGAGCAGGATGTTCACTGCCTGCGGTTAATGACACTCAGCTAGGCCCAGGCTGAAACAGCCACAGACAAACCTCTGCGCTGAAGGCAGCTAATTCATGTGCTTCATCTGCTTTTTCATTCTGGAGATGTCGTTATCTATCTTGTTTGTATTTCTTACTGCTCAACTGTTGGGCAAAAAGTGGCATCCCTAGAACTTACAGCTTCAGGAAAAGTCTTTTGGGACATGCTCTCTACATGCAATACAGAAAGGTTGGGATATTGCTGTGGTGATCCACAAACCCTGTGCCAGAACTTTTCACGATGGAAATCCATCTCCATTGTATCATGAAAATAGGGCAATGTTTCAAAAAAGAGAACTTTAACTTAAACTGGATGAGCAGAAATCATCAACTGGCTCAGGAAAAAATTCAGAGACCACTCATGGTCCTCCAAAGCAACTTTCTTGAATAGGTGGCTTGCTAAGATATGAGAAGAAGTTCTGTGAAGTGGCTGCAAAAATAACAAATGAAGCAAACCAAAACATTCTCTCTCTCTCTCCCTCTTCCTCCCCCTCTCCTTCTCCCTCTCTCTCTCTCTCTCTCATGTGAAAGCAAACAAAATAGGAGAAAATAATAGTTATAAACAGATGCTTGGTGTCTAGCTAAATTTTTCATTTTGTTCTGATGCAATCCTTCCCAAGCTGTTGCTGGAATATTTTTCCAAAAACATAGTCTCTTCAGTTTAAAGCTATTCTTCTAAACAAATGTAGATACCAGCATTTTAAAACAATTAAAATCAGTAGGAGCAATGTTTTTTCCATTGTTCTCAGTTGTACTGACGGTCCTCCATAAGAGTGCAAGAATGACACTAATGTTATTTTTTGAAAGCTGAAGAAAGTTAATTATTTAATTATATTTATTTAACAAATCCCCATAGTGACCTAAATAGACATGGCCAACCTAGTTGTGTGCCAGAACTTTTAAATATCACTCTTGGGGCTTTTCTTCCACTGGTTTCTTTCTCATCAACTGTCTTTATTTTCCTGCTATCTTGTTAAAAAAAGTTCTTGAACTGAACGAAAGGAATCCATCAAGCCAGCAGCACAAAGAATCTATTGTTTTCCTTTATTCCTTTCACAGTCATTTTGGACAAAAAACTGAATACTAATATTCTTATTAATATACACGTGCACATACATGACACGCTGGCTCATGTTCTTAAGCCCCTGTGAGTTATTTGTAGCTTAAACTGCTAGGCAAGAGCCCTGGGTTTCTATGGCACTCCAGAACAGCAGACTGGAAATACTGCAGCATCGTTGGAGTGGTTTATTTGAAAGTATGGGGGGTTATTTCTGTTCCTAAGGCAAATAATACATCTTCTGCGGTAGTCCCACTGTCATTTAATTTGATACTACATTGAATATCTGTCAGCCTGCCCTTAAATTTTCCTTCTTCAGTATGCTGCAGAATTTTGTAATGAAAATGCCTAACTACTTTACCTTTATGTTAGGAAATAAAAATCCTGAAAATATTTAACTGTATTGGTATGGAAATGTACCTGATTATATTACACAGTTGTTACACCATTGGGAGGAATAAGGCAGGTCATAAAACTCTTGGTTTGTGCTTGACTCCATCCCTTTATGGGCGTGCCCAGTGCCAGATTGTGTTAGAAATTCAACAATTTTATGGTTGCTATATATTCTTTTGTGGTTTTACTTGTATTTCTAGTCCTTATAAATCAAGTGTGATGCCCTCCCACCCCCCAAAAAGAGAGAGAAAAAAGCAAGAAAAAGGAAGCTGTATATGAAATAAAATAAATTCTTGGCATATCGTGAAAGACAATAACATTCACCAAAACCTCAAGTGAGCAAATTCAGAACTGATCAAAGAGATTTTTTTGTACGGATACTCCTTTGCCTTAGAACTCATGGCTACAAGGCAGCACTAAGGTTACAGCTTGGAAAAAGGACTTGACATTCACCTGGATAACAAAATTGTCTAGTCTTAAACAGTAAACAGTAACTCTTTTTAGAATATGTAGCCTCATGCCCTATATATCATCTATAATAAATATAATTGGAAGGAAACTTTACGGTTTATCCGATAACTGCTGTTTGCATGGTTTTGGAGGAGGGGAAAGGTGGGGTCCTTTAATGCAATAGGTTTTGGCAATTGCTAGTGATGGACAGGATAGCTGACAGGATGGACGCTCCTTTTGGCTAATATACCCATTCCTATATCTATCTTCTGTAGAAGAAAGCCCAAGTCACACATTACAGGATGTACATGTCTTCCTCCCACACTTCTTAGTCTTGCTGGTCCGCTAAGATTAGTTCTATTCAAATAGTTAACTGAGAGTAAGAAGATTAAATGATAAAAAAGTGCATACTGTTCTGACCTCACTGGACTTCATGACTCCAAAAAGTGGATACAGGAAAGCAGGAACTAAGGCTGCTGCACCAAGAGGTACTGCTTCAGAGACCCAGTATACAGCCGTCACGATCAGCACGTAGGCACATGAGGCTTCCTGTAGGGAGAAAGCACGGAGGTTACACGTTACTGCCACACCACCTGCTGTGGAAGCCTTTGGGAACACATTCATAGGACTCATCAGACTGAGGGTGCCTGGACTTAAAAAACTCCACAAGGACTGTATAAGGAGCTCTGAAGGTGCAGCTGTTTGGGTCTGAATCTAGGCTGTCATCGAAAAGGCCAGTTCCAGGAGGTGCTGCTAATTAAAGGTTTCGCACATAAGCTAGGCAAAATATTGGGATAAGTGTTTTTATCACCAAAGTAATGGTTCCAAGTGCATTTACCAATTTGTTTGAATTTCATAATCTGATATTTACCAAACATCCAGTCATCACTCCTCAGATTGGGCCTGTGGAGCTGATATTCTACACAGCTATCTCTCCAATATTGGACAAGAACAGGAACCCGTATTTTTCAGGGTCAGATGAACACGTTCACATTTGCCATAGCATGGATAAAGACACATTGTGGCTCTTTTGGGAAGTGCTCTGAAAGATTCCTTTTGTTAAACAGCGTGCAAACCTACATTTTTTTTCATTTGATTTTATTTTCTCAGGTGATTTCTACAGGGTCTTGGGAGAAGACTACAGACCCGAAGGGCTTAGAGGCAATGGGTTAACAGTTAATCACACAAATTTGCTGCTGCCCAAGGTTCTGGTAGAGAAAGCCACCTCAAAATCATGCTGAGCATTCATGGAGAGCTGGTATGTGATGGAGAAAGGTGCTATCTCATGAATATTTTTACAGGAGAACACAGCTAGTCCACAGAAGTCTTCTGGTCCTTTTTTTTTAGGTAGATATGTCTTTATTTATGTCATTCATTGGAATTCTCCTTTGGCTTAATTTGCTGTGCTTAGAAACCTGGGGATATTTGCTGCAAATAATTACAGAAATTATCTTCAGGAATTTTTTTTTCCTTTCCTTTTCTCAAATTTGAAGTCAGCTCTTGTACTGGGTCTGACTGGCAGTTCTATGGCGGCTAGTAGGTCTGCACTGATTTACACCAGCTGTAAATCTACCTGTTCTTCATTATTCATTGGATGTTCTGTATGAACTTATTGAGCCATATGGATTCACAGCTCACAATGGCTATTGTTTAGAAAATTCACTGTTCACAAATTATATTTGAGTGTGTTAAATATAATTTAATTACTTGTGTTTCCTGACTGGATGACTCACAATTTAAGCAGCTTTCAAGAAGTCACACAACCAATTCCTGCAGATCCTTGTGCAAATCAATGAGTGTGTATTTTTTTACAATCAGTTTTGTGAACAAGGTGATAAAGTCTAAAGTCAGACTATACAGGAATGTGGGTTCAATGGAATGAATCAATAGCTTGTATTTTAATTCATGTTTATACACGTCCTTTTTACATTACCCCTAACAAAGAGCCACAATCAGCTGTTCCTCTTTTTTAGTGCAGCTTATAGTAATCACAGACAGAACACAGCCCAGACAAAAAGTTAAGATAGATCACTATGTGCCATTTCCTCTACTTGCTTACAAATTGCAGCCAAGCTTACTCAGAAGCTTGGGTTTAAATTAACTGCCAGACTTTGCTCTGACTCCTATTTCAGAAAAGTGTAACATTAAACGGTTCTGATTCAAGTAAGCAGAGCCACCAAAATACCTGAAACAAGGTTACCAGGAAAAATAATTTCCTTGAATCAGATAAACTCCGATTACTTGGAGACTATAAAGAGTATCTGAAAGGCTATTGGAGAAATTTAGCATTCTTTATGGATAGACAAGTATTCAGAACCACACAGAAATGTGCATATTTGTTTCCCTTCCCTAACTATTGTAGAAGAGTGGTTTGGGCTTTTAGCTCTTCAGTACAGGTTTCACTAGTCCTCTGTGATCAGGTCCTACAGCAAAATATTACAATAAAAGGTTGTATTGCTGTTATAGCTTCATTGCTCCAAAGAAAATATTATAAGAGGCTAGAGAAAGTTGGCTTAGAATGGAGGAGATCAGAGGTGGGGTTTAAATATTCATGACTTATGAAGCAGGCATTGTATGAAATGGTATTGCTATACTGGTTCGCAGAATCACAGAATGGCCAGGGTTGGAAGGGACCTCTGGAGATCATGTAGTCCAACCCCCCTGCCAGAGCAGGGTCACCTACAGCAGGTTGCACAGGACGGCATCCAGGCAGGTTTTGAATGTCTTCAGTGTGGGAGACTCCACCACCTCTCTGGGCAGCCTGTTCCAGTGCTCCACCACCCTCAAAGTAAAGAAGTTCCTCCTCATGTTTAGATGTAACTTCCTATGTAAACTCCAAAGACTGGTGTTCAGTTTGTAACAGCTTCAAGTGATCACTCAGTAAAAAAAAAAAACAAATAATTTTGACATAAAAATGGAAATTTAAAAAGTGAAATGACAGGCATAGAGATTTTTAGTAATCTTTACTAGGAAGACAAAACTATTTTAAATGAGAGTCACGTTGCTGATGGATTGCCTCTTAAACATTAGCCAACATGC
Source organism: Ibidorhyncha struthersii (assembly GCA_013398815.1). Lineage (NCBI taxonomy): Eukaryota > Metazoa > Chordata > Aves > Charadriiformes > Charadriidae > Ibidorhyncha > Ibidorhyncha struthersii. The sequence continues at coordinate 445,588 of VZSZ01009170.1, forward strand.
TTCTCAGTCACCCTTAGCTACGTTGTACTTCATGGTTAATATTCCACAGAGAACAGAGCCTAGGGTCATTTTTGTGACCTAGTGACTATTTGACACATTTTATTTTATTTTTTTTTAACTCATTAGTTTCTGTTAACAAACTACGAGTTTTCATGGGCTCTGTATGATATCCAGCAGTTGTCTGAGGAGAATAATGAAAATGCCTTTTAATGAAAAAGCATTGATTTTCATTTTAAAGCAATGCAGATGAAAGAAACAAGTCATATGTTTTGCCAAAATCCTAACCTGATTCCAAACTATTTTCTCACTCCAAAAATATACTTCTCTTTAATTTCTTTGAGCACAGATTGTTATTTTCTATTGCTCTTCTGTGTGTAGCAATAAAGTAGACTGACAGTGGATATAAAATAGGACAAAGGCAAGTTGCATTACTATGAAAACCTAACTGGGATGGGCACTGAGTCTTTGTGGTTCCTATACACTAGACTGTAACCAGTTTACAGACAAAACTAAAATAAAGCACATTTTTAAATGGTATAAAACCAAGTAGCAAGTACTAGGAAAGCCAAGTTTGATAATCTCCACTAAAAACTTAATCAGCTTGTCCAGCAACTTTATTTATTTTCTCAGTTCTTTAAACCAGCTTGTTTCCAAGAGAAACATATTAATCTCTTCTATTTAATTGAACTGAATTTATGAATTTAATTAATGGTTACCAGAGCTACTAAGTACTGGACTGAAGTAGTGGCTGTATTATTTTAACTGTTTCACCCTTCTCACTTCTCGTTGTACAGCTGAAAATTCCCTTGAAGCAGGGAGTAGGAAAACATGTGAAGGTTGAAGGGACTACCACCTATCTTCAGTCAGCCCCTTCAGGGAAAAGAGAAGAGGAGCTGAAAGGAAGCTGTGGCTAAAAATTCCACAATAAGGGTGATGCATAAAACTTTTTATAACTAAAACATCTGAGGATCTCAGAATGATTAAAAGGAACAAACCCTGTGTTGGAGATTTCCCCACTTAAGGACGCGCACTGCATATCTTGCCTGCAGTCATGTGGTTAAGCTGTGCAAAGAAGTAGTCTGGCCTCTGGACTACCATCCTTGAGATGATAGGATCACGCTATAATTCTTTCCCTTCAGCTTGTGTAAATAAAACCAAAGGTGAATGAAAGTATGCTTTTCATGAAAGGTGACCCTGCTCTGGCAGAGGGGTTGGACTAAATGATCTCCAGAGATCCCTTCCAACCCTGACCATTCTGTGATTCTGTATGCCATTGGTCGCTATTCAGAGCATCTTCTGTGCTTTAGGGTCCATTCTGCTGACTTGGCATGTCAGGGTGTCAACATCAGCTGATGCTGCAGCCCTCACAGCTTACAGTAATTCTTACTGACTTTTGAGGAGTTATCCACATGTCCTTCATTGGGTTCAGCGTGGCCACAGGATCAGCAGTCATAGCAGACCCTGCCCACACCTGGCTGAATTCATGTGGTGTGCTTTATGGTATCACTGGTGGCTTTATGAAAACAGGTGGATGAAGATTAAAAAAAAAGAGGCAAAAATGCTCCCATGTCACTGTTAATAATGAGGGAAATAAGGACAGAATGAAAAAGACCCACAGTTTGTAAAGCACGCAATGTTTTTTCTGTATGTGTCATGACCTGAAAGGCACCTATGCGTGTCCCAAACCTGCCGTATATGTCATAGTTCAGATATAAACTTTGGAAAGGGAAGAAGAATCCAAGCAAATTTTCTCGGGTTTATTTTTTACCAAACCGTTTCTTGTCATAAAATAATAGAAAAGAAACCGTGGACATTATTCCCATAAGCCGTATCTACAAACAGTTCTGAGTCCTCGTGCTCCCTTTGATCGCTTTTGCCACTACACATGTAATGTTCCTTTGACATTTCCAGAGTTGTGCTGATATCATCAAGCTGATTCCCTGCAGAAATGCAAATGTAAACCACCTGGTAATTCTGATCTCTATAAGAAAGACAGAAAACTAATATAATTGTCTGATAAATGAAAATATAAGTAAGTCAGCAGGTAACAAATTTAGACTTAAGGTTTAAGAAGTAATCATAGTCAACGGGTTGTAACAAAGTAAATACTGCACTGAACCAGTTGAATATTGTATTGTCAAGTGAGGTTGTTTGGTGTAGGTGTTTTCTTAATAGCATTATAAACTTTTGTCCAACCCTGGGTCAGATTCGCAGCTATACTTTACCATCTGCGGTCATTCACGTATACATAAAATGGATGTAAAACATCACCTGATGGCTTTTCATATCACTGCAGTAAAGCCACATGAGGGACAGAGTAATAGCACAGAGGAGCTTGTTCTGTGTAGGAGCAATTCTTGCAGCTATACTGTCAGTGAACATCTGTTTCAGCACCCATATGATGCTATTACAATTCCCTGGGTTATTAGAGTTTCCTTATTGCATCCTGTGTCTCTGAATCCAGTAGAGAGCAAACATGAGTGACAAATTTTAGTGCAGTGAATCTCATGTTTCCTAGGAGAGGTTGTCAAGGGACATAGAGCATGCTGCAGTTACGGTGCCATATGGGCATGTCAGGGAGTATCTGTTCTTATGTTGCCCTTCGGGTGACATTGGGGGAGATTAAACCCTTTTTTAAAACAAGCCCTTGTGAAATGGTGAGCCCTGCTGTTCTCTGAAGAAGAGCATTATTGTCTGTCATTCACTATCTCCCAAGAGAGAAGAGATGGAAAACTACTATAAGAGGGCAGCCAAGACATACATTGAAGTTCAGAGCAGGAAAACTCCCGTGTAACATACAGTTCAGTGGTGGAGGAACATTTCCTTTCTATGAATCTTGTTTTTCTTTCCAAACAAAATACTAGAGTTTTATTTTTGAAAACTGCTATACAATTTCTAATCCTTTGCTTTTCTATTTGATAAAGTAGTAGTGTTCATAAATCCTCTGGTACTGGAAGGAAGAATTAATCTCTAGCAGGATAGAGGAAGGAATGGGAATTGCTGCACCATTTGGCCAGATTTACGTCTAGCACTATGGAAGCACCAGCTGCAGAATTTTTAATACATTGCAGATTTTGATAGATTAAACATCACCATCTCTATAAGGTAGGAAAACATTGTTATTTTATGGTTTACAACTGGAGAGACGTGCATAGAGGGGAGTTAACCATTTGGCCAAGGGTACTCAGTAACTCCAAAACAGTGTCAGGAATGCAGCTGCATTCACTCCCATTCCCTGGTCTGCATGTTAAGCACAGGCTATTCCCTCCTTTGTATTGTCCTGTATGTCTCAGAGCCATCTTTTATCAGCTGCTGCCAGAGCTGCAATGTTTCAGTAGAGGTGCCTACACCGGCTTCAGAATAATGGATGCCGTATATGGTCCTCCGTGGCTGTCACTGAGTCTCAGCTCCTGCCTCACTTGAATTGCTGTCCTACAAACCCAGACTAAATTGAAAGTCCCTCCATCCCTCCATGCATACTGATTATTAAAAACTAAAGACACTAAAAGTATTCCTTTTAAAGACCTCTCCTTAAAGAAAAAAATATTGGATGTCTTTGTTCTGTTCCCCCTTACACACCCACATTATTGTAGAAAAAGAAGAGATACAATATTTCTGCTTTGAAGTAGTGTTTTGCTAGCTTCACCTGGTTCTTCAGCTCTGCTTGTGACATGACTCAGGGTAGCTCTGGTTGTTACTGTGATGACTTCGCAGTGACCTTCCCAGCCCTTCAGATCTGAGTCCTTGATTTTTCTAAGGGCTGTGTTTATTTAGGTCTTTGCATTCTTTTTTGCACACCGCAGGCTTATCCAGCATGACTACCTACTGCACTCAGAGGCTTTGTTAAAAAGAAAATTAAAATGTACTTACGCTGCTGGGGTATAAAATTGGCAGAGGAAGCAGCAGAAGTGGAATGAGAACAACGAGCAAGAGATTTCTGGATCGGAGAATCTCCTTCATCATTGCCATACTCCTGTACTTTCTGGTGGCTTTCTTCTCCTTGGGTTGCTTCTCCAGTTCCTCAGATACTCCGACTTCCACTCCACGTTTTCCTTCACCTGTGCTTGGATTTCCCTGAAAAGTCTCTCACTGCCTCATTTCCTATCCCCACCCAGTCACCTAAAATAGCTTTCTTAATTTGTTTACTCTTCAATCTGTTGTTTTGAAAAGAAATCTTATTTTTTTTTAATTAAAAAATATTCAGTTTAAGTAGGACTCACCAGCACATCCAAATTATTGTTACACCATAACATAGAGAGGTTTGCAAGTTGGAGCATAGTGATCTTTTGACAATTTTTCTTTTTAATTCAGGATCACAGGTGTAACTGTGTTGCATTCTTATCCCCATCTTTTGGAAGGTTTCTTTCTTCCATCATCTAGCAATGTAATTCCTGTTTTCTGTAACTGGGTGAGATATGTTTTAGGCTGCTTCTTTTTCTCCTGTTTGATAGTCTGAATGTCTCAAATACAGGTTTCTTTTCTCCTGAAAAATTATTAAAACCAAAATTCTCTTGTTCAGTGCACAGAAACAAACTTGCAGGTATTCTTTCTTAAAAAATAATAAAAATTAATCCATCTGCAGCTCCTCCAGATTTTGTCTCTTTGCCATAGTTTTAGCTTCTACTTTGTATCTACCTTTACCCTACTTTTGCCCTGAGCTTGGAATTCACAGGGCGGCAATTCCAACACAGATTATACTTGGTCTCAAGATAAAAACTTGTTAAAAAGCTTCATGCAACTCTAATTCACCAATGAGGACTGTGGAAGGTAGTAGTTGCTCCACCCATTATCCAAAACCCAGTCAGAATATTTGAGAAAATCAGCAGCCTCCTCTTTCTGACATGCAACAAACGGACAAAAAGACCATTTTTAGTTGCTGAACAGTCTGTTATTGTTTCAGGGTCCCAGTACTGATGATAAATAAATAGTCATTGTTTTCTAGACAGTATCTTTTGTCTTTTGTGTTTCTTCCATCCTGATCCATGAACATCACTTATTCATAAGGCAAGGGCTGATCTCAGTACTGCTTCATGTGGCCTCAGTAACAGTAGGATTCAGACTCAAATTGAGGATTTTTAGGCTTTCGCTCTAGTCTTCTAGGGGACAAATGTTTCTACAGCTCTGCCGTTATTAGTGCTCTTTGTGGGGCAGAAAGTACTGGAGATTTAGGACTGAATCTGTTGGCTGGTTGCATGCACGACCTGTAGATAGACATCCATTTGTCCTGTATCTCATAGGAAGCCACACATCTATGGTTTTCCATGCTCCCAAACCTTGCTTGTCTATCATCTCCCCACACTCTGCTAGTCAGACACAAACTAACCTTCCCAGACTGAACTGGGATGCTTGTGGGACACTGAGTCCTGAACAACTGGCAAAGGTAGATGTGCAGAGGAATTTGATGTGCAGCATGAATTCTTCCTGAAATTAGTAATTGTATCTAAGACTGTGTAAAGTTTCTATACCTTGAAACTTCCATCAAAAAATAGCATCTTGAGGCCCTTCAGGCAAGTTTAGCAATATAGTAATGGAAGCAAAAAGTAGTTAATGTGAAGATTTGTCCAATACAGCCAGTGAGTTTATATCTGTTTTGTCAGTTGCTTCAGAGAAACTAAAAGAATGCCTAAAATGCTAAAAAAAAAAAAAAGTTTTATTTTAAATGAAAAAAAATCAATTTTCTTTTTTACTTTTTTAGTGATCTGTAAGGTCAAAGAGTGGATAAAAGGTGCGATTTAGAGGCAATGGCTCTTCACCCTGTGAGAGAAGAACTGTACAAACATGACTCAGTCTGAAATAATGAGATGCAAACTGAGCTAGGGAGAGCTAACAGTCTTTTCTCTCACCCTCCTTTAGGAGCAGGCAACCTACGCCTGCATCTTAAGCGATACTGAAGGAGAGAATCTGCCCTAGACCCAAAGAGTTGCCCCGATGCAGAGTGCTCCTTCCCACTTGAATTCTGGAAAAAGGAGGCACTCGTTCCTATTTATTACCTCCTCCTGCCTGTTAGAGGGAAGGGCCGTTCCCCCTTCTCTCCTGTACTGTTGCTCCCATGAAGAGTTTTGCATAGTGAGATAACCAATTACCCATGCTGCAAGTTGCTAAATGGTAAATCTGCTGCTGCTGAAATCAATACACTGCAATTAGTTTTACATAGAATATTTTTATTATTACATTGACAGTCTCTGTTAAATTAACCCGGGCAGTCCAAGCACATTCCCAAGGAATAAATCTCTTTTCCTACACTACACACAGTAATGGGAGGAGGGAAAGAAACTCAAAAAGACTTGATTTTCTGTTGGGGACGTAAAGGTCTCAATTACCAATCTGTAAGGTACAGGAAGGTATGTATGCCATAGGGAATGATAGGATATTCAAAACTATCTGTAATTCTTTTCCATGGGATCCTTACTGATGAGTAAATTCTGACTGCTGGACAGTCCTGTTGTGGGGTGAGGAGAGTGGCTGGGAGGTATTTCTCTGGATAGTGACTGCAACTAATTAATGCTTGCTGTGGTCCTCTTCCTTGTTATCTTTGCAAACTTGGAGTCAGTGGCTGTAAGGGATTTATGAGCTGCTTTGGTTCCAGGCTCTTCCGGCAAGTGGTGCTTCAGGGAGCCAAGAAGAAGCAGAGCTGGAAAGGCAGGAGTGCGCTCCATGGCATTTCCCCTCCACGTGTTTATAAAGCATGGTGTGGGAAGAAAACACAAAGAGGTTGTCAGTGTTTATGCTGAAGGCTTAAAGGGGATATGGACTGTGAGCACGAGGCTGCTTTGTGGGCGCTGACCTGTGTGTGCAAGTAGAGGAGACGGAGATACTTGTGGCTCAGAGCTTTGTGGTTGAGTTTTTCAGTTTCCTTTGCCATATGCCAGCCAGGTTTTGAAGACGGCCAACAAACATCTTCATGTATAAAAGTGCACCTACGCATATGTGCATCTAAATGCAAACGTGCTCACTCATGCATACACATGCAGAAACTGCTGAGAGAAACAGGACTGACTCTGTCTTTTATAAGCCCTTTCTCCAGCTGCTTATGCCATTTCCAGCCTGCCCCTAAGGCTGCTGTGGTTCCACATTCCCACGGGTGATTGCAAAACCCAGTGTGCTCTGATTGCTTGCACGATTTGCTGTTTGCTGCAACAAGTTGGTGCTGGATGGATTTTTTCAGCTCTGTTCTTTGGTGTATCCATGTTAAGGGGCACAGAAGAGTTCATTCCTTTTGCTCAAGTGACGCAGAAGCAGTGAAAGATGATTCAGAACTGGGGCTGGAATCCTCAGTTCTCTTTTACAGCCTCAGGGATTTGTGATTTGGGCTTGCCTCCTTAAGATATGCAAACAGATAGACAGAGAGTGCTGGTATGAAAGGATGAAATAAATGTTCGGCTCTTTTCCCATGCTCTGGAAGTAAAAGCACCTCTAATATCAATAGAAAAACAGAGTTCATGTAACTTGTTCACAAAAATTAGGGGATTTGCTTTAGAAGATTTTGGATTTTTCATTGCTAGTGGTCTGTTTGACAAGATATCTCCTTTTTCTGTTCATTTTCTGCCTATGATTTTTTGGCAGTTTATAACAATCAGCTGCACCATTTTCACAAAAAAAAAAAAAAAAAAGCTGTAAACTAGTACTGCTTTTGCACTGCTCCCAAATTCATAATTCCCACCACTGGATTGGTGAAGGGCTAAGTGGTCAGATGCAATCGTTCCCTGACTGAACAATTTAGGGTTCTTCCATGTACTCAGCACTTATGTGCACACACACACTTGAACATATGCACACATATACACAAGTGAATATATAATTTACCATCAGAAATAAGCCACACTGCTAAATTCAGCACCAGGTATGTTTTAATGCACCTTCCTCCTTTGCCTCAGAGGGCTTCTGAAGCATGGGTTTAGTTCAAGTGATAGAACCAGGAAAAATGTGTCATCATTAAATTAAACAGGGCCTTTGTCTTGCCTTTGACTCCGCTGAGGACAAATCCATGTTCCCTTCAAAAAAACAAGGAGCAGAAGCAAAGTCATGTGCAAATAATGAAAGAATCATTGCAGACTATTTGGGAGGGTGGCTTTTGGTAAGCAGGGAATATGTTCACGGGCATTGTTTACTGCTGGTGTTCACAATGCCCTTTGTCTTCTGCAAATGTTATTGCAATTAAAAACTGGCTCAGCCAAATGAAGTGAATCAGACAGTGCTTATTTACAAGAATATTTGGAATGAATACTATTTGGCATAATTTCTGAAGGCTGACAGTTATGAAACCTCTTCCTTTTACAGAGGGCCTTTGCATCTCTTTATTATTTATGTTCTTTTACTGGCCAGCCAAAATACGAACTTGATTCCCCAGCTAGGAAAGCAGCATTCTCCAACACATACTCACAGGTATGTCAGCATAAGCATAGTATACTTATGTATTGCTTATAGGAAACCCACAGGATGAAACAAGGGCATATCTGTCTGGGATGTACATCAGACTCCCTTCTATGCCTGACACAGAATGTGCCTCCAAGCCAGCACAAAAATCAAATTCCCAGGACTGAAGATAACACTTTTCCCCATTTAACATGGAACTATAAAGTGGATTCCACAAGAGGGAGCTAGAAAACAAATAATCTTTCATGAAGCAGGCTATTAAACTCTTTACAGAATAAAGTGGAGGACGTGCTATGTGTGTCCCGTATCAACCAGAAAAGGTGGCTGAGTTGCCGTTACATCAAATCTCCCACTGTGACGGCTCTTTGTTGTATGGGAACATCAAGTCGTGCTTCAGGGCTTTGTAAAGACTGACAAAGGATTCAGCCCAAGCGTCTTTTTGGTGCCCCTGGGACTGAGCAGCCCTGTAGGCCGTGTAGACCATGGTCAGCACTGTCCTTTCAAAGTCTTCTTTCTTGAGGACCCTTGGGTAGGAAGACAGCCTGCTACTCAGCCTGCGGATCTCTGTAATGCTCTTGGGGATAATCTCATTGCAGATGGTGTCAAACTCAGCAGCCTTCCTCAGTGAAGCAAGCTCCTCATCTTTGATGGAGATCCTCTGACGTTTGTCAATGTCAAGCTCAGCTAAAAGAAACTGGCACAAAATCAGAACACAGAAAGCTAATTATCTTCTCCAAGAGACTCTAGGCAGAGTAAATGTGAATTAACAACATGTTCTTAGGTCTTTACTTTAGGTCAAATGGAGACAAAACTCTCATTGCACTGGCTGGAGATGGGGCAGACCAGAAAGTTTCTATGTGAACATTGGACTCCTGTGTCACCTACCTGGGAAAATCAGAGACAGGCTATGGGGAAAGGAGAGAGCCAAAGGAAAAAGCAGGTAGTCTTCTGTTGTCCAAAACAAGTATGGGTTGCTGCTGGTGCCTCATGGGGATTAGAGAGGTGGAGACAGCAGCACAGCTGGGAAAGGCCATTCACCCTGCCAGGGATAGCAGTGGTGGCCTAGCTCTGTGCAAGAGAGCACAGCAGTGGCTTCCCAGCCCATCTGCTCTGTTTGAACGTCCAATCTCAGTTTCTCAAGGTGTGGGATAGATAAATTTGACCCATGCACCTTCTTCAGGTGAGCCACTTTCCCTTAGCTAACCATTTGACAGTGTTTCAGATGTGCATTACATCTGCAGTCTCCACTGCTGTGAAAGAGGGGACCTGAATAATTTTGAACTGAAACAGCCACGCCCTTGGGATTACTTTGCAATGACTGATACTCATGGCTTTAATGATTTGAACAAATAATTTGGGACTGAGACTTAGACCAAAGAATTTAAATGCGTTGTGTTGTTAATACGTAACTGTTCTGGAAGAAAGTTGCGTTCAGTGGAATGCCACTGGTTTTCACTTTGCCTGTCAATGAGCTAGAACCCACATTTGAGGTACGGCAAGCAACCGCTGCCTGCTTCAGTGCTGAAAGAGCTGAGTTTGTCATACATATGCCTGTTCCCTCCCTTCTGGTGAGCTATTACACAGTCAGGAGTGGATTTACTGCTGGGATAACTAGAAGACAGATAACGGACAGCCCCAGTATGGATAGTAACCCCAGTCTTGCTTAGTGCTTAAGGTACCATCTGCTCCCATATACCGAACCTCATAAAGCAGGACCACATCTTCCAGCGAGTTTTGTAGCACTGGGTTAAGGAAGGCAGCTGAGGACCTCTTGAATCGCTGAGCAGCTGGGAAGAGCATAGCTGGAAAATAATAATGGGAAAAGAGAGGTTCCATAGGGTGGCAAACACTGAAAAGAGAGAGCACTTTTCAATACTAGATTCAACCAAATAACTGCCTGTTACAAAGATTTACTGTACGGTATGACTTCTTACTGTAAATAAAATGGGCAGCACGGACTGCTTTGACCATAATCTATTAGGGATGGAGGTTAGCTGTTTGTCCTGTATCTATACAGTGTCTAACACAGCGTGGTTTATAATCCAAGCCTTGTTTACCAATAGATAATTTGGAAACCAGTAAAAAAAGGAAAAAAAAAATCAACTGGCATAGACCATAACCTAAATTCAGTCCTGTTTCCCGGGCTGTTGCCAACTGTTGACTTTGTTAAAGTTTCACTTGTTAATGATATTTACGTTCAAGTAATGCAAGGAGAAAGAAACCAGGCCCTCAGAGATTGTGTTAATTAGAACCTTTACTATCTAGCATAAGGAAAATTAATTGGGATAATACTAGTTATGAAGTAATTCATGCCTGACCTAGCAAAGGGTATTTTGGCCTTGAATTAGCTAAGGAATATTGTATGGGTAAAATAGTTTATTGAATTACAATAAATATACTGCACGTGAATACTACTAACTGTAAATGCATCCTGCAGGGATGGGTTTCAGGCATTTTGGTAAGCCACCTACAGAGATAGGTGCTTCCTATTGGATCCATGTGAGTTTAGATTAAAACTTGTTTAAATAACCAAATAGTACTTGCAGGGTATGCAACTAAAAGCCTATAGGAATGAACGCACCAAGTAAAAGAACAGAGGTGTGGCAAAGGACTTGGTCTCTGCTGTAGCCTTTCCCCAGCCTGATGCCTTTACCACCCGAGCATCTTTTCTGGCCCAGCAGAGGAGGTGGTGAGTTTAGTCACAAGCTGCCTGCAGGTTCTGCTCTGCAAGACCGTTTGCCTGTATGACCACAGGTAACTGGAGCTATACCTGTTTTCTGCTGCTGCTCCATCACTGATGTTCACCCCTCTTGCTCAGAGCTTTGCTGAGACACACTGGAGCTATTCCATCTTCTGTTCTTGGCAATTCAAGAATGCAGTTGAGTGCATGTGAAGCACTTGAAACTTCAAGCACTAATTGCTGAGTAATTAAAACTTTTATTACCGGGCAATTAAAACTAATTACTAAGCAGCTGGCAGAAATCCAGTCCATAATGATGACAATTCATTTTTATCTCTTTTAGATGCCCTTTCAGTGGAAACAGCCTTATAGTGCAGAGTGCCTCTACATATGCAGATGGTTTGCATCTCAAATATTCCCTGAGCCATGGAACAGGTGTCTATGGCATCTTGCTTTAGTGCTGTCATGCTTATTGTCATCACACTGATTGCTTTAGCTTTCAGGCCAAGTGCAGATACCTACCAAGGAGCTGAGTTAGGAGTCATCAGATTTAGCCCATCACCACTCACCCAGAAAAGTCTCAGTGAAGGGCTTGCACAAAAATGAATGCCATATTATCGATTTAGTACTGACCCACTTGTTGAATCACAGGTAACACCTCAGAAAGCAGCTGGGTTTTTCTACTCAGCTCTTCCCAGGATGACAGGGATTAGATTAGGAGATTCAAAGGGACAAGAGCCTAAGATGCTATATTGTGAGAAATGACTTTGTACGCGTATCAGAAACGTGCCATGCTCTGTAGGGACCAGCCTAGCACTGATTCCCTGATCTCATTACCTTGTTCCCAAAACATATCAAACTTTGTTACAGTTCTTAGAGACTCGACTCAGAAACTCTTTCAGACCTCATTTGTATTTGTCATGGTGATCTGATTTTCCTGATCCACATTTTATTTCAGTCCTTCCCTTTCTCTCTCTTCCTGCATAGTAGTCAAATCCTTACACCATCACTCCCTCCACAGTCCTCTCCATGAATTCGTGAGCTCCTCTGAGACTGTGTGAGCATTTGGAACAAGCACTCTCTGATTTTCATTACACTGACTTAACATAGGTGTAAGTTAAGCACAAAACCTGAGATAGAGAGTGATTTGCACCCAGTTTCTGCATTTAGTGATTGCAAATTCCACTTGAAAATTTTCTGCTGACTTTACTTTTTCCTGCATTTACTTCCGTCTCTGACACATGTTAGCTGGACAGTATCAAGGAACAGCAGAGGAGTATTACTGTGACTTACCATCTCATTACTATTTTTTTCCCCAAGGGAGTTCCCAAGCAATGATATCTTGTTCTCTACACTGCTCATTGCAGGAGTCTGTCCAGTCTCCTACGGCTCTGTTGACTCAACTCTGCTTCTCCTTAAGGACTACACTGGGTTTTAAACAAAAGATGCAGCAGTGTTTGCCAACTGGTTGGCCTGCTTCTAACTATTTAGCTCGTTACAGCTTAGAAATTTCTTTACGGTTTAAATGTAATGTCACATCTGAGGCTGACAATAGATTTATTTTAAAGATGCTTTCATCTTTTTTAAGAATTGTGCCAGAATTTTCTGGAGGACCTCATTAGCCACATGATAAACATTTGTGATCCCTTCCCAGGTTTTCTGTGCAGTTTCACTGGTGAGGGTACGGATGTTTCGCTTTGCTTTCCAGTCCACACTCCTGCTCATGATTTCCCAATTGCTGCCTGTGATGTGTTTGCTCAATAAGAACAGAGCATAGCTGCAGGAGTGCTCAATTATTTGTGCATCATTGACGCCCTTTTCTTCTCCTACAAGAAGATATGAAGCCAAGAGCATGAATCAGGCCCATTGCTCCAAAGCACGTACAGCTTCCTGGGGTTTCAGGACACGAACACAGTTTAACTGGGGTCATGACTCAGTAGGAATTATTTTGATTGACTCCAGGGGCATGAAAAAGAGCTATCTCATTGCTTCAGTGGGACCCCTTTCATGAAGGACAGGAGGAGCAGAGGAACAAGACGGACTTGTGGGCCAAAACTCCTGACTCGCTGCTGGCAAAGCAAAACAGAGTCGCCTTTTGGTGTAGGGAAAAAGCAGTGGCCCACTAGAAGTTGTCCTGTAAGCCAGATTCAGTTAGCAGGCTGCCAGTTGTGTCCTCCTGTCTTAGATTACTAGGGCCTGGCTCTAAAGAAACTCATTAAAATAATTTCTTTGGGCATCACTGGCTTCCTGGGACCAGGCCCCTATTTCTGGGAGTGTAAGGCAGGGAACGGTTGCACAGGCAGCAGCAGTTCCTGTTCAGTGATAGACCTAAAAAGGAAAAGCAATCTCTGAAACTCCTTTATGTGTTCACCAGCAGTTGTAACAGGGATTAATAGGGCTCTGCAAAACCATATCCTCTCAACCACTGCAACTCTCTTTTTGCTGCAAGCTCACAACCACCAAAACTGTCTCCCCTTAGTAGCAAGAAACTGCTTCAAGATCAGCAGTACACCCAGCTTGATCCCTCACAGTAAGTTTCCCTCTCCTGCTCAAAGCTCAATAGAAAGAAGTTAATGCATCCCAAACTACGATGACAGCAATTTCTCCCTATTTGGTTTTATCTTATTGGTAAATCTGAGAATAAAAGTATTGTTCAGTTGTTCGGTGCTGTGGGTGCATTTGTGCATGGAAACAAATATGCATGCTGCCCCTGAAATAGAAGGAAAATGTAAAACTTTATAGGTTATTGTTCATGAAAGCATGGTAAAGTATGTAAAGCATCTTTTTATAAAATCATTGGCTATTGTTGTTTTTTTTTCTGTCCTATGACAAGCCCAGAGAAACAGAGCATTTGCATTATACTCCAGTGGTGTGAGTTTTTCCCTAGTCTAAACATCACATGGCTAGAAAAGCAAATTAAAAAAATCCGTGACCACACTCAGCTTTTTTTTTTTTATTTTTATGCCTGCTTCTCCAACAGTCAACAAGGCCATCTCCTGGGCTAGGTGCATAACCCTTTTAAGCTTGCTGTTAGTCAGTCTGGAGCATACGCTGGTTCCACTAGTGAGCTGGAAATTTTTCGTGTGTCATGACATTTTTCTCTAACCCGCCTGGAATTTGCACTAAATGGTTCTCAGCACACCCAGAGGCTCCTGCCAAGAGAAGACGTTTGTTGATAACCTGATAACAGATTTTTCTCACTATCACTGACTTCTTTGAAAGATGAAGATGATTCTTCAAGATGAAGTCAAAATGAATTTGATTAATTTGCCAGAGAAAGTGAGCTCAGCACTGTCCACAAGGTGATTGTATAGGCAGACGCAGCAGCCATTCTAATGCCATGCAAAAATTATGAGTAATTTAGGCTGGCTGAACCTATTTTGTTGCAGAGACTGCTGGGCTGTTCCTGTAAGTTATTGTTGCTTTGGATCCTAGGGTAAATACCTGAAATGCTCAGAACAGGATTTACTTCAACAGTGCATGTGAAGCATCATTTTGAACTCAGCCTCTAGATTTATCCTTGACCATGTGCTGCAGAAGAAAAGAGGGCACGTGTCAAAATTTGCATACGGCATACCCTTGATAAAGGCTTTTTGTTTCATGTTCTTCTTTGATCACCTTGCTTACGAGTGTTTACAATCAGACCAGAAGTATATTTTATACATAAGGAGTTTTATTTCTGTCAGTTGAGTCTTTGATGTGTCCTTATGTTGAGTTGCTCCACTGTAAGAGTAACAATTCACTACCCTCAATTTTCTGCCTCAGGCTAACTGTGAAAGACCTGTCCTTACCAACCTGCAGTCAATCAAAGTCACTAAATATTTTGCTACTCTGAGCAACCACCTGCTTTGTGCCTGCAGCAGATCTTGGTACCAAAAGCATTGCTTCCTCTGTGGTGAAGTGGTGTTGACCTATGAGAAGTGTGTGGTGGGCAGTGAAAGTAGTAAATCACAAAAACGGCAGTGTTAATAAGTGATGAATAGGTTCCATGAATAGTAATCCCATCCTTCTTTACTTCTTGTCCTGCAGTTACCTCATCCCCGGAAGGATGCGTGTTCACCACCTGCAAGGTGTTTATACTGCCCTGGGCTTGCAATCACTGCCAGGGCAGGACCTGAGCTTTGGCTGGCCAGCCCTGCAATGGAGTGTGCTCAGGCATAGCTCCTTTGTGCTTCCTGACTTTTTCCTTTTCTGTACCAAAACTGCTGTATTAGAAATGATTGTACACTTTGCCCATAGCACAGGTGAAATGGAAAGAGCAGGAAGCTGGAGAAAGCATAAGAGGAATAAAATAAGGGAAACACACAAAACCTTAGAAAGACAAGGGAAAAACACTGCAGTGCTATAGGCTAGCTTCTGAAATTTGTATCTGGAATTGCAGTTACTAACATAAGTAGCTCCCATGACAACATGGGCAATGCAAAATCTTGTGCATTCCAACTTTAATACATTTAAATCTCCATTACTGGGATATTAAATCCCAATGCCCCTTAGGAGAACACAGCAGTGAGAAGGAGAAGACATTTTAATTACAAACGAACATGAACTAGCATGTTTTTAAAAGCAGCTATCAAGACAGTTTGCCTCTTTTTACTTTCAGCTCCATATCCTTGCTCTCCTAGCTCCTAAGACTAAAATTAATAGCTGCAATGGTCTCTCTTTATTCCTGCCTGTTGGCTAAAAGTGAAAATAGATACTTGTTTCTTCCTTAGTTATAAAAAGAATAGAATCATAGAATCATAGAATCGTAGAATGGTTTAGGTTGGAAGGGACCTTAAATATCATCTAATTCCAAACCCCCTGCCATGGGCAGGTACACCTCCCACTAGACCAGGTTGCTTAACGCCCCATCCAATATATCTTGTAATATCTAATCTAAATCCTCTTTCAGTTTAAAACCATTACCCCTCATCCTATCAGTACACTCCCTGATAAAGAGTCTTCTCCCCATCTTTCCTGTAGGCCCCCTTCAAATACTGGAAGGATGCTGTAAGGTCTCCCTGAAGCCTTCTCTGCTCCAGGCTGAACAACCCCAACTCTCTCAGCCTGTCTTCATAGCTCCAGCTCTCTCATCATCTTTGTGGCCCTCCTCTGGACTAGTTCGAACAGGTCCATCTCCTTCTTATGTTGGGGGCCCCGGAGCTGGACACAGCACTCTATGTGGGGTCTCACGAGAGCAGAGTAAAGGGGAAGAATCACCTCCCCTGACCTGCTGGCCATGCTTCTTTTAATGCAGCCCAGGATATGGTTGGGTTTCTGGGCTGTGAGCACACATTGCCAGCTCATGTTGAGCATCTCATAAACCAACAGCTCCAAGTGCTTCTCCATAGGCCTGCTCTCAGTCCGTTCTCCAAACAGCCTGTATTTCTGCTTGGGATTGCCCCAACCCACGTGCAGGACCTTGCACTTGGCCTTGTTGAACTTCATGAGGTTTGCACAGGTCCACCTCTCAAGCCTGTCCAGGTCCCTCTGGATGGCATCCCTTCCCTCTAGTGTGTTGACTGCTCCACACAGCTTGGTGTCATTGGCAAACTTGCTGAGGGTGTACTCAGTCCCACTATCCATGTCACTGACAAAGATGTCAAACAGTGCCGGTCCCAATACTGACTGCTGAGGAACGCCATTTGTCACTGGTCTCCACTTGGACATTGAGCCACTGACCACAACTCTTTGAGTGCGGCCATCCAGCCAATTCCTTGTCCACTGAGGAGTCCATGCATCGAATCCATGTCTATCCAATTTAGAGACAAGGATGTTGTGTGGGACAGTGTCAAATGCTTTGCACAAGTCCAGGTAGATGATGTCTGTTGCTCTTCCCTTATCCACCAACACTGTAACCCTATCATAGAAGGCCACCAAATTTGTCAGACATGGTTTGCCTTTATTGAAGCCATGTTAACTGTCACTGATGTCCTCCTTATTTTCCATGTGCCTTAACAGAGTTTCCAAGAGGATCTGCTCCACGATCTTGCTGGGCACAGAGGTGAGACTGACTGGCCTCTAGTTCCCCGGGTCTTCCTTTTTTCCCTTTTTAAAAATGCAGGTTATGTTTCCCCTTTTCCAGTCAGTGGGAACTTCACCAGACTGCCACAACTTCTCAAAAATGACATAGCAGCTTAGATACTTCATCCTCCAGTTCCCTCAGGACCCGTGGATGTATCTCATCAGGTCCCATGGATTTGTGCGCCTTCAAGTTCCTTAGATGGTCTCAAACCTGATCTTCCCCTGCAGTGGCCAGTTCTTCATTCTGCCAGTCCCTGCCTTTGCCTTCTGTCACTTGTGCGGTGTGGCTAGAGCACTTGCCAGTACAGACTGAGGCAAAAAAGTCATTGAGCACCTCAGCCTTCTCCATATCCCTGGTAACCAGGTCTTAAACCTACACTTCTGTGCTTCATAAATGTCCTGAGATGTGTTAGATTAGATTAATGTGCAACAAAATTTCTATATAAAAACTACAGTGGTAATAGCCTTTCTAGCTACTTGGCATGAGTAAGAAATGTAAAGGCATATTAGAAGGACCAAAAAAACCTTATGTTTACAGAAATGGATATTGCTGGAGAAGGAAATGGTCCATCTGAGCCTGCATTTGTGAGAGGCAGAGGGTATTTTTTTATTTTATGATTTAACTAAAATGGTTTCAAAGACGTGACTAGCATCAACTAACTAAAATGGTCTGAGAATTTATTCCCTCAGATGGAATTTCCATTATGCTGCATTTTCACCTGTTCCCAGCCTGGAGCAATGTAAGCTGTGTTATTTACTCTTCCCTTGGTCATAAGGAGGGGGTCCCCACCTGGAATTATTTATGCTCACAGAAAAAGATTCAGTCAGCCAAGAGAGGCGTTTAACTTGCTGGAGTAAAGTTGCTGCAGAAGGCATGGAGAGAGAAAAAATGCACACAGAGAAACTGAAGGAAGGAAGAGTAAGTGAAATATATTATCCTTCAGTTTGCTGCCATATTACCAGGAACTGGGGATAGGCTATGGTGAACACTATATGAGTGAAGGGCAGCAATAAAGAAAGGAAATGCAATCCTGTTCCACAGGTTTAACACAGAGACAATAAGCAATTTTGGTCACAAAGCAAATTTAAGGCAGAGTTGGGAAATAAACAAGTGCTTTATATCCCTGTCTTCATTGCAAGATCATCTCTCCTTCCCTACCTGTGTTGCAACGCTTATGCAAGGGGAAAACACAAAACAATCTTAATTAAACACATTTGAAAATGTTCTTGCAAATGAACAAATGAAGGGATATAATGATGATCCAATCTACTTCCATTTCTCCCAGGAAGGAGCAGAGAAGGGAAGGAATGAGGGAGGGGAGAAATGCATCCGGCTATTGATGTTTTGGTGTGCTGAGCTGTGGGGAAGGACCATAGGAACAGTGCGAAGCGGATGACTCTCCTTTTGACGAATGGAGTGAGAGCAATGGAAATCAGAGCTCTGCTTCACGAGGAAAAAAATTGCTGCAGCAGCTTCAAGAGCTCTATGCATCATGCTATTGCTGCTCTGAAAGGAAAGCCCTTCAAAACTAAATCTCTCTCTTCAGTTCTCTGCCTTTTTTATATTAGCATCACAGAGCCCAAAGGGGTGGGCTGAAGCCCTGCACCACATCCCAGGTACATATTTACACAGAGCTGAGACACTGAGCACAGAGGAGAGGTGTCCAGTAGTTAAGAATGGCCTTTTTACGTTTTGTGGTACTTTCTTTTTCAGTCGAGCTTCCAGGCCAAACTGAAAAAATACATGGGCATTCTGACTTTAAAAACTGTAGCCATATGACCTGCAGATTAAGAAAAATAATGAAAGTTTCTTGCTGTTGCTGATTGAATTGTCCTGTGCTGAATTACCCTATGGGAACTGTTCCACTGAGATCGTGGAGCTGTTAGTTGAGGTGGAGAAAAGCACCCTGAACGCTGGCATTATTCACTTAAGTGATATGTGAATAGTTGCAACTAGCAAGTAAATTCAAATGTTTGATGGTGGATCTAGAAACTGTTATTGAACTGATAACAAGTTATTTATTATATTATTTGTATATGAACTGCTCACCCACATATAGCAGCACACATATGAAACAACAAACTCACTAAGTATCAATATTGCAGCTTAAAACTGAGGAGCAATAAACATTATATTGACAATTTCTTCTCCCTCAGATTAGAAATAACCAGAATTGTCTTCCCCTTTCCTTCAAATCCCCATCTGAGCTGAAATAAATTGTTAGGAGAAGAATACATAAATCCCATTTTTCTGCTTCCTCTGCTCTGGGATTTCACTTGTTCTTCAAAACCAGGGAAACCCCAGCTGCCTTTCCAGATGTTCACTGAGCTCCACATGTCAGTGCACCTGCTGCTGGTTTTCTTAATGACATGAATATGTGCTGGATAGATAAAGCGTATAAATCAGCCTTCCCTAATAAACAAAAAGTGGGGGGATACTGATCTTTTTTGTGAGGTAATGAGTTGTTTCTGGAGACAATGCCTTTTCAAATCATTGTATGTTTTCTAGTAGTGGTGATAAAGACAAGAAGTCTGAGAAAGTAACTCAGAGCTGAAGATGGATTCAGGTGTGTTTCTGAACTTGACTAGTACAGCTGTTTTGCCACCTGAGCAGAACATGAGGGGTGAAAAGTTGTGCTGTATCCCTGGGTAAGAGGCAGGGGAACCACATGTCTCTCCTGCAGCGGTGAGTGAAGGTCACTGTCAGAAGGCATCTGTCCTGTCAAGTTCACACCTGTATGAATGTCTGGGCACCATTATGTTAATTTCTGCATCTGCATTAAATGAATATATTTAAAAAAAATGGTGGAACTCAAATATGATCATCCACAAAATCTAATTGGTGGATTTCAGTATGTGCAGATACAGTGGTGGGCTGAGACAATCTTTGTGACATTGCCGGAAACAAAGCAAAGCAATCTGAAGGATGAATGCAAAATGGGTTATTTTTATAGCTGCCTTCACCACTCCACAAACACACATATGTGATTTCCTTTTTACAAAGCTGTCGTTTTTCCGCAGTTCCTTGTTATTTCACGCTCTCTCAAAATCTGACTATTCCTAGATCTTTCAAGTTTCACAATCTGCTGAAATAAAGCTGAGACTGACATACAACTGGATTCACCATTAAATATAGAAAGCCCTGCCAGAATCTTGGGTATTGCAAATTGCTGAAGGCAGCTGGACACCGTAGACAAGGTCCTCAGATGACCTGAGCTGGCACCACCAGCCCTGTGATGCTGCTCTGCGGGCAGCCAGGTCACAGAGAGCCCTGTGCTGTGATAGGCACGCTTGGGATCAGAGAGAAGAGAAGAACATTAGATTCAGGCTTACGTAAATCTTACAGCCAACAAAATAACCCAAATATCTTGTTTTCTGAGGTACAAAATGCTGACAGTTGCTCCTGAAACTGATGGAAATTCAAAACTCAATGTCTTTCACTGCTGCAGTTCCTGCCCCTGTGGATGCCATCTCTCCACGGCTCCCAGCCCAAGAGGACCCTGCCAGTTTGCCCCATGTATCTGATTCAGTGCTATTCTTCCTTACCATACATTCTTTTCTCCTGGAACCATTTGAGCTGAACTTGTAAAACAGATTTTGGCTTACAGGAAAATAGTCTAAGTAAATGTTTAAGGAAAAAATGTTAATGACCTCATGATCTAAACTTAGGAAGAATGAATTTGGAGAAAGGGAGGAAGACTTGGTTTCCAGTAAAAATCTCTAGCATGTTGCTGACTGAAACCAGCTGGGAGTTTATTCTTTGATTTAACCCCTCTGTGCGTGGAGACTGGTACAGAAGACATTATTACTGTGGAAAAGTAATTTAGATAAGCTGCTGTGGTACTCACATTGTAAACTTCAACCTGTCTTTTCCTGGATTTGGGCTTTCTTCTTACTAATTTGAACACTCTGAAGCTTGCATAACAAAACGTACTTATTTAGAAAAGTTTTTGCCAGCATGTATATACTCCTTGGGTTGTCATTACAGGCTACTAATGAAAAATCTTTTGGTCAAATGGACATCTGTTGTTTTGTGCCTAGAGAAGCACTCCTTGCTAAATCTAGGCTTCATCGTGGGATAATTCTGCATGACAGTTCTTCCTCAGCTTGGTAGTGATGATGATGTCCCAGGTAAGCTTACAGAGACCATCTGAATATGAATGTGTGATTGACATTCATCTTACATCATCTTCATATGGCTTGCTTTTGTCATATTAGGGGAGTTTCATTACTGGTCAGAGGTAATCATTGTCTGAGCTACTGGAGCCCACTAATACTACAAACTAATCATTTATAGGGGTAGATGACTGACATTTAGCATGGCCAAAAACTAAGGCAGGGACTACTTGCCCTGCTATTTATACTTTTAAATGCTAGCCCCAGTAATCTTTAAGTTCTGTTTTCACCTCTGAGCAGTGTGCAAATATTAAAGACGAAGCAGAATGCAAACTAGCTTGTCATGGCTTAGCTCCTCGGACACACTGGATTAGTAGCTGTTACCCATTGCAGTGGGTTACAGAGAGAGGCCGGCCTGAGCGCTCAGGAGACAAGTAGAAGGTGATGATGACAAGAACCTAATGAGGTTCAACAAGAGCAAGTGTAGGGTCCTGCACCTGGGGAGGAAGAATGCTAGGCACCAATATAGGTTAGGGGTGGACCTGCTGGAAAGCAGTTCTGAGGAGAAGGATCTGGGCATCCTGGTAGACAGTAAATTATCCATAAACCAGCAATGTGCCCTTGTCACCAGGAAGGCCAATAGAATCCTGGACTGCATAGGGAAGAGTGTGGCCAGTAGGTCAAGGGAGGTCATTCTCCCCCTCTACTCTGTACTGGTGAGGCCACAAGTGTGTCCAGTTCTGGGCTCCCCAGTTCAAGAGAGACAGGGAACTACTAAAGAGAGTCCAGCGTAGGGCAACAAAGATGATTGAGGGATTGGAGCATCTCCCTTATGAGGAAAGGCTGAGAGAGCCGGGACCCTTTAGCCTGGAGAAGAGAAGGTTGAGGGGAGACCTTATTATTGTTATAAGTATCTAAAGAGTGGGTTGAAGGAGGAGGACCCAGACTCTTTTCAGTGGTTCCCAGTGACAGAACGAGGGGCAACGGGCACAAGTGGGAACATAGGAAGTTCCATTCAAACAGAAGAAAAAACTTCTTTACGGTTAGGGTGACAGAGCACTGAAACAGGCTACCCAGGGAGGTTGTGGAGTCCTCTTCTCTGGAGATTTTCAAGACCCACCTGGATGCAGTCCTGAGTAATGTGCTCTAGGCAATCCTGCTTTAGCAGGGGAGTTGGACTAGATGATCTCTAGAGGTCCCTTCCAACTTTGAAAATTCCGTGATTCCAACTCTGAAAATTCCGTGATTTATAACTTTGTTTAAATAATGCATGCATTACTTTGACAACAAAAATACCATAAGGAAATGCACTGTGTTTTGAAAACAGGTAAGTAAACTTCAATATGTTGAAGTAGCTGCTCCCAGCTGAATTGCAGTGAGAAGGACTACCACTTTTTTCCCCCTCAGCAGGCAGACATTCAGGGGGTGCTAAGGGTTCAGTAGTATTCGTATACAGAAGTGTCAGGGGAGATACATTTGCTACTTTGACAGTTTAAGTATTGTTTGGCAGCATGAATTCAACCTCGAGCAAAAAGCTCCTGGGGGACATCATAGATGGGTCTAAAAAGCCAGCTGGACATGATACACACTTCCGCCTTTGATCAAGTAAATAGAAAGGAGGGAGTGGTATAGAGTATTTAAGACACGTGATGAGTTGGTTATGTTTACCTCACTGACAAAATTGTGCAAGTAGAAACTGAGCTCTTTTGCCTTGATAGTGATATTTTGCTTAAGAGTCCTCATATGTTCCTTTGGAGGATATATGTGCACATGTTGTTCGTCTTTGGAGTTCACCTCAGCTGGACCACGCTGGCTGTGAGCAGCATGCACAGAGATTAAGGCTGACATAACCGGATGTGTGCTGGATTGATGGTCTGTGGCACATGCAGTTAGTCATTCAGGGTTGGAAGGGTATCCAGAAATTCCCAGCAAGTGTCCAACAGCCTGCTCCCTAAATACAATTTCTGGCTAGAAAAAGAGTGTCTTTCTAGGGAAATACAATTTCTTATGGTATCCCTAACACTTAGCTATTTACCAGGCAGACTATTTAAAGTCAGACCTCTTCATCAGCTGGAACCCACAGCATTTTCCCACTGTGAACATGAGAAATACAGCACCGTGGCAAGACAAGACCTTAATTTGTGTGACTGCCAGATTGTGACTGCTTCATCTTTCTCAGTCCCATTGCTAAACATCTAGATCCCACTCTCAACTCTCTGCATTCCTGGAGGATTCCCTCCATCCACAGCATGCAGCATTGTCCAAACCTCAGCCAAGTGGCTGCTGTCTTCCCTTTGTGCCACAGGGCTGGTTTTAGGGAGAGGTGGGGCACAGTGAGAGACAGGGACTTGGTATGGGAAGGCAGGACAGTTAGATCACGCAGCATAAACCCTGAGCCTGGGCCAGAAAGCTGGTTTTGGCTGTTCTTGGTGGTTGACAGAGGACACCTGGTATCTCCAGTCCATTCATCAAAACTGGGATCCTCTCAGCTAAACTCAGATACCTTGCTGCCTGTTCATTTCACCCTGCCTTCTCCCAGGCATCCTGTGTGGAAGCAGGGCCGCATCATCATTATTCTTCTGCTGGAGAGCCCAACATGGCAGTCACATGCTGTTCTTTGCCACTTGAGCCTAACTGGGCCTGACTGTATCTGATTTTTGTTGATTGTATCTGGTTCCTGTTATGGGACGCCCCAGTGTGGAAAAATCTTTGGGCGCTTTTCTATCCTTGTATCATTGTGAGGACCCAACTGAGGTTTAGATTTGCTAAGTACAAGCCAAGGTAGGTCAGCCCCTTTGAGCTCTGTTTATTAAAAAGCCTGGTGGTAGAAAGCAACAGAACAAGCAGTATATACATTTTTATCGTTAGACTTATTACCTTCCAAAACTCTCTGCCAAATTGGCATGGCAATCCAGAAAACCAGAAGTTGCTGCGACTATGACAAATGAACGGTTTCACTTAACGCATGCTGTACTATATTAGGATGTCTACAACTAGTGTTTAACTGGAAATGGAGTTTTTTCAATGCCAAGACATGAACAATCGTGGTAAATAAAAATGAGGCATGCCGTAAATGTCTTTTATTTTAGAAGGGGGCTTAAGACACAGTTACTTCAGACATAAAATCTGTGTTTAATAAATAAATTCAATAAACAATTACTTTGTGTTTCTTCAGAGCCAGGCATAAACAAAAGAAAAAAGGTAATGTCATGGCTGTGGGCATTTTGAAAACCAGGGAGGCAACTGAGGGCTTGCAGAACTTGATCCATTCCTCCAGGGACAGATAGGGGGAAACAGGGACTTGTGCGGCTGTGGCACTGTCACTGTGACTGGTGTTTATGGGAAAGCATGACTGGTATTAATGGGAAATGCTGTTGCCCCATAGCCCTGTAAAATGGCAAATTTCCTGCAGCTTTCATGGAATAAAGCAGGCTGTTTCTTGGGCAGTCAAAGTGTCTTTTTTCATACCTACATTGTTTAGATCAAAGGGAGGCAAAAAAAAAACCCAAACAAACAACCAGATGTGTGCAGAGAGCTTGACATATTGCTGATTCAGTAGCAGTAACTTTTAACTTTTATGCTGTGACTAGTGGTGAACTGCCCAGACTAGTGTATCTCAATATCCTGGTGTGCTGAGAGGCTGGTGAGTACCACAAGCAAGCACAAGTCCTGCTTACATGAGAAAAAGGCAGTGCCAGCTCCAGCAACCATCCCATGAGCCTGAGAAGCAGATGGATAAGATGAAGACCAGCTGTGACAGATGGACAACTTCTGAAGGGCTGATTCAAATGGAGATGCATACTACACTGGCAAGTGGGTGAATGCTACCCTAATCTTAAATGCATGTGTGCTTTAAACTTTCCTATCCACATTTATCACATTTTCTCCACGCTTTTCCTTTCTCTTCCTCTTTTCCTCTCATTCATGCCACTTCCTTCCATTTGCCATTTTTATGTCCATTTTTTTCTCTATTCTTTCTCAGCATCTCTGCCTTTTGCCTTTGCCTGTCTTATCTCCCTCTCTGTGGTTCAAATAAGCCCTGCCAGACTGGAAAGTCTGTCCTCTTTCTGAGACAGAGATTTTAGAAGCATCGGCTCTCTTTGGGGCATGCCACCACCTGCCAAATAGATGGAGATGATGAAAGCCTGATGTTCTGGCTCGCAGCAGATATCCACATCCAGTCTGGTGCAGTTTACTCTCTTCACAATTAGACAAAACCTAACCAAAATGTTCTGTTTCCCCAGTGCTGTGCCAAGACGGGGGTGGGGGAGGGTGGGGGGGATGCAGAAGACCTTGCGCATTTGGGTCCCCAACACAAGACTACAGCGCAGCATTGCCCTTCCAATGTCGCGTTTCCTCCCAAATAACCTCTGAGCTTTGAACAAGTTATTTTTCCCTTTCTCGGTGACTTTTTTTCAGCTACCCACCTGGCTCCTCCTGAGCGGCGAGAGACTCAGCGAGTTTGGAGCCCGGCTCCTGGCTGGTGACCTGTTTCCCTGTGGCTGGGGAGGAATTTCCAGAGGACGAGTGGTATGCGTGCCGATCTCAGGGGAACTGGGGAGCTGCCAAATCTAACTGGCAAACTGGGCCAGGAAAGGCCCCACATACGCTTTCACCAGAGGAAAGGAATGTTTGTGGAAACTGGGAATAGTGGAACTTATTTAACTCTGCTCCTCTCCTCCTCGCATTCTTCTTAGTCTCAAGCCCTGCACTGAGCTCACGCTGCCACAAGCCCGGTGATAACAAGAGGAGCCAGGTTATTGCTGCAGCCTGGAGCACCTCAGGAGGGGATAAAAAGAGTTGCAGGCTAAGAGTTAGCCACCGAGTAGGCAAGGGAGCCCTGTGAATTGTGGTGCAGACTCAGG
Source organism: Ibidorhyncha struthersii (assembly GCA_013398815.1). Taxonomy (NCBI): domain Eukaryota; kingdom Metazoa; phylum Chordata; class Aves; order Charadriiformes; family Charadriidae; genus Ibidorhyncha; species Ibidorhyncha struthersii. The sequence goes on from VZSZ01009170.1 coordinate 471,625, forward strand.
CTAGTTTGATGTCTCTGTATTAGCAAGTATGCTGTGGGAGATACATTGTAAAGCTGTCATAGCAATAGCCAAATAAAGCAGGATTTCAGGGTAATGAGAGACACAGGGACAATAGACGCATACAGGATCCCTTCCTCTGCTTGCTTTCCTTCCAGTGGGAGAGAAAACCTGATAGATGACTGTCCCCCTGGGGACTTTTGTCTATGTGTTTCCCCACAAGTGTTATTTGCAGCTTATTCTCAAGTTGCTTTTTTTTTCTTTTTGTGATGCTTCGATACATCTCTTCCTCTGCATCCCACCATCAGCTATCCATGTAGCTGACCTGCATGAGCTTCCCCCACACCAGTGCCATTTTGCTGAAAACACTTTAACCAACAAATAACGCATTTTGTCTGGAAGATATTAACAATCAGGGTTACTACAGGAAACCAAATTCTGCATAATGAACAAGATTTTGGCCACACTCCTGAGAATGGCAAAACTCCCTGGACTTCAGTGGTGCTGGTTTGCACATTTCAGTGCTTTTACAGTTAAAGCAAGGAGGCGACTGGTTTGCCCACTTCAACCCAAGACACCAGCACAGCTCCCTGTTTTGCTGCAGCCGGGTCCACGTACCCAGCTGGCTTCTCTGCATCTTGGATGGACTCTGCTCCCTTCAGCAGAGCCACCGGGGTGCAGAGGGAGAGCACGTGATTTTGCAGAGCCCCGGTTCAAGGTGGGTACAGGTTGTGCATGCCGGCAAGCACCAGTGTTCCTCTCCAGCACCCAAGGCCAGCCCTGTGGCTCCTGCCCTGCCTTGAACCCGAGCACAGGCGCTGCGTGCAAAGTTAATTGCTCCACCACTCAGTGCTTTACCTCAGCAATTTACATCTTGCCTGTCACTCTTTGAGTAATCAGAGCCTCTGCAGCCTGACGATATTCATTAAGACCTCCTGACTTTTCTTTCAATGACATTGTACTATTCAGTGCTTCTGACAGGATTTCTTTCTGCCTGAGAAGTTGTTACACTCCTGCAGAATTTGGCATGATCAACCCCAAGAAAACAAGAAAAGCACTTTATGCTTCAGAAACAGAATTTAAAAAAAAATCACTACTATTAACAACATACAGGACTACATGCACACAGTCATCCTGAAGAGATCTGGGGCAAGTGATTTAATTACTCCGTGCGTCACAATGAAAAGGGATGCTAATGTTTCCTCTCCTTAATTAAACTGAAAATTCTTCGGAGAAGGAAAGATTTTTTTTGCTTTGTGTGTTTGCATAATGCCAGGTACCAGTGGGGTCTCTGGGCCCAGCAGTCGAATATAAGACAATCAGGAGGGGACTCACAGGGTGCTCTGCAGCATTTGTGTGTGTACAGGAGTTATTTCACTCGTAAGAGCTGCTTCATCCATGGAAGGGAACATTGGATTAACAGCATGCATTAAGAGAAGTGAGGTGGTTGTTAAAGGTAAGGTGAAGGGAGCTATTTCCATGTGAATGTGTAAGGAGGGATTTGAACGGCAGGATGTGCTTCTGAGCCAGATTTTGGTTGGGACATGAGGACCCTTGTGCAAACTGATTCGGACCCCATGACAGTTCTATGCTTGGGACTGAGGCAAATAGATGGGACACTACGGCATGCAGGAATCCTAAAAAAACAACCAAAGTGGCAGAAAATGTCTTACTGACTTGTCAGTCCTCAGTACTGGGATGGAACTGGGATCACTGAAAAGATTCCATGGGTGCCACCTTCAGGTCATAGTTCTCACTTAGTCTAGCACGTATCAAAGAGAAAACAGCTTTACCTCATGTGTCTGCCTCTTGTTGCTTACCCAGATTTCCTCAAAATTGTCTAGCTCCTTTCCCTTTTTAGCTTTTGATTCTGTCAACCAGTTCATGACTGTATAAGCTGCAAGCTTTAGCCATTTTTTGGCTGCTTCCTGTGGTGAAAAGAGCCTCAGAATCACTTAGATCCTTCCTTGCCAACAGCATGACTGCTTTTATACAGTACAATATCCATCTGTGATCTAAACTAAAATGTGGAAGCTTCGATAATCTATCCTCCCTCTGATCTCATCACAGTTTAGCATCATTGCCCTAGAAGAGATTATAAACTTTGATTTTTTTAAGCATCCTTTGTATGTCTTTCAGTTTCAGGTATCCACTGTGAATTCTGATTCAGGGATCATCCTCCATGCAGGTTAAATTAATTAAGTCTGCCCCTAAAGGGAACATTTGGGGAATCGGGACATGCTAGAAAGGATTTTGAGTACAGTTGCAGTCCTACCCTATTGGTTATTTGTTCTCTGCAGGTTAAATCCATTCAGAAACTGTTATATTCTAGACAACTTTTGGAACACTGAGCAGCTTTCCCAGGTACTAATAACTAATCCTTTTCCAGCCCCTTCTGCAGTCCTCTCCCTGCCCTTCCTGCAATGGCACTTTGTTTAATAGTTTCAGACTGCCACAGCAGCTGATGCCCAAGGGATGTGCCACAAGGAATGGGAGGGCCACGTCTGCACTGCACAGCAAAGCATAGGGTGGAGATGTCAGAACCAGAAGCATTATGATAACTAAATCAGTGTGGCACTGGGTCCAACCAGGTGATCCCTGTTGAAAGGCAGAGCTCATTCCCTTGGGCACATGCCATGCCCGTGGCTATCACCCTGCTGGGACACCAGCTAGAGTCCCTGCACTGTCCTGTGATGTGCAAGGCAGGCAGCTTGCCTCTGCCCTGGGTCTGTGATCTCTGCTCCACACAACATTGTGCCATGCAGATATCCTAGTTTCCTCCTTAGTTCATTAATTCTCAAATATTTTCCAGACCTGCTTGAAAACGTGGTTTTGTCTTTGCTTTCTTCTAATTTCTTAAAGGGCAGAAAATATTCTCCTAATGCCTTCTTCTACTACTTACAGTGTAGGACAATTTGTTTTGTAAGAATCTATTTTTAGATCTATGACGTGCATTTATATTCATCTCTTATACAGCTCTTTGCAAAGGAATTCAGGAAGTAAAAACATAGATATATAACTTTTCTTCTTCAGGTCACCCAGCTGCAAAGCTAATTCCTCTGAATTTCAATCGCAGACTGCCCTTCAGGCAGAGTCTCCCTCTCTTTACAGGTACAGTTGCGATATTTGTGCAGCAATAATTTCCATCAGGCAAATAAACCCCCAGACTAGGAGACTCCAGCCTACAAACATGCCTTCCAGGAACCAGTACAGACTTATGGAAGAGACTCGGGGTAGGTGGGAAAAAACTCTGCGGTAGATCGATCAAGCCTTCTGCAGCTCCAGTGAGGTCACTGGAATGGGTCTGACAAGCAGGTAAATTGGGACAGTTGAAGCAATTTTCCAAGTGTCACATGGGAGCCAGAGAAAAGGGAAATACTGCATTTTCTGCATAAGAAGAAACATTCTTCACACAGCCAGGCTTAGACAGACTTGGCTCTATTTCATAACATTTCATATCTTTCATTGTTTTATCTGCACTACATATTTTAAGAACTGGATAACAATGGCTTTATGGGAATTAAAGGAAGTTAAATAGATGTTGCATTTTAAAAAATTCTTGTAGCGGATCCAGCTGGTGTAATTTCTTTGGACCAGACCTTTGGAAACCTCAGCATGTCCTATATCATAGAATCATAGAACGGTTTAGGTTGGAAGGGACCTTAAAGATCATCTTGTTCCAACCCCCCTGCCATGGGCAGGGACACCTCCCACTCGACCAGGTTGCTCAAAGCCCCATCCAGACTGGCCTTGAACACCTCCAGGGATGGAGCTTCCACAACTTCCCTGGGCAATTTGTTCCAGTGCTTCACCACCCTCATAGTGAAAAATTTCTTTGTCATATGTATTCTAAATCTACCCCCTAAATAAGCCAAAACCGTAACCTGGTATACTCAAGGCCTGCTGGGCATCTGTGTGGGTATGTGTTTGACCATTTGTGTTGTCATTACATGCTGTGTTCAGGCCATATTCCTTCTTCTTGCACTGTCTAAGCCAAAAATGTGAAACAATTGTTACTGTCAGCGGTAGAATCCCAGAAGCTGCTCAAGAACGGAGCACCTGGCTGTAAGGGTGTGATATGAGATGGGGGGAAGAGAGGCAAATAAGGTCAAAAGGTGTTGGGATGCAGTGCACACCCTAATTTCCAAGGCACTCTCCCTTTGCCCACACGGCAAGATCTCCAGCAACCTGGTATGCAGCAAATGATCTCAGAGTATAGAATATGTTAAAGCTGCTTCCTTATAAAAGGACTGGCTGGCTTTCTAGCAACAGCCAGTCTCTCCTTCTCTTCTGCATAGTTCTCCCTCTCCTGGCACTGGAGAGCTGCCAGCCTGCTGTAGCTAAGCCCACAAGCAGAAGCAGCCCGCAAAAGTTGTTCGTGTAGCAGCTGCTCCATCAAACTCACCAACTCAGTTGCCACAACGCTAGAGCAAATACTATGAGTTTGCACAGTTGTGGGGAAATCAAGGAGGATGGGCCTGCTGTTCTTCCAAGTGATTCCTTCTGCAAAGAGCCTCTAAGGAGAACAAACTCTTCCCCTGCTGTTATGGAACAACCGTTTGACTTTCACTGAGTACTACAGACTGGGTGCAAAATAATGCATGTGGACCAGATAGATCTGGATGCGATTGTAATACTGCTTTTGAGGTCTGCAAGGCACAGCACAGCCATTCCCCAAAAGCATGAAACCTCAGTGGTGCTAATATAGCTAACACATCCTTTTCTCACTGATGGGTGAAAAGAGTTTTACCTTTTTATTTTGTGTCTTTCAGCATCTTTTCCAGCCTCCACTGAGGGGTGAACTTACCATAGCAGCTGCTTCCCCACTGTCCAAGAAGCCACAACCACAAGAAATCGTACTGCGTTTTCACTCCCTGAGCACCCCGTAGCAAGGATGCTACTGTTTGTGTGCCATACATTTGAATCAGGAAGCCCTTACAACAAATAAAATACAGCCAGCTGAGATGAGATGTGTAATAAGATTTCTCCTCAGGGAACAGGCAATTCTTATAATGCAGATCTGAAGCTAACTTCTGCTCTCCAATGTATTGGTACTTGTCAGAGAAGTTTGATGAAAGCAACTGAGTGGCAAGCAGTGACACCGTCTCCCATTACCACAGCTGTATGTTCGGTTTTATTTTATTTCTCTTGTCAAAGAACAGGATTTGTTCCTTGGTTTCTCCAGCAAAAACATCTCTTAGGATCTGGAATTCTTATTTGGGACCTTCAGAAGTTAATATGACCTCACCTCTACCATCACATAGGGAACATCACTCAGGAGAGACCTAACATTACCTTTTCTTCCTAGACAGGTGCTTCACAAAATCTGAGAGAGTAATACCATACAGCTAAGCCTATGAGAGGCTAAAGGAACCCCGAGATGAACACAAGTAAATTATTTCATCACCAGTCAGGACCTTTTCTTTAATACTCTGAACATGTCCATCCTAGGGACCAGGATTTGCCTGTGACTTCTGGACCAATGTCCACAGCTGGATCTAAGCAGGCTGAGGAGTGTGAGAGATTTTTAATGCAAATGGCTGAGGGAGTTAAAAAAAAAAAAAAGGCCCTTAGTTTTCCTGCCAGAATTGCTTTTTTTCCCATTCATTGATGCTTGTAAAAGCAAAGGGAAAAAGGATGTGGCAGTCTGGAGTTCCCACTCACCAGTCAGCACAAGTATGTTCATCTTTCCTCACATCTGATTTTTTTCTTGACCCAAAGTTTAAATACTTGGTTACGAGGGCTGGGCATCCAAGGCTATCCCAGTGCCCCCTGGTGAAAAAATGGTAAAAGCTATACCTTGTTTTATCCAATATTGATTGTTCCTTTCTATTGCAAACAACAACTGCTGGTAATTAAAACAGGACCCTTTCTCCTACTGTTTTGTAAACAATCTGGTCTACTAGTCAACATGGAGATGATATGCAGATCTGTCTTTCATTTCCATCAGACCAGATGCTTTGCTTTTCCATTGCAAGATTCAGATGAGGAGCTGGATAAGACTTACATGAGCTTTAACCCAGACAAGAGTCGGTTGTCATTGGACAGAGCTGCCAGCTTGAAAACAATCTGCTTTCCCAAAAGGCACAATAGAGTTCTGATGTTTTCTTTTAAATATTCATGGTGATTAAAATTGGACTTTAATAGTTGCATGGATTCCTTTTAAGGTTGTGTTGTTGTTCTTTTATTAAAATTAGTGTGTTAGCAAAAGTGAAGAACATCCTTAAATTGCGCAGTGGAATTCCACGGAAATGAAACCCTTTCTTTTTTTTTTTTTTTCCTTTTTTTCCCCATTTCATAGTAAGGTGACCTCATTCTTCCAAAAGGTAGGGTTGGTTTTTTTTTCATATATGCAGATCTAGTACTGACTTCCTCACCTTTTTATGTGTCATCCCTGGAAAGACAAACACTTACCTACAGAAATAAGGGATTTTATGATACAATTGGTGTCATTACCTCAGTTACACAGTAAGAGAAAAGTAAGGTCAGGCCGGCATAATGACTCATCCAGTATTATCCAAGAGGCTGAGGGAAAAACTGCGGAAAGAACCTGCCATTCTGAGTCCCCGGTCAATGCCCTGTACGCAAGTCCTCACTAACTGTAAGGAATAATTAAGCATTCATACCACCTTAGCAGAACTGCATAGATCTTCATTGCTTCATTCAGCTATTGTCTCCCCTACAAAATCAAAACAAAACCCAAACAGGAGACTAGAAAGGAACCAGCTGTAATGAGGAAGACATGGGAGACTGGGGCGGGGGGGGAAGGGGGGGCGCAGCTGAATGCTTGATTTTTTAACAGACTCCGGTTCCTTTAAATATCTGTGAATTTCAATAGCAAAGAAATCTTTTGGGAGGTGTTTCCTTTCTCCACTTCCAGCAGCTACTGAACTCGTGCCAAATACCGGAGGAGAGGATAGAACAAAAAAGGGAACGGACATCACCACTAGCTTTTAAGCAAGCATCTCCTATGCAATCCAATAGTCCCAAACCATTTCATATGTCACTGTCACACGCTTGAATGCAAACATGTCACAACTATATATTGTTACATTGGCAGCTGAAGCCTGATAACATCACAGGTAGCTTTCTCTATGCTGTATGTGCTAGGCTGTCAGGGTAGGGGCGTAGGCATTTCCTAGGCACCTTACAAAACCCAGGCTTTGTTGTGTTTACTATTACCGGGTGTCTGCTTGGTGGAGCCACCTGTGACTGCAAAGGATTTTGCTTTAAGGTTTCATGATCTGTAATTTCTGTTAACGTGGGAGAAAAAGGAGAAGGAGAGAGAAAGGAAGAAGTGAGGAAAGAATATAGTTTTGTTTCTTCGGACGTTTTTAATATACATTTGTATTATAATAGAATACATATATAATTTTACCTTTATGTAATTTGTGTATTTTTCTATTAGTCTATATAATTATTTAGCTGAGCTCCTGTTTAATGCAGAAAAAGAATTCCAGAGTTGGGAGGGACAAATTGTATACATATGTACATATATGTATAATGGAACATAATTTCAGACCAAATCTACCAACTCAAAGTTTTCTCTTAAAAAGTTTTTCATGTTTAAATCTTACCTCTGCTCCATCTGTGGGTCACAGTGGCATGAGCACTGTAATAGAACAGCAGCAGCAGCAAAGTCTTCCAAAGCATCCTTCTCTTTAAAATAAGTATGTCTAGCTATATATTAGTTTTTCAATTTCCTACCTCCTTTCTTTTCAGGAATAAATAAATGGCTTTTCCTCTCCCCCTCCCCCTTTGAAGGAGAACCTGTCTGTTCTTCTGAATACAGCTGAAGTCAGTATGCAGCTCCTCTCCCAAACCAAGTCTCCTCGGGACCAGGAAACTTACTTTCACAGACAGACTTTGTTTTTATCCACATCTGGAATGACTCATGGTGCATGTGAGTTTGCTGGCAGCTGTGCGAATAAATATCATTACATTTTTGTAGTTGAGTTTCATTTGTTATATGGGCCAATTGGAATTTATTTTTGTCCAATCGACAGCCACAAGTAACTTCATTAAAGGACCCTTTTGAATCCCAGCTCTGTTGCTACTCCTCTGTAACGCAGTGGGCTATACGCTAACCCATGTCTAAGGCGAAAGCCTCCTCTGGAATGATGTACAGCTGCCCTTGGACGCTTAAGTCAGGGAGTGGGGCATGTGCTCTGCAAGAACATTTTGCTACTGTGATTCATATAATCACTCCTTTATTAAGAACATATAATGCCGCGCTCAGACTTCAGTTCTGCAAGACAAGTCCTGGCCTTTTCCTCCATTTGGCCAGTGCGGAGAACAGGAAGGTCCAAATCCTTAACTGGCTCTCTTCAACAGCACTACAGGGAGCACTAAGCAATCCTAAGGACAACCTACAATAGCCAGACTGAATGTGGAGAGGTGATGCTGTGCAAAAAGGCTACTGATAGGCGTCTCCTTGCTGACACTGGCCCCAGGGAAAACAACACTGGAAGAGTTTATCCCAGAGCGACCCAGCATGGAGGAAGCTGCAGATATGTACTGTCCCTGGCACAGCTTCAACAGCAGTGTCAGTACAGGGCTGGGGACCACTGGGGGGTGCTTTGTGAGAATACAGCACTGGAACACAGCAGGTTGCTGTGTGTTGGAACAGACTGATGAAAAATAGGAACACAAGGAATATTTAGCAGAATCGAGGGATAAGACATACCCCATTTGGTGCCTAGAAGTGATCTTTCTGATTTTTTCTTTTATAGCCAGGAACAAATCCACAAACATCCATGAATTCACACTGGTGTAAAACTGGCATATAAGAAAGGAGACTCCAGCTCAGAAGATATAAATAGAATAATTAAGGGAAAGGACCAAGAGCTTGAATGACAGAGGGCACTATGACTCAGGATTAATGAGCACTGGCAGGAAGGCATGGAGAAAACCTGTTCAGCTCCTGTCTGCCTCATGCCAAAGTCTGGCCTTAGGCTCAGTCCCCTCGTTCTTTTCTGTCCCAGCTTCAAGTAATGCCAGCTGTAAAGGAAGGAGGAGGGTCAAATAAGGTTGTCTTGCCTAAGGCAACTCCACTTCTTTTCCTACACATACAGATTTTCCTATGCTCAGACTGCCTCAGGTTACTCCCACATGAACAGTACATGAATGTAAGACATTATTTTACATGCCAAGGAGATAATAAAAGATATAATTCAAGCAGAGGGTGGCTAACTATATATTCTTCTTGTTACCATAACATATTAGGGATGGATCTGAATGCAAAGTTAAAGCTAGGAGTGAGCTCACTCATATGCATCTTTCTGGAAATTATGGAGCTGAAATAAACTAGTTTTACATTCCCTAGAGAGGGGGAGAGAGAGAGATGCCACAAGAGGATGATTATTCCTACTTAGCTCAGATAAGTGACTTAGGACAGGATGAGTAGCTCTCTGGAGGAGGTGGATCCAGTCATCAGCACGGTCAATTCTAAGACATTGTGCATCAAGATGATTGGTATCAAGAAGATTCAAGTTGTACCATAACAAGGGAGTAATGATCTGTCAGCCGCTAATGAAAAAACATTGTGGTATAACTCCTACTGGAGAGACTTCAACCAGTAGGTATGGCTTAAGGAAGTACACTTTAATTTAGTAAACCACCTGAGTGAAAGCCCTCTAGCAAGCAAACACAGTGGATATAGATGGTTTCATTAACTTAGCTACATCAGCCTAGCTACCCTGGCACAACAATCTTAATGTCAGCAGGGTCTGTGAACAAGATGTTTCAAAGGGAGGAAGGCAAGGGAGAAGCAACACTTAGGACGTGCATTCCAGGCTTGAGAAATGAAAGAAAATTATGAGAAAACTTAAAATTCTGTGGAGTAACAAAGGAACATATTTTCAGTGGTGGAAGCTCTTCTGAGCTGCTCTATCATTTCATTGTTTACATCTAAAGAAACAGGAGCTGATAAGAGAGGATGAAGGATGCCAGACAGGCTCCATCTTGCTCTAAACCGGAATTGGAACTATTTTGGAGAAAGATTCCTGCAGGATGGCTCTGACTCCTGGCTGCCAGCAACAGGACACTTCCTCTGCCTGTTCATTGTCACTGCTTTATATATCCAGCCTAGAAAGGAAAAGGAGAAGAACGCCATGGCCTTCCTTTCTTAATCTTCCCCTCTACCTCCAGCCTCTGGAGCAAGCACTCAGGGAGCAACAGAGGAGCCGCAGCTGAGAGAGACAGAAGAGATGTGTGGTGAGGCTGGCATAGAGGTCAAAGGGATATGAGGGCATGAAATGATTACTGATCTCTCCTTTTCCAGACCCTGGAGATGTTGCTCTGAAGCTACATTATATGTGATTTTTTAATTATTATTTATTTCTCCTTGATCTGAGTCTGGCTACAGAATCCTCTCTAGCAGCCTTTTCCTTATCTGAGCTCAAATACAAACTTTCCCCATCTGCGGCTGAAGGCGCCCCAGTGCAGTCTTCAGACGTTCCAGCTTTGACTGCCTCTCTGTGCGTACCACTACTGTAGGGCATATTTGACTTTAAGGATGTGAATGATGCACTCACATCTATTTTCTTACAGGAAATGCAGCTGTAAATATAACAGGTCCGTGTAAAATAAATAATGCTTTCCCTGTGGCATCTCCTCAAGAAGTGTAAACGCCCCTTTTCCCCTTAAGAAAGGAGATCTATTTCTCTCCCATATGGATGCATATACACAAAAAATTGTATCTTCCCTATTAAAAAGCCTTCCAGATGAGGCAAGGAAATAAATCTTTCAAACATGCTCAGGGCACTTCAACTATACAGCTTCTATTCATCTCATGACTATATTTTATTAGATAGTTGCTCAGTTTCAGCTCAAGGCAGTTTCTGCCTATGCTGGAGGTTTGAATCGCTGCAACTATAATGAATGCTGAAGCAGGATAGAAATTCTCACTATTTATAAATATTAAATGCTCCTAGATTGCTTTGGAAGTATCAAGCAGAGGAGCTTTATGGTGAAGAATTCATCCTGAAGACACGTCTGGTAAGAGACGGTACCATGCTGCTGAAGCCAGGAGGCTGAGAGCTGGTCTGCCGATCGATAGTCAGGTCCTAAATCAGTGTAATGCTAGACACTGTCACGGTTATGTTTTGCCAATTCTCATAAATTTAGGTGTTGGAGCTGCAACTCCTCCAGTGCTCCCAGTATCTGCAAGACCTTTCAGGCACAGGAAAGGTGCAACTGACTGCTGCCTCTGGCAGGCTGCTCGAGCTGAAAATGGACATTTATGCAACTCTCAGCGATGTGATTAGATACCAAGGCAGCAGTTTTTCCGTTTGATTCCTCCATCCTGATGCTGTCAGTGAGCATCTGTACACACTGCTCCTCCCCCACAATCTTTTTAAGAAACCTGGAAATAAGGCAGGAAGGAAAGAAGTGGGTGAAGATCGAACAGGGAAGCTGCCAGCTGCCTTTCTGCAGCCCGTGCACAGTGAGAGCAGAGAGCTGGTAGTAGTACTCCAAAGCTGTCCTTCCTTCCCGTCACAGATGCTGTCATGGTGAAAGGACAATTGCAGCAGGCTGGGAGTGTAGAAACCCTGTATTTCCCAGGGGACGCTCTGGAGTGACCAGTGCTTCAGGTGAGGTGCCTCTATGTCCATTTTAGTAGCTCATTGTGGGAAATAGCTTCTAAAAGAGAACAGAAGGGGAAACAAGGCAACGGGTGATCCAAGATCAGCAGTCTGCGGGTCTTCCAAGAAAAATAATCTCTTTTTCACTGGAGAATACCAGCTCATGATGTCAGTTCTGCTTTGGCTTTGATGAGCTTCTGCCAAACCCAAGGTGGGGTTTCAGTCTGCCCTGACGCCTCAGCCGCTGTGAGAGTCCCTTGCAAATCTTCTATCAAGAAGACAGATATTTTTTAGATTTGCCCTGGTTCAATTTGCAAACGAAGTGTGTGTGGGGAGGAAATTCCTCTGAACCAGAAACTCTGTTCTGCAGCCAGAGCTCTGCCCTGCTCCAGAGGCCATGCAGCATCTGCCTGATAGTGTGCCAGCACAGTGGAACGACATTGATGCATGACACAGACATTGGTCTCCTTCCCACCATAGAGATGGATAAATGGAGACATAGACACCAAGTGACTCACTCACCGAATGAATTGATGGTACAGCCAGGGCTAGAAACCTAGAGCTGATCCGTTCCTCTGCCCAAAATATAAGGCCCCGATCTGGCACTGTAGCAGCTCATACAGCACCAGTCCCATCAACGAAAAAGAGAAAGTAGCTTCCACAAGAGGCCAAGCAATACCCTCACAACTAGGAGCACAAAGTGAGAAAAAAAAAATAGCTGTACACAAGTTCCTAGGAGAAGAAAAGAAGTTCTTTCAAAACTGGACCAGTGGCATTTGAACCTTATTATCCATAATGACTCTTGCTGGCCCCTCAGCTGAGGTTGCAGCTTCCTGCAGCAACAGTTTGCATGACAGAATCTCACCAAGCCTCAAAGCAAGAGCAGACAGGACGAACCTTTCATAGCCAAACAGTGTAATGGAGTTGGAAGTTGCAAGGGACTTTGAGGCATCTTGTAGCTGTCCTTCTGCCCCAGGACTCCCTTGTTACCTTGATATAGCTGCCAGAGCTCCCATTACAAAAGCGTTTAGATGCTGACCTGATACTTTACAGACCTACATTTAAATAACCAAAATTTAAATTCTGCGCATGCAGCTTTGCAGATATCTGAATTCTTTGTGTGCCTAAACTTCCCCTGTGAGGCTCCTTAAATGCTTGTATCACAGTATGTACCTCGAAAACACTGAGCCACTCACATCCTATTTCATATTTCAAACAAAATATTGAGACTTACAATGTTTACAAATATATATGACTCCAAATGCCCCTTCTCAAGTCCCATGTTGTACATTTCAGTTTTTTCTGCATAATCAGGAAACAGATGGAGCACATATTTTACTCTGTGACTTGACTTTTTGAGAAGTCTCCTGCTTTTAGGATCTGGCTCAGATCCTTTCTCTACCTGAGGAGATGTGAATACACACTGTAAGAGATGACTCTAAGACCTGAATTACAGGGTCTTCTGGGACGGAGTTTTTCAACTCTGTTGCTGAATCTGTTACTATCTGCAGGAGGTAATTAAATATTTGTTGTGGCAGACAGAAGGAATATTCTGTCTTACTACCTACCCATCTTTTTTATTTGGAAGCAGCATACATTCCATTGATACTTCATTATTCACCAGGCTTACATACAAGATGAAAACTCAAGTTGCCTAAGGAAGAAGAGGTATTTAAATCCAGGTTCTTGGATCCTAGTCGAGTACACTAATTAACTAAAAAGAGATCCCGCTCCTATAATAAATATAAAAAGTCAATGAAAGTTACAATGAAAACCTGAGCAGAGACAAATAACTCCTACTAGCTTTAAGCTCCAAAGAGACGCAACATTAAATATGCCCCTTTCTCCTTGGTATTTCCTCTTGACTAGTTTAGATAGTCTCTGTATTTCAGCCTGGATTACATGAATCATTCTCAGACATCAGGCTTTCTCCCCAGGCACTGTATGGAGAGCCTAGATACCGAAACTGGGGCTGTGAATACAGCTCAGAATGAAGTTAAGGATGCTCAGAGTGAAGTTAAGCATGCTCACAGTTCAGCCCAGCAACGCTGAGCCAAGGTCTCTCTTAAATCAAGACTTCATAAAACTAACGTGCTAGTGAGGGTGCATAGGTCAAACGTGTGTTGCACTACATAAGGATACATTAAGGATGCCACCTTTTTTCCCCCAAATTTTCAAGACAATATGCAAGGGGTTTTTTTTGTTCAGTTCCTCAAGCATCAGTCAGGGCGGTGCTGCTCACACCAGCCCGCAGAGGAAGGAGCATGGAGATACAGTAGTCAGCAGAAGCTAGCTTGGAAAGTTGCTGATGGGAGTCTGACTTCTTTCTTTTACTGCACTTTATAAAATACAGACCATTAATTTTCCTTGTGGCTTCTAGGGCAGTTGCTGATGTAAATCACTAAAGCTACACCTACCTTAGAGAATCTGTGCTGATTTATGCCATCTTATAAGCATGCAGTCCTTGTCCGGTAAGGCAGCATAACCCTTTTGGAAAATTAAACTTTTCAAAGATTCCATCAGTTCTGCTTTTTTGCAACCTGTTGGCCACCAGTGTAAGCTCCAGTGGCACGAAGCCAATGCAAACACCAAGGCCATGACTTGCAGTTAAGAAACAGAAAATGCTGTTAACAGTGCTACTGTAGGATGAGGTCTGAAATGAAGCAGACAAGAATTTTCTGTCACAAATCACTGCTAATATCATAAAGGAAGGTCAGCTATGCAGAGAATTTCCTGCCTTTCAGTCTAGAAAGTCAATAATGACAGCAGTGAACATTCACAGGGGGATTTTTATGATTAAGTACTCAGGACAGCAGAAAAAAAAGTCTCCAGTAAATACAGCCATGAAAAGTTAAATCCAAACCAAAACAAAAACAGAGCTTGACAATACAAAATCAAGAATAACTGATGCCATCTCTGGAGCAGAAAGAAACAACAAATGATAAACATAAGCTCGTTATCACAAATCGTTACCTAGAACAGCCAGATCATATCTTTCTACAGATTTTATGTTTTAGTTTAGAGTGTAACCCTGGATTCATCAGTTTGTTGAAACTGTGGAAGGAAATTGCCCTGGAGTGAAGAGGGAAGCAAAGGTTCTGGCTGATAATTATAAAACTAAGAGATTAGAGACACAGTAAAGATGGATTATGTGGTGATAGTATTAGAGGTGTGGTGTAACGCAGTGGCATTACATAAAGAGTCAAACAGGAGAGGGATGAGGCTGGATCGTACAAAGAGGATGACAGAAGAGGGGTGGGATTAAGAACGAGCGCCAGATGCTGATGAGGTTATGGTATCAGCATACAGGCACAGGAACTGAACAGAGCCAGGTTCTTCTTTAAAAGGCCTGAGATAAAACTTGAGTCAATGGGAAATACAACATGAAACTTAGATCTCAGTTTCTCCTGCTCTGAAAACTTCTGCCTCCTGCTTCTGCTGGTTAATGCACTGGCATTCGCACTTGTTTATTCCAGTAGTAGCACTGGTGGGGCTCTTCAGGGGGGTGTGGGTGATCTAAAACAGGAGTGAGATGAGAGAACAACTCAACCCACTCCCTCCGAACAGCAGCAGAAGAGTGGTCCAGCTCTTCCTTTCTCCTTGAGCAGCCATGTGGGCAAAACAATAAGAGATGCAACGGGTGACCTGCAAAGAGAAGTCTGAACGTTAAGATACCCTCGTCTGTAGACTGAACTTTCCCCTCTGCAAAATGAGCATCACCCACCCCATGAAGGTTTTTTACATTGAGAAATCACAAAGCAATTGCATTTTTACTGCAAAACTAAATATTGCTGTTTTCCAGTTGCCCAAATAAGCCCCTTAAAACAGTTTGCAGGTAGGCAGGATGCAGGGAGTCAAAACATCCTTAAAAAAATGGGAGGCCTGATGTGTGCCTGACACCTTAGATCAACAGAGAACATGCAGATCTTCACAGATGCAAGAGTTACTTTTTCATGCTACCAGTATGCTTGGCTGTCTGACCTCCAGAGAAGCAATTAATCATTTTCTGAAGCAGCAAAATTTGCAAATATGAGAACAACTTTGTGGCAAAGGTCTCCACGAGGAATTCAGGGACCCTTTCATTTATTTGTCTGTGTGATGCAGGCTTCAGGCCAAAGGCTAACTGTGAGTAAACCATTGACTTTTCTCTGCATTGCTTCCCTGTTTGCAGAAAAAGGAAGACGATTCTGTCTTTGTTCCTCATCTGTTTATCTCTTTAGATTGTAAAATCTTTTGGCCAGAGACTTTGTGCCATACCAAGCACGCAAGAGCCTTCACCTCTGCTGAGGTCCTGGTCCAATCAATCCACCATACTGTGCCTCTGATTGTAGTGAGACACAAAGGAAGAGAGAAAGGAATTTTGCCTTTATTTTATTCACATGGGTCACATCCTGATTCACCCCCAAATGACCTAACCAACAGAGATATTTAGCATACAGATTTGTTTAGCAGCCTTAGGGGACAAAAAAATGACCAGCTTCTCCAAGTTAAAAATCAAGACACCTGTTTAAGTGGTGGGAGGGTGTGAGGACACCCAAGAGTGGCAGCAGATACTAGCTCCAAGGCCTTTCCTCGTCTCCCCTTTGTGAAACAGCAACCTGATCATAATGATAAGAGCTGAGACACACAGTTTTACTGACAGCACAGAAAATAACACACAGGTTGGAGAGAAAAAGGAAGTCAGAAGCAATTAAATCTCCTAGGCTGCACAGACTAAAGTAGCAATCAATACCCTGAACACATGAAGTGTTGGATGATGGTTCAAGACACACTTTTCCCACTTGTGAACCAGGATTTTTCTTGATAAACAGCTGTAAAGTGAATAGCATCTTAAAGCCCTAGACTGTGTCTTAGGCTTCAGGAGGAGAGACAGCTCATTGATTTAACAACTCATGCTTATAGATAAAATCTGTCCAGGATGGCAGATGCATTCAAGGATAAAGCAGCAAAGGTGAACATAAACCATGGGTAATGCCCTGGATTCAAAAAACCTCTCACATCTGCTTTAAACCGTTGCAGCTTTCAAGAGACTTTCTTCCCAGCTGTGATCCCTCTCTCTCTGCTCGGGCTCGCAGGGTGTCCTCTCGTCTTCTGCATATATATGTGGCGGGGCAGAGGTAGGTGCAAACTTCTCGGCCATCCTGCCAGCCTCGAGGAGCCGCTTGTTGCTGGGGTATGTCCTCATCCCCAGCAGGCTGCAGCCGCCCAGTGCCACGTTGCTTGACAACCTAAAATGCTACAGTGTGGTGATGAAACTGGCCCAGGGCCTTTACAAAACTTTTTTCAAAAGTGCCAGTTTCCTAAAAAAAAAAAAAAAAAAAAGAAAACCAAACTAACAGATTGTGAGGGTGGATAATGGGCACACAATAGAGTTCCTTCTCCTCCAGAAAAATAATGGATGCATACAGCAGGCTATTGCCTCGCTGGAGAGGTCCACAACCTCTCATGTTAATGTATATTCCAGCTAATGGGAATTGTAATCATTGGCACCAGGCCCACATTTAGCTCAGTACCAGCCCTAGCACAAGGGAGGCATTCAGAAGCAGCTCACATCTGAGAGCAGGAGAAATGAGCTGCCAATTGTGTCAGACATGTTGTCTCAGGGGAAAACCTAGCTTGCGGTGCTGCTGCCTGCTACATTTCTCTGATCCCTTCCAGAGCAGGCTGCCTCTCTTGTGCCTAGCACCCACAAACCACCCAAATTAATAGCGTAGTGTTCTTGTTATCTGCCAAGATTTCTTGCTTGTGTGCAGCACAGTGCATGGGTGACAACACAACCAAACCACCTTTCTCATTGCTGAGAAGGGTGTGGGCTGGTTTCTCTCTGAAGCGCTCTCGCTTTCTTCCTTCCTCAGCTTGGCACAAAAACTTGAAACCGAATGTAATGGAAAAAACAGCAAATTCTCGCCTCCTTTTTTTCCTTGAAGAAATATATATATAAATGTATATGCGTGTGTGTGTGTATATGCATACGGAGGGAGAGAGCTTACTGCTTAGAGCAGCTCCCTCATTGAGAGGGAAAGCTGTCTTTCATACCTGTGAAGCACGGTAGTACGGAATTGCTTGCACTGCTTGACCTTACCTCTCTGATGTTTGCACTTGTCATTCATCAGAAGCTGTATCAGCTGCTCCTTGTGTCCTGGGCTGCGCTACCAAGTGCCAAGAGACCAAGAGAACAGTCCAATTAGTTCCAGACTTGCCTCAAACCTGCAGTGAACTAATGGTACTGGCCACAGTGAGAGAGACCTAGCTTGTATCTGTAAGCTGAACAATTCCCTATTGCTAAGTTGCTTTGGTTCAGTGGAGTTTGAACCACTACCATTGTTCCCAATGGTTTCTGTAGTACAAAATATCAAAAACTGTAATGGAGGCCACACCAACCCCATTTCTTGTATGTCGCCTGATGGCTAAAACAAGAGAAGTGTTTGCACATAAGGATAGCCATACTGCAGAAGAGAAGGAGAAAGTACTGTCTCTCTTTCCTAAACAGTAAAATCAATGAGATTCAGATAATCTAGAGGGGTAGGGAACTGTATGATGAGTATGCTTCTTCTTGGAAAACATTAGTTAAAGGACACTGAAATTTTCTGAAGTAGAGGAAAACGTGTACCAATTCTGGGAGGAAACATTTCTAAGCCCCAAAGGGAAATGTTGGTCAAACTTGCTAGAGCACCCAGTCTGCAGTGGATGAATGAAATCTTACAGTGCATTGATACGATGTATGGAAAAACTTGGATTCAAGTCCTTGTAACTCCCACATCTGAGACAAGAGCCTTATCTGTCTATTGACTACATGAGGAGACAGTCTTTCAGGCTCCTCCACTGTAAGCACTCCATTTCCTTCAAGCAAACCAATATTAACTGAGGCAGGGATCCGAACTCCTCCACATCCCATGAGAATGTTATAACCCTAGTTAACTCCTTCCTCACTCTTCTTAACAAATAATTACTTACACAAAGTAAAACCCCTTTAAAAAAAGAAAGAAGAGTGAAGTCGAACCTCTTTGTCTTTCTCTGAAAGGTATTGAATTTGTCTTATCATAGACAGAACATTTTTGACAATGGAAAAAACTTTTGCAGGGCAGGAAGCCTGGTTTCCATTCAGCATTAATTGTGCCCCTGTAACAGGAGATATGATAAACAGAACTAGGCAACTAGGCTTAATAAACCTCATTAAGTGAGGTTTGGGTACTAAAATCTAAACCAAGAATGGCTTGGATTTAGTACTTCTTTTAGTTGAGCTCACAAAGCTCAAAAGGATTATGCAAACAGTCGAAGAAATGCTTCCAGTTTGGCTTCTCTTGGAGCCAAATCATTATGTCAGGCTCCACAGAAAGCAGTGGTAAGTTTTTATGTACAGATACAGGTTTTATGAATATCCTCTTTGGAGAAACATGCAAATACCTAATGCAAAACAAGATGCCTATCTGTCTCTCTTTCATACATCTGTGTTCACACAGCTGTGACACCCTGTCTTTAATCCAGGCTTCAGATATTAGGTTTCATCAAGCAGAATTTATGTCTCTAATAATGTGGATCTGCCTGGAAGAGCTCAGCATCAAGAAGGTGCATCGGTATTACTATCCAGAGCACAGGAAAGACAAATTCATCTGGTCTACAGGCTGCAGAGGCTAGGTGTCATCAACAGAGTCAGAGGAAGGTGTGATGGGAGCTGGGCAAAACCATTCCAGACCCATCCCACTGTTTGTACTAGGTCCCCAGTTGTAAGAGCCCACAGTAGGACAACTACGCAACACTGCTGGCGTGGTGGGATTAACTGATGCCACAAAGGCTGGAAAGTTCTTACAGTGCTCTTGTGCAGAAATAAGGTGGTCAGGAGAGCATGCAGAGGTGTAATGGGAGATAAGGAACAACCCCACTGGTGCAGTGCTGCAGGGCAGACAGTATAAGGAAGAAGAGAGCACAGAAGAAGAAATGTGGAAGAGGTAACACCCTGACAAATGCATGTGCAGTTGTAGCATGGAAGCAAAGGCTTGAGCCAAACTGCAGAGCATGGGTGGAGATGAGAAAAAAATACAGAATATCCCTTTTAGCACAATGTTTTGAGGACTTAGTCACAACATGACTCAGGAGCTTTATAGCCTCAGGATACTGGGCCTGATGTTTTCACTGATTATTACAAGACCTGATTTATGGAGGGGCTTATTGGGTCATGAACATCCCCATCCCTCCTAGACACACCTGTGGTCCATGTTGGGGGATGAGGAGAGGCTCCCCTGCTCCAGCCAACATGGCTTCATTCAATCCTGTAGCCTCTGGCCCCCTAACTCTGGGCCGCTAACTGGTCTGTCTTCCCGGCCATTTCTCTGGTCAGGCTGGTGCAGCTGGGAACTGCTTGACTCCACTGGCCTGGAATTGGTTCCCGTCCAGGACAGGTCTCATGCCTTGTGCTAACAATGAGGTGCAGGGCTGGTTAGATACAGAAAGCACGCACGACAAATTTTATCTGAAACAGTGGTGGGCACAACTTAGTGATAAGAACAGTGTTGTGTATAATGTGTGCTAGCAGGTTGTTTAGGAACCAGGCAGCACTTGAAAAAAGAGTAGGAAAATTGTTGAGACATAACCCTCTTCAGACCACTTCTACGTCCCAGTAATCTCTGAATGTACAGTCTATATCACTATTAAGGTCATTAGTAGGTAACCTCCTTTCGTGATGTGTATAACTTCTTGATCATTAAAGTAAAACAACAGGAACAGATGCATGGAGCATTGCAAAATTATGTACATTTCCCTTCTAAAACATCCTTCTGCCTCCTCACATAATTCTGGCCACTGCAAGCATAACTGAGGAAAAACTAAGATGTGACCCTGTACCTTTAAGAGCTGGATCTAATAGTTATACCACATTTTAGTCAAAATGGGAAAATAAGAGAAGGAGACAGATTATGTTGAAATAGATGCTGTTTAGTATCAAAGTCAGATTAAATGTAAATGTTAGCAAACCGGGGAAGAAGGGAAAAAAAGTAATTTAACATAATCCTTTTTGGAATTATAAAATAAAGATGGTTGATCCCTTCTCTTCTCCCCGTCTCTCTCTTTCAGCTACTATCTTCCTTTTTTATTTTTATTTTGACAGTAAGCCTAATGGAAAACACCAACAGCTGAGCTAAGTTTTGGAAACATTGGACAGCAAAGGGAAAGGATGAAGGCAGCTTTGCAGATTTTGCAGGTTAATGCCTCTGTGACAATAACCTCTTTTATTCTCTCCACCCCCTCCCTCTGGGGTTGTGCATGTCCTGCTGTCTTTAGTTGGAAAGCAGAAAGAAACTTAGCAGATAAATGGGTTCAAGCATGTGTCCCAGGGAGATAATAGCTCTGACGTTATTCTAATTTGCTCCTAGTAAACTAGGGCTTGGTCCTGAAACACCCTCTCAGGGAAGGGGCCTGTACATATTTCAGGAGTCCCATTTTAATCACAGAATAATATTTGCAACAGAGCTGTTAGGTCTTTATGGATAGCTGAATGGAGAGGAACTTTATGCTTGGTGTTTGACTGCCAGAAAGGAGATAGGACATTCAGATGCTGAAGCAGAGACTGCTTCCCCCGGTGTGTTGACCCACTAGCAGCCACAAAGCAGAGAGGATTTACATTCTCTCCAGCAGCCACGGTTGCTCTGCCTGTTGTTCTTATCTCTCTTTACCTCCTTGTCCCACAGTCTCTTCTTATAGTGACCCAGTGTCTTGCTTCCTCCTGGTATCAGCCCCTGGGGTAGGGGGAATGGCAGGAGCAGAGGAGAGTTGGTAGCCAAGCCCTGTGTGCCAAGTTTGTGGCTTTGAACAGTTTACCTGTGTTTGTTTACTCTGCCTCCCTCTTTGTCCAAATGGTCTCATTAGTTTACTCCTAATTATAATACCCACAAGCGCCTACTCTCTGTGGTTCCCTGCGGCTTGCTAAATAGTCTGCTGAGGCATCACTGAATTCCAGGAGAGTCAGAGAAGACGTACATGCCAATGCCTTCCCAATGCTGTCTCTGTCTCCCACATGCACACACATCACCACAGAGGAAGCGGCTGACCCCATTGGCAGGAGAAGGTAACCAAAATGTCCAAGACCCCACCCAAGGTGACTGAAGCAATTAGGAAGACGCCCAACGGGCTCTTTTTCAGGCTCATAATGAGCACATACTTTTAAAATTAGTTTTCACCATCGTGACAGTGAAAGGAAAAACGTGTTTTATTTAGCTTGTGGCTGTGTCTTAGCCTGAATCTTCCCTGCACAGTTAAAGCAGGCTCCTATATAGGGCAGCCTCTGACCTGGATTAGCGGATTTCTGTGCCTGGTGGTCATATCCTGGGATCTGCTTGGGTTTGGGCTGGCATCCCTTCTCCTTGCTCTGAGGGGACAGACCAACCTGTATGAGTGCAGAAGGACATCTGCAGCCTTTACCCAACAGGAGAAGCCTTTCCACTCCCCCCCCGCCCCCGCAAACAGCAGAATAGTTTTCCTGCAATCAGCTGGGAAAGCGTTCTAGACCACCCCTCTATAAGAGACATGGAGTTAGGACCACGGGCGCTGCTGAGGGGTGCTGACACCTGTAGTAGGCTGACACAGAATTGCACACCCAGGGGTCAAAATAAACCGCTCAGCATTTGCTGTGTCCTGGTACACCATAGCCCATCTCGGCTGGTGCAACTGAGGTATGCAATGATGGAAGGAGAGGTGTAACCCTTCAGTGGCAGAAACAGTCTGTATGGGAGAAAGAGAAGCTCTCTGCAGAAGGTAGCTGTGCACTGGTGCTCTGCAGCCACAGTAATACCTGGGAAGGCACCACATGGCACGTGTTCCCAGTGTCTCCACAACAGGTCATCTGGGACACCACAGGAAGAAGTTCCACTGCTGTTTGGATGCCCCTTTTTTAAAATGAGGAAAGTTGTATTTAGGCAAGGAAAGAAAGCACACTTCTTCCTCCCACACAGAAATTAAATTTTCAGGATCTCAAACTGGGCCTGAAATCTATGAATCCTATTTAAATGAACTGTTTGTTCTTAACAAGGGAGCATTACATAGACTTTTTTTTTTTAATTAGCGGTTTGTGGTGAGAAAACGAGACCATTGATGTTTGGTGTGTGTGCTAGCTAGGAAGGTATGTTGATGTTTGATGTGAATTGCACTTGAGAAAATTAATGTCATATTCTTCACAGCCTTATAACCATTAGCCTGAGCCTGGAGCTATTTCTGTGTAGATGGTTATAAAGCATGTTTCAAAGATATGACAATGAAAACACCTCTGTAATACATTTGGGAGCTCTATTTTTAAGCCAGCTGTTGATTATATTTTTTTACATAAATATTTATTCCTGTATTTAAAATGCCTTGCCCTGCAATTGCAGGTGAATAATTCCTGTTTTCTGAAAAATTTCAATGTATGACTGATCGCAAGACTGAAATTCTGCCCACAGGGTAAAAACCCTTCTAACAATCTCTGTAAATGTGGGAGGGCTACATATAATCAGAAAAAAAAAAGAAAATATTTGCTGAGTATAGATCAATATTTGGAGAAACAAAGAAAAAGGTTAAGAAATAAGAAATTAATGTACATTGTGAAAAATTTGTACAAGCAAATCTCAAATTGTGTGGTAGAAAGAAAATAGTGTAACTCAAGTGAGCAGGTACTGCACTGGGAAAATATTTCCTGAATGCCTTATGAGGAAGAATGGCTGCTACCAAAAAAGGGTGAAATTCTGATGTTGCTCCCTGAGTACTATCTTCAGTATCTGCTTCTAAGATTTCAGGTCTGAGCTTGGTCGGTAGAGACCTGAATCTTGTCACACTAGAGGCGGAGGACTCCTCACACAGTAACCCACAGCCTTTGCAACCTCTTCCTCACCCTCCTAGGGCTTGTGCTGTCTGTATCCAAGGAATGATACAGGGCATGGGACTGGACCTTATCCACAGGTGGGCAGACCTCCCAGATGGCCCTGGGGGCTGACCGGTGGCCATGGGGCTGTGGGTGCTCCTGTCTCCACCAACCCAGCACAGGGCTGAGGGCCATGGATCACTGCACAGCTGATTCTGGTCAACGAAGTCTCTGCACTGCCAGAAAGAGCTCCACATTCCAATTACGCCAAAATAGAAAAAAAAAAAAAAAAGTCATGAACATTCTGTCCGTTTTTTTTCTGAAATTTTCAAAGCCTGATAAAATCGAAGAGGGAGATTGGACTTTGAATTTAAGCACAGATGATAAGGTTGAGGTTCACATTTCCTTTGAGTGCTGCATTTCCCACCTTCTGATGGTGACAGACTTTAGGACTTCCTTAGAGTTTGTTTCAGTTTTTTTCCCAAAACTTTTTCTAGCTTTTTCTTGAAACAGGAGGAACAAGTTGTGTTTCTCCTATTTAAATGTTTAAGTAAGCTTTAAGACATCAGTTTGAAGCCATGGGGAAAGAAAAAAGAGCAAAGAAGAAAAGCTATTTGAATTACTCTTTTGGACACCACCACAAGCACACTTTCTGAAAACACAAAAAACCTTTGCAAAATGTATTTTTAATAAATACCATAATTAAAATGGAGAATGACTTAATCTGAAATACTTTCTCAGTTGTGAAACATGATATATGTTCTGGACATTTGGACCACAAAAAAATCTGTTCTGCTAAATTTGCAGATTTGTATGATTTCTTTTATAAACACTTAAAGGAAACAAGAATTACATTCCTTGTGTTTGGATGAAAACAGAAAAAAAGTGTGGATTTGGCTACAGATGAGATTTGTTAAGGCTTTTGAAGATTTAATGTGTTCTGAAATAAAGGGAAATAATAAACATCATCTAAAAACTAGCTAAAAAGTAAGTCATTACAAAGAAAACTGAACTTTAAATAATACTTAAGTGTTTCCGTTCTTAATTGACTAGCATTGCATCTCCAGCTGACTTATGGCGCTTTGCAGTTGGATCAAATATACCCCTTGCTGCAACGCTAAATATTGTAGGACGCCCTCCACACTGCTGTGCAACCAAGTATTGGGTGTTCTAGGTATAGCCTGCTGTGTGAAATGTCAGTGTGCAAACACTCATGACACAACTACACAACATTACTGCTGTATTCCTGCTGCTGTACCTCTCCACAGATGCTTACAAACTACTGAGTGGTAGGAGAAGACAGCTTTGGATGGGGACCAGAACTAAAAGTGCTACAATGGCCATCTTCATGCTGGAATTTAATCATTCTACCAAAACATCAAGAGGAACTGTGAAAGTCGTGAAAACTGATCTATGGCAAAGCACCAGTCACAAATTTGGATCCAGTCATTTCCATGTTTGCTCCATTGATCAAACACACAGTTGACTTACACCTTTGGGAAGCTGTCCGGTCTTGGTAAAATTATGCAAATTTGTGGTGAATTTGCCAAGTCTCTTCTAAATTTGTTCCAAAGTTCATTGTCCTCATTGTTACAGCTGCCCTGTACATCCTCCAGGTAACTAGAACTTCTTGACAAAATGAAGCAGCCTTAAAGATAACAGGAACATATCATCTACCAGAGTATCTCTAGCCATATCAAATCTCATGCAACCCAGACTGGTGTCACCATGAAAAAGCTTTCAACCTTTCTGAAAACAAGAAAAATCACTGCTTAAATGGAACTTACATAGCCTATTATTATATTATAACCCTATGAGTATTAATTTGAAATTAAAGTCTGAAGACACCAAGATGCAGAGCATAGTCATATGAGCAAACCAGCACAGGTAAGGTACCCTTCACAGTAATACAGTGACTGGATGACCTCAACACCGTAAAACCTTCTGAGTTCACAGGAATTCATACTCTCTGCCTTTAGCTCTGCCACTGCATATGAATAACACCTTACACCAGCTTTGTGATGTTTTTACGGCTATGCAAAGCAAGCCAGGGCCTTAACCACAACTACTGTACTTTCAGATGCTGCAGCTGAGATTAATTCCCCTCATAAAACTGTGTCTCATTATCAAGACTGCAGTGCTTTATTCTGAAGCCACCCAGGAAAGAACAAAATGATAAACAATGACTTGTTTTTTTAAAAAAAGATCATTCTCACTTTCGTCCATTGTCTTTAACCCAGGATTGCTAAGGTTTCCTAGAAAACAGATGTCTAAATGAAGACTCCCAGGACTGTTCCAGGAAGCAACTCTTATGGGGTTTGTCTTAATCACAAGCTCCTGTAGATGCACAGAAGGCTGAATTCATGTTGGTTTATTGGATGATTTAGCTGTGGAGTGTTTTAGAGTCTGCTTTGACTGCTGACCCAAATAGAGGCAAGTTAAAAGTAGAAATGGTTCAGTACAGAAATGGCAGCACTCATTGCATTTGGTGCTTTTCTCCCTTCCACATACACTCTTTAATTTGTAAATGCCTTATGTTTAATCTCTCAAGTTGATTAAACACTCTTATAATTGGGTAGCATACACACACAAAAGCATGCATTTTCTTTTTGCTTATTGCATTGTAATTACTAAACCTATTTAAGCAGAGAGATAATTTACCATGCATTTCTGGTGTACTAGGACTTCTGTGGCAATTTAATTTTTGTTTTGCAATTAGTAAAAAGTAAAGAGTTTAACTGAAAGCCAAGAAATTTGCTAAGGAAACTTAGTGGCAATCTATCCTCAGTGAAGAAGGTGTACATTTAACACAGATAAACTGTACCCAGGTTACCTATCAAGTTGGGGAAGAAAAGTTATTTTGTGATGATCGAGGCTCTGGACTAAGACCATAGACATGACTTCAGATGTGTTGCCCTGCCTTTAGTATATCATTATCCTGGGACTCTTCAGCAAGATGGGATAAATGCAGCCATAGGGTAGAGCTACGACCACTATGGAAAATCATGTCGGCATGAAGATTTGCAGGTATGATAGAGCATGAAGAAGGTGGCTTACTGGTAGGTAAGAGGAGGACAAGGATTAATCTTTTTGTGCCTCGGTTGAACAGATGCTCCAGTATTGATTTACATCTTAAGAGTCATTGTGAAACTACATTATTACTGCCTTTGAGGCTCTGAAATACTTTGTAAGAATCAGTAAACCTGCCTGTGTAAAAAATGAGATGGTTCACTTCTGAGCTAGGAAAAAGGGACGTTGTATTGGCGAGAAGAGCTTTTGTTCTGCTGGGCTGAAGACCAAGCTTCATGGCCAAAGAATGGGTGAAGAGAAATTTTAAAAGCTAGGGACTCATTATGCTTTTTGGTTTCCCAGAAAGAGGGTTTGTGTCAGGATCCAGAGACACACTCACCCCTGCATGGAACAGCTTGACTGGCCAGCATCCTAGGGGAGAATAGTGTTTTGGATCAAATGGCATCCTCAGTGGCTGAATGGCACCTTTCCAACCACATGTATCATATTATCATAGGATCATAGAATGGTTTAGGTTGGAAGGGACCTTAAAGATCATCTAGTTCCAACCCCCCCTGCCATGGGCAAGGATACCTCCCACTAGACCAGTTTGTTTAAAGCCCCATTCAACCTGTCCTTGAACACTTCCAGGGATGGAACCTCCACAAATTCCCTGGGCAACCTGTTCCGGTGTCTCACCACCCTCATAGTGAAAAATGTCTTCCTAATAACTAATCTAAACCTACCCTCTTCCAGTTTAAAGCCATTCCCCCTTGTCCTATCACTACATGCCCTTGTAAAAAGCCACTTTCCAGCTTTCTTGTAGGCCCCCTTCAGATACTGGAAAGCTGCTATAAGGTCTCCCTGGAGCCTTCTCTTCTCCAGGCTGAGCAACACAACTCTCTCAGCCTGTCTTCATAGGAGAGGTGCTCCAGCCCTCTTACCATCTTCGTTGCCCTCCTCTGGACCCGCTCCATAAAACTTCACTTTACTTCCAAGGTGCTTTTCGTTTTTCCCTTTGACAAGGTCTACAGCAGCAGATGTTTCTTGGTGTCAGCTCTGATAGTTATATCTGAGGTGTTTAATGCTTTCCCCTAATCCACAAGCTGCCAGGGTCTGATGTTCTCCAGAGAATCCAGCTTCCCTTAATGTGAAAATAAAACAAAATCAATTCACACCATTTCTGCAGTCTTCATGGCAGTATAAAGAAGCGTGAATTACCAGCCTTCAACACAAAAAAGAAATCTCGGATTTAGATGGTTTGAAAAACAAAATATGAGGCACATTGGTCTGCATTAGTAGAAGAGTAGCTAGCAAGTAGAGGGAAGTGGTTATTTCCTTCTCAGTACCAGTGAGGCCACATCTAATATGTGTCCAATTTCAGGGCAGACTGATACAAGAGAAAGCAGTGAACTGGAGAGAATCCAGAAGAGGGCCAGGGGGCTGAAGGACATGAGATATGAGGAAAGGCTGGGGAAACTGGGCTTGTTCAGCCTGCAGAAAAGAAACCTAAATGGGAATCTAGAGGAAACCTAAATGGGTCTTCCCCCACCTAGAGGGAGGCTATGGGGAAGATGGAGCCAACCTCTTAGAGATCAGTGGCTCAGTGAGAGGCCACAAAGCAGCCATAGGCACAAATTGCAGTGAGGGAAATTCTGGTAGGAAATAAGGAAAAAGTTTTTCCCCCAAGGATTGTGCAGGACTGATGAGCTATATAAAGACACTCTCCTCATGACAGTGCAGGACAGCATTCAAAAGGCCGACGGTAAGCACAAAAGTTTTTCATAATTCAGTAAATAGGTTGCTTTTAATTACAACCATTCCTGGGATAACTGCACTGTGTAACTATTACATGACAGCAAACCTTTGCTGTCCCTTCCAACCACTCAACAGATGCTTTTTTTATGGCAGAAACTGGCCTTGGTGTTTCATGTCAGGGATGGCTGCATTTTAGTGATATCAGTAATTGCTGAACACACGGGGGTGAAGAGCATTTTCAGAGCTCTCAGACTCTAATAGGCGTAGGTTATGATAAAGCATTAAGTGTGGACCCTCTTAAGGGGTGTCTCAGATGCCACGGAATTGGACAGAATTCCAAGATGTAAGCCAGTTTCATGTGAGGCCTTTTTTTCCCTATAGTCCTTCTGTGTTCCAAGATTATTTTTGTTGCCTGCCACACACTGCCATGTTGATAGCCTAACATTTCTTTTACCGCGATGTAAAAGAAACATCATAAATGCAGAAACAAAAGAGAATAGTCCCATCACTGCCACAGTTCATAGCCTGGGATTAAAGTGATTTATTTCTTTTTAAATCAGAGGGCTTGCATGTTTTCCTATGAACCTTGAATCACAGCAGGCTTAAGTATTTCCTGCATCATAACCCTGAGTGTGAGTTAGACAGTATGAACAGCTGTGTCAGTCCAACATGTCACTCCAGGCTGAAATGAGGGGAGGACCAACTCCTGCTACCACTGCTTCTGAGTGGGTGACCTTGCTCCCCTTCTTCCTCCACTTCTGGCACCTACTGGACCCTTTGCTGAGCCAAATGAGATCTCTGGTCCTCTGCACCACCAGCAGTCATGTAAACTCCCCTGGCTGTGGCCTGGGGTTGAGCTCAGGAGGCAGGGGAAGGGAAAGGGGAGCTTCCCATCTCAGTGGTAGGAAGTCATTAGATCAGTTTAAGCCTGAAGTGTAATTTTATCCTCAAAACCACTCTTATTTTAACCTGAAACCCATCTTATTGCTTCTTGAAGTGATTCGAGTCCCTAGACAATGCTGTCTTCAAGAGGTATCTTAGTGGGAAAATTTTGTTGACACAAACTCCACAACAAATTTAGAAAAAAATACAGATGCAGTATGGCAAATAATCTGAAAGTTATGTTCCTGTGACAAGGAGGTGGCTACTTGGCTTTCACTGTTTTAGTGTCCTTCTCCAGTTCTCCCTCCTTTTTGTCATTTAATGGAAAGCAGCTACCCCTGCTCCAGGCCTGCTGTTTTCATATTTGATGTGGTAGAATGAAAAAGAAGCATGATTCCAAACAAAATGTCTTTTTGTTTGGTTGCTCTATTTTGTAAAATACTTCCTTATTTTTCCACTCTTTTAAGACTCATCTTCATTCCAGGTTTGTTTCTGCTCCCAGATGGTACATTTCACAGCCATGGTTTACTGATCATCTTAAAGAGCCTTTTATTAAGACAAAATATAACGGGGAAAAAAAAAGATCAGTATATAAAGAGCATAAAATTTATTTTTCAGGTGCCACTGAAAGGAATAGTGATGGTGAATGCGGTAGTAAATGTTTTCAGGAGGAAAGGTCAATGACAACAATATCAAATTCTCATAAAACTCTTGTTTCAGTAAATGAAACAATGAAATGAAAGACGATATAATAAATGCTATGTACTGTCAAGCATCCGTAAGCCTCATTGCAATAATAATGTAGGGCACCCCTTCTTGTGATCTTGAAGTGGCTATCAAAATGTTCACATGTTGTGCCTGTCCTCTTCAGGCAGTACAAAGCTGGAAATAACTGTGTTCTTTACGGGTCCTTGATTTCAAGTAATTATACAGGCATTCACATAGTGCTACTCTGCAATTACCTTTTGACTTTTACACTGGGAAGTCCAACATGAGCCTTTTACATGAAACTAGATATAACATCTCCATTGTGTGCATGGGAGAACTGAAGCCTAATCTTTGTTGTTACCTTTCAGTACTCAGTAATTTATTTTACATATATAGAAGTAATTCACTGTATCGTTACATAAATTGCTGTATTGCTATATATACATGTATTGTTATGCATGAAAGTACTTAGTCATTTAGTAGTTATTTATTAGGTCATAATCAGTGCTTTATTGCCTGACACAGACAAATACACTGAAGTTAATAGGCTGGACAAGCTTCCTTGCACTGGTGTCTCATGGAGAGCTTGTCTTTGCTGCAATACTAATTTGCACTGAACCTCAGGTGGGGACCTGAACTCAGAGAGGCTTCTTCCTAGGACTTGCTTACCTGCTTGAGGACGCGAGCTGACATTCAAGTGCTGATATACATGCTGGTAATTAAGTTACAAAACCTCACCAAGCAGTGAACCTAGTCACTATTTTAATTGAAGCACTGTTAATAAAAATTTCTGTATTTTCCTGGATAGTCACTCCAACTCAAACTAACTAATTTCATGGGGAGCTAACTTACAGAGCAAGCAAACTTTGAAAGCCCAGTACTTGGAAGAAGAATGCTGGAAAGACACTTGAACAAGAACTTAACAAGATTATTTATTTTGGCTGAGCCAATCAATCCAGAAAACATAATCCATAACTACTTCATATAAAAGGATACAAAGCAATACTATGTACATGTACACTGAGAGGAGAGATGGAGAACAGAGTGACTTTTGCAAAGTTAGATTTTCTCCATAGAGTTGTAAATGTAACTGAATGCATAAATATTCTCATTTTCACATCTTGAAAGGAATACTTCTATGCTTCACATAGAAATGGTACTTGATGCTTCACAGAAGAATAGCTTCTTGGATAGTATGAGTGACTGAAGCTTTTACCTAAGCAGAGCCACCCCCCCCAACAGGACAATACCAGTAGTCAACAGACTGATGCGATCTATTTATAAAAGTGAAAATATCTACTTTTACTGTGATAGACATGAGGTCACTATGGAGTAACCCAAGTGTGACAGTTTTTAATACCGTGCATCAGTTCTGATTGATAAACTTATAAAAGACCAAAAGGCTTTTGGGTGAATGTGCCGTTTTGCCTTAATGGAGGATGAGAAAGGCATAAACTGGAAAAATGTGATGCTATGGAAAAGTTCTCTCTCAGCAACTTGATGGAGGGATCATGTGTGGATAATTGCAAGATGACAGTCTATTTTCAGGTACCAAACCAGAGTGAGACATCTGCTCTGCCAGGACTGAAATCAGTCATCAAAAAGGCCACGAAGCTGAGGTGTCTTGTTGAGAGGATGAGGAGGGCACAGGATTTGCACTGGTCTGTTGTGACCTAGAGGCAGCCTGAAGAGGCTGAGTTCTCCAAAAAGCAGAAAATTGCAAGCCGTCAGGTATCAGCTATGCATATAGACTGACTAGTTTTAAGGGATTCATTCTGAACATTTTGGTTTGGAGAAGCCATTTGCCTACTGAAAATCTCTCTCAGTGCTGTTGGAGGGAAGAGAAATGCATTGCTCAGCCTGTGCTGGACCTGCTGAGATAACTGCAGCCAGCAATGGACTACAATGCATCCTACAAGGACTGCAAAGCACAGACCTGTCAGAGAGCAAAAGAAAATTGTGGTGCCTCCCCTCCACACGTGGTCATTTAAGTGAGGTGATGGCTCGGAAGGGGGAGCTGGGAAGGCCAGAGTTAGCCAGCACAGTGTCTACATTACACTAATCTCTTTAAATCCTGAAACAATGTGCTTGTATTTAATTTGCAAGCTCCTTAGCAGAGGATTATTCTTTGTCACATTTTCCCTTCCTACTGTTGGGTTTTCACGTGATTACAAAAGCATCCGTCCCACCTGCAGCATACAATTATGGGTCTAAACTGCAGCAGGACAGGGGAGCTTAGCTCGCTCTGCTCCTCAAGAAGCAGCATTAACAGGATTTAATGTGCCACCTCCAAGGACCCCTGTCCCAAGGGTTCCCTGCTCCCGAGCTGCCACACTCGGTGCCAGTTACTGTGCTGTCGGCCATGCAGGATGGCAGCACCGCCCTGCTTTTCCCCAGAACAGAAGTAACCACGAGGTTTCATCTAGCAGGGCAATAAACCAGGCCAGGACCCTGAAACCTCTCTGCCAGACACAGATTAGGCTGGAAATAAATATTTGAACTTTACATCTACTTCCTCTTAAAAACAAACAAAAAATCCCCAACCCACACACATTTCTCAGCAGCCTGCCTTGTGAACGCTCACTGATAACAAACCCTTGTTCCTTTCTTTGTAGCACCTCACCAACAATTACCAAAAAAACCCCAGCTTCCCCTCACTGTTATGACTGCTCATTACCAAGTCTGTGTAAGACTGTAAATAATGTGAAACACCTGAGTTCTCTGAGGCAGGTGTTTCTCACTCTACAAACAGAAATAGACAAGAGAGACTAGATATTAAATGTGGATTGCTAACCTGGCTGTAGCTTAAAAAGCAACAATAAAAAGCAGCCCTTAACATTAATTAGGTATTGGTTTATTACCTGCTACAGTTAGCATTGTTATAAGCAAAGACAGAAAGATATGAAAAGACTTTTAATAGGGTTTTCAACAACAGCAGTTTCTCAGTGACACTAAGCCGTGAGAAAATAAACAACTTCACCCCCTCATGAACTAAATAGAAAAACAATAAATAATTAACTGTAAACCCAATATAAATATGCTTGTTAACACTGTCATAAATAAACCCTCAACCCGAGGACTGCTGATTTATTGCATGCATGTCAAAGAGCAACACTTCTGGGAAGAGTTAGCTCCCTTGCGTGTGAGCTGGGAACTTATTCCGGGCCTGGGTGCAAAGTCCCATTGTGCCCCTGGCAGGAGAGCAGTCCAGTGGTACAGGCAAATGGATGGCATGTGTCCTTCCCCTCACACAGGCAGAAGAGCCTTGCCTTGGATCACCCAGCCAAAAGCCAAGGGGTGGGCGTCATGATTTTAATCTGTTAAAAGATGCAGAAATAATCCTGGGGTTGGGAACTGGAGCCTCGTCTCTTCTAGCTGAGTGCTTATAATTTCACACTGGTCCTAAAGCAAATTTGATGAGGTAGCTATTCCTTTATAAAGTAACCAAAAAGAGTCAGCATTCACTCTTTCAGGCAGGAAATCCTTTTTTTTTTTTTTCCTCAGTGGATTTGCTTTGCCCCCTTTAACTCAGTGGGGGAATAATGCTCACTGTCTTTCTCTATTCATGGCATAGTTCAGTTATTCCAAGGAAAATCACACCTTCAACACAAAGAACTGACTAAAACTACTGTGCATACATACCTTAACACCTACTTGTCAGGAAACTCTGTTGGAACTTCTTCAAACAAGTAGCAGATGATCTGGCTATGTTTTGGACTGGGGTACTTAAATTTCACTTTACATGTGAACACCCTTTTGCGGACTTGGACCTTTAAAAACTTGGGTTCTTTTTCCCAACCAATAGAGGTTCTTTCAAAAATTATCTTTGGTCTTCCTCTGCATGTTTACATGTCTAAGTAACTTAGTAAGTTCAGCCTGAAGTCATGTAAACAGCTTTGACACTCTCATTTGTCACACAACTCATGACTGTCTCAAGTCTTTGATCCTGCAGACTGAACATCCAGCACATGGGCATTGCAACTGAGACTGAGGAATTACACATGCGAAAACATTAAGGAACATTTATAAGATCAGGACACTTGCTTAGGGGTGTCTTTGGGTGAGAAGATATAATGTCACCTCTGTGTGAACAAAATAAGTTTTATCACTGCTTGTCTCATTTTTGGTGAAAGAGACAGTGAGCCACATCAATGAGCAACAGGGAAATTATCATCTGTTTCTTACAACTAATAAAGTACACAGAAGAGCTGAAGCCAGGCAAGCCTCAGAAAGGCATTTAAATGTGACCATATCCTTTAAACCACATGCTTTATATATGGCCACGTTAGTTAAATTGAAAATAGTTATGTGAAACTAGTATTTAGTATCCTATACGTTTGGCCAATTCTTTCATCCCACTGAAGTTTGAGGAGGTACATCATGTACCCTGCATCGTCTTACTCTGGCCTGGAACAGGTTCTGAAATGGTATAGTCATCACTTTTTAAAATTTATGAATAACATTTAAAGAATCACTAAGAGTGTGCTAGAGTCTTCTTGTAACACAAGCGTCACAGAATTGCAGAAAAATTAAGGTTGGAGATCCTTGGAGATCACCTAGTTCAACATGCTCAAAGCAGTGCCAACTACAAGAGCAGGTGGCGCAGGGTCTTGTCTAAACAAGGAAGGACACTGCTTCTAGTGTCTTAGAGATTTGCTAATCAGAATCACAATCGCTGATCATTTTGACGAGAGGATATCCCCCAAAGTGCTTGTTCGCCATCCCATTTCCCAATGCCAGGCCTTTCAGTAGGCTGAGAAAGGCTTTTTGATGAAGTTGGGTTAAATCTAATGAGATTGACTAGCTAAAAGTTAATAAACTCACCAAGCTGTCTTGCATTATTTAAATTGCTCAGGCCTGATCCAGAAGCTCTTCCTTGGGCCAGACTCCCTCTGAAGTCAGTTCCAGTTTAAATATGTAGCTTATTTGCAGCTTTCTGTCAGAGTCATCCCTTACCCCAGCTCCTGATCTGGACTGGCTGTTGAGGTTCTGTCATTCTGACTCCTGTCATTAGTTAGCAAGAGGATTTTTATGACACTTCTCTCCTTCCTCAATATGTGGTACCAAAGGCACAGTTGTATGAATTTACTCTTAGAGGCCAGGCTGACCTGAACACTGAGGAAACATGGGAGGAGTAATGAATGAGGAGCTATAATGGGACTGGCCTGGTTTTAAAGGATAACTGTCCATCAGTGACCTTGCTAAGTGTCTGGTCACAGATATTCACTGTTTGTGCCCCTATTTCTTAGAGCTTCGCAGCATGTGCTTCAGAGCGATGCCTCTAGGAGCAGCTTCTTAGTTGGTCCTCCAGCATCTTTCTCTGCTGGCTCCCTCAAAGAGGCTCAGAGCTCAACCATACCTGAGAAGCCAGCTCCTGGCCAAACCTCAGCCTCTAACAAGAGTTATGGAAGTGTAAGGGGGAAACTTGAGATCATCCACATTCACTGGGGTGATGAAACAAAGGGAGACAGTGCTTTCCCATGAGCTTTAATTCTCTTAGGACCTTAAGGGAACAGTTACAGCACTGTTAGGCAGCCTTTTTTCTTTCCTTTCCTCATCTATAGGTGGATACGGCTCAAAGAACCAGCATGTGGAAGAAACATGGATCCATAGGAAAAAGGTCTAGTCAGCAAGCAAGAAATTTGGCAGCGAGTGTATCTCTTTTGATAGGAGAACAAAAAGGAAATACTATAATCTATGGCCTCTGCGGAGGTCTGGAGAATGGCATGGAACAGCACTGAATAGCACAAAGGTTTAAGTGTGGCTATGTGGCATCATAAAAGTGTCCTTATGACATATAAATCCAGCATAGATTTTTCAGCACAAATCCTACATAACATTCAGTCTTTAGCAATGCAGAGACCCTGAACTTGCTTTCTTTACAGAGGGAAATAAGCACAGTGAAAAAAATTCACTGATTGTGATAGCAATATCTGGCAAAACTAAAATCTCAAGACAGTCTGGCAATCTCCAGCCAAAAAAAATATTGTGGGCTACTTCTTAAAAAGATGTGGTTTTAAGGACAGAGACAGAAAACTGCCTGTGTAATTCATCCATAACACAGCCTAGCACCAACTAGATCCAGGTTCAGAAAACAGATGCTGTTACCAGCGCAGAGCAAGGAAAAGCTTTCTTACACAATGTGCTGTGGCTTGCAAAAACTTTTAGGAGCTGAAACAAGGTCACCTACTTTTTCTTTCTGGAAAATAACAAAAATGATGAAAAATTGCCAGCCAGGTTTTTGGAGTTCTGACCTCTAACCTCTAGGGACTGGTTTTAAACCATACCATAACTTCTTTCCTCATCTGCTGATGGTTGCTCTAGGCTCATTCTGGCCCAAGGCCATTAGTAACACACCTTTACACACTTTCTGGGACCTTAATTGGGTCCATGAGCAAGGCTATGAGGAGGCCTTCATACCCTCCCTCTTCCACCTCATTGTATGGGTATGCAAGGAGGAAAATACAGTACATCCCATGTAAAACAGCCACAGTTGTTTGGTTTTTTTTTTTTAAGCAACTTGGTATGAAGGCAGAGCTTGTCACTAGAGAGAGTAGAGGGGAGATTTCCTAGAGAGAGATGGGGCAGGGAGGAGAAATGATCTGCCTTAGAAGTGAGCCTGTTAAAAAATCATATGGCTGGGAGTTTCCAAGGCTCCTGAGGAAATTAAGCAATACATGCCAGCTGAAAGGCAGAGGAGGCAATTATCAGTGGAATTTTATGTCAGTTCTTCTTGGGAGTCTGGGCTAGACTGAAAAACTGAAGAAAAATAATTGAAATAATTTCATATGTGGACTTGTCAGCAACATTTTGTATATTCTAGGTATTTGAAAGAAATGATTTTGTTATAAGAAGCAACCTTCTAACTGGATATGGGATGAAAACCCTATCCCAAGCTTTGAGAAATTAAAATCGGATCCAATTTTGTGGTTTGGATCTGTCTCAAGTTGAATAGCTTAGACCGGGAAAGGGGCCAGTAGAACATCTACTGCCAGGAGAAACAAAGAACAAGAGGTACGCGGTGTAGCCAATGCACATCACCTACTGGCCCATGACAGCTTCTGTTAATGGAAGGAAGGATGGGTTCCCATCCTGCAAATATCCTTTTTCCTCCAAAGAGCTTTTTACCTGTTCCCCAGCGCTGCCAGATCTTGTCATGGGCTCCCAAAGTTCAGCGAATGAGCACAATGTCCTGTTCTAGTAAGGGACTACAGAAATTTAAAATGTTCCTTAGTCAAAATTCATATGTAAGTTATATTTTTAGAAAAGTCAAAACTCACTGGGAGAAATTCAGAGTAAATATGCAAGAATGTTATTGCAATTTTTTTATGACACCAGTTTGTCTATGCATAAAAAAGAAACCAAGAGATGAGGATACAATAAAACATCTGTGCTGAATTGACAAAGAGGCCATTCAGCAGTGGGAATATGAAGTTGTTACTGGCCTGATTAGACCTTTGTTCAAATACAGTCCCGTTTCCTTCGCTGGGCTTGATGCAGTCAATCAATAAAACTAAAAGCCTGAGCCTTCCCAAGTGAAGCTCACCAATGGATGATGCGATCAGCATATGTTTACACAATCCATCCTTACATGCCAAAGAGCCTACAGGAAAATGGTGCTGATATTGATTCCTTATTACTTCTCTCTCTCTCTTCTCAACGTCAAGGCCAGATCCCACCTTTGTGGCTCATTTTCCCTCCCGTCTGCTTTACCGAAGCCCTGCTGCATTCTGCTGCGAAGGACTCGTTGCCGCTAGAGGCTGATGCTCTCCTGCACCAGCAAAAGCAACAGCCTTCACGGTTGCCCTGAGTATAAAGGCTGCAGCTGTGGGTGGCCTCGTTGCCAACACTGGTCCTGCTTTTCCTGCCTGTCAGCCAGCGGGTAACCCGGCATGCCACAAGGCAGGGGGTTGGACAACTGCATTGGTTAAGTTGAGGGGACGGTGTGACTGATGTTTGGCATTCCCTGCTCTCCCTAGCAATGCCAGGCAAAGGAGAAACTCTGCAAGAAATATCTTCTGAGCTATCTCTGCACGAGTTAGCCTGGGGACAGTATAACTGTGTCTACTCTGCACTCTGTCCAGGCTGACTTTCTCTGCTGAGTGCTGCATCAGCAAACAATCCCATGTTTACACGAGCGACAGTTTGGCTTAATCGAGGCAGATCAATACAAGGAAGAATACGTTGCTGGGGGCACTCTGTACTACACGCAGTTTTACTTTGGACTATATATAGTCTGGTGTCCTGAACCAAACATCTTTAAAGTGAATAAGGCCACAGCAAAGTTCTGATTCAACCTGCCAAACTTCAGAGATTGAACAGAAGTCCCTAACTTCTCTCTCTGGAGTCCCTCTCTCTTTGTTGACTTCCAGGGAACAGAATGTAATTAAGCTCCATACTTCGGCATCTGAGCTTCAAGTTCAGTGGTGGGAATCTTGCCCCACTCCACAGACCTACACTCACTCAAAATAGGTTCTGCCAACACTCTGGACATATCACATGAACTTGTTGTTTGTTTTGACACTTGACCTTCTCCTTATTTTGTAACTAACATTCTTAATGTAAAAATAACAAACCAGACTAAAAACTATCTCCCCGCTACATTGGACACTTATATTTGAAGGGACTGATAATAACAAAGGCAGCTTTCCAAGCAGCAAAAAAGAAAACTTTTCAGACTTCCTTTTTTGTTGCTTTTTAAGACTTCTGACAGTCTTTTTTTTTTAATTTATTTATTAATATCCTTTTTCCTTCCACTGTCTAGCATTTCTGATTTTTAAATTTAAAGCATGTGTGTCCTAAATATGATTTTATGGCAAGGCGTCTTGTCCTAACCTGTGTTTTCATTTTTTTGGTTCTTTCTTTTGTATTCTGGTCAGCAGAAATTTCTTCCCTATTTCGTGTTATTTAAATGGATATGGGAAAGCAGAGCAGTTAATGGGACACATCTGATACTTCTCCCTGTCAGAGGGTAAGCCCAGCTGTGAAGTTTGAGCAGCTTGGGCTGTAAAGAGCTCATTAACCTTATACTTAAGAAGCTGTGTGTCACAGTTATTGCACCAGCTGTGAGCAGGGGGGCTAAGAGGTGGCTTTGAGTGGGGTCTGTCAGAGGAGATAGCACTCACTCCAGCTGCTGGGGAGATAAAAGGATGCAGCACAGCCCTTTTCTCTTACAAATTTCTACTACCTATTCTTTTCTTTGGTAGAGGACAACTTCCCCCGACTTTCATCTCTGCCTCTATGCCCTGACCCCACAGATGCATGTTGCTCTTCTCTGCCTCGTGATGCCTCTTGCAGCAGGACTCCTGAGAAACAGCAGCCCGGTAATACTCACATCCAAATGTCTGTTTGAAAAGCATCACTTTTGCAAACTATATAAATAAGTCAAGGATTAGCTGTAGAGCATTTGATCTCTGACCAAGTTGTTTGTTGCTATTGTCTAGTTTTCATTTTGTACTGCTAATATAACAGGATTCTTTTGGATATGAAGTCTTGCTGACTTGCTTTTTGCCAAGAATCACAGAGTCTGAGGCCTTGGTGATACAAGTTTTGTTCTGAAAGTTTGGATTTTCTCCTTTTCCCTTAATTTTCATTTCTGTCTCTTCTGATCAACCTGCATCCTGCATAATCTTTCCTTTAAAAGCTCACAGATTAGGATGGTATGAGTTAGCTGGGCTATGCTGATTTATTTTGGGTAAGAGCTAGCCTGCTGTGGAAGTCCACAGCTGGCTGTGAGAAGTCTGCCAGTCTGGCATTTTATGGTAATAAATCTCCTGGCTGAGTTTATCTTCTCAATCTTAGAACTACAAAACTTATGTAAGTCTTTAGATCAGAAAGTTGAACTTGTCTGTTGAAGGTTCTGGTACTTCATTGTTCAGGCTGGAGACTTTCCTTTGGATGGTGACCTCCTGACTATTCCCTCAAACATTTGTTCATGGAGGCACCTGCCCTTCATTTTGTATAATGTATGTGAAGTATACCTGAAAGCATGGTGTGATATTTTCTGCATTTTCCCACAAGATGGCACACTTTTCTTATGATAACTTTACAGAGCATCCTAAAACTTGTAATGCTTCCTGCGTATGACAGTAATACAGCAAATTAACTTACTTTGTAGAAGTTCATTGCTTTATTTTGCTCATAATTAGTTGATTTACCCTGGCTAGTTGCTTTAGAGAAACTTGCCTTCTCTCCTAACTTCCTGTTCTCCTCCCATCGCTTCCTTTCCCAGC
The DNA here is from genome assembly GCA_013398815.1 of Ibidorhyncha struthersii. NCBI lineage: Eukaryota > Metazoa > Chordata > Aves > Charadriiformes > Charadriidae > Ibidorhyncha > Ibidorhyncha struthersii. The sequence continues at coordinate 511,617 of VZSZ01009170.1, forward strand.
CCTCAGAGGACCTGTACCCACGCTGTCACAAAGTAGGCTTCTCACAGGGTTGAACTTCTTTGTGTGATGCTTGAAGAACACATTTTTGGGAACTGTGCCCTGTAGCTTGGTGATCACTTCATCTTGCAGGTAAACCATTTCTGGTGTTCAATGAAGCGAATACTTTGATCTCCATGCTGAGCACAGGGAGAAGAGCAGAAACAAGGGAGTTTCTCACTAAAACATGTGTAGAAAATCTGGAGTTAGTTTGCCGGGTTTTTTTTGGTGCAAAACATGCCACCAGTTATCCCTTATTTCCCATCTGTGGCAATGCACTTGACATACTGCAGGCTTACTGACAAACTAGTTACAATCTGCACAGGAAGGTGCTGTCATCTGGTATTTTTACCAATGATCTATGTGCAGTTTGGTTGACAGGATTGGAATTCTTTTTTTGGAGGTATGCTCTACTTTAAACAAAATAGATCTGAAATTACTTCCGGTTTCCCGGTTTCTGTTATGAAGCACCCATCAGAGTTGTTTCTTTCTGGCTTAATACTCTGAACCACCCCATGAACAAAACTTATGATGTATCATCACAGATAAACTTTTGGACTGGGTGCTAGGCAACTTAGATTTCCTAGGGGTTGTGGCCAAGGAAGGAACTTCACAGCGTGAAATCTCTGGCTTAGTTTAGTTTTAAAAATTTAAAAAAATAAGCATTGTGCTAGTGCCATGAGAATGTCTACAGGAACTTTCAGAAGCTGTTTTTCCCTTTGGAATGGCAAAAAAATAGTCTTAATATTTCATAGGATGGTGAATTTTTGACACTGTTCTGGATAAGTTATTAACCAAAGTCATGCACATTGAGTAGCCCTGTTAAAGCAAAGACAGAACCCTGCAACAGTGTCAGTACTTGAGTGAGCTGTTACATCCCACAACCCCTCTACTTACATAAACAGTTTATTGCATTTTTCCCCTCCTTTAGACTCGAGAGAGAATTTTTCCTGACAAAGCCAGTCAATTACATTGAGTGAGAATGAACTCTCTTAGGTCTTAAAGTCTATCTTAAGCCTTAAAAAGAAGTCTTCAGATGTTTAGATGGAGGGTTAGTTTGGCTGCTTTCTTTAGTTTTTTTTATGTAATGGAGATGGCCAACCAGCATAACTCTACCTTTTTTTCCTGCATAGCGCTCTCTATATATATTATTTAATTAAATGTAATGAAAGGTATGCTTCTGCTGTACACACTCCTTATATGCTGGGTATATATCTCTGTTTTTAATATGTGGCAAATAGCACCACGGTTTCGTTCTTTTGTACAGAGAAAATAAACACAGACCTCATTGAAATCAATTTAATAGAAATAATCACAAAATAAGCTGCTATCCTACCTTATTAACTTAGCTGAAGTATCTTCTATCATATGCTTGAAGCATCATAAACATACTAATAAATCTATGCAATTCCTACATAGGATTACAGTAATCAAATCAGATGGAGGCAGAGAGAGGAAGAGGGAGTCACTGTTTCAGCACCCTACCTAGTGCACAGGTACAATGAATCAACATGTTCAGTAGCTGGAGAAGAAGGACCTGGGAGAAGCAGCCAGATAATCAGCTACTCTCCTACTGTCTGCAAGTCTTTTTTCCCTCAGAACTGATAACAGATGTTGAAAAGCAGGCTCACCATCAGTGCTATTTGTAGCATTGTTTTTCTTTTCTTTGCTTCTTGCACACCATGAACTTGTCTTTTCTTCCTTAAAGTTTGCTATGGATGCCTTTTGGAACAAAACACATGCTGACTGGCTGCAGCAAGTTTCACTGTTAGAGACCCAGCACTGCTCCTCTCTGGGTGGGAATGTCCCATTCTTTTGCCCCTGTCACGCCAGTGGATTCTGTCTCCCAGACATCTCTTCAGCAATATGTTCTACCTGAACACTTCAAATCCTATTACGTCGGAATTCATGTGACTTATTTCTCATGCTCCATTACAGGGCAAGCTCCTTTATCCCGCCCTGTATTTCCCCTAGGTCACTGCAACTTCACCTCAAAGCAAGTGGCAAGCCAGGGACCTGCAGCACCACTGGTGGAGGTATGTTCATTTGGAATTGACTTCAAATAAAGTTTCAGCTGACTTCAGCAAACCAAGCACTCTAATTTGGGAACATCAACACTATTCATTTCAGTCAAAAATGTTAAAACAAAATATGTCAACTTTCCGAAATATCATTTCAAAAAAATGATAAAATATCAGCAATCCCTCTGGAATGGAAATTGTGATTCACAGTCTAGTCTGTCTGTAAGCAGAGGGAATCAGTGTGCGAATGAGATATAAAAGACCTTCTGAGCAAAATCAAGGGAAGGAATATTAAAGAGCCCTGCTCTTCAAGCCGTTTACTACTGAGGGTCAAATATGTAAGACAGTATCAAAGCCACCAACTGATTGTGAATAATGCCACATGGTAAGATGATGTCAGCAGTCCAGATTTCAATAGCCTCTGGAATTTATATAGGCACCATACAACCCCCTGAATATTTTTTTGAGGTGAATAATTGTTGAGCAGCCTAAGAAAGATGCAACATCCCTCCCTCATCCTCACAAGACTGCTAGCTAGGCAGAAGTCAATGGGACAGGGAAGTGTTGGCCTTTATTCATTACTCCATAGAACAGTCTAATCCTTAGTCTTGCTAATTTGTCATCTTTGACTCACTGCTTTTATTTTCTTGGGGGTTTATAGGTTTTCTTGTTGGTATTTTTGTCTTAAGTCTTTGAGTGACTATAACTGACTAAATAATTCCATGTCAGCCTTTGTTCCAGCCTTTCCTCTATTGCACTGCTTTGGCTTATGCATTGACTCCCAGATCAACCATGACTTTTTTCTTCAGGAAAGCTGAGCCGATTTCACAGACAAAGGAGCCTCACCAAACTGGGCTTTGTCTGCCCCACTCCATTAGCATGGACAACCACAGCCTTTAAAGCAATACCGGTTTGGCTTATACCCCAGCTGTTGAAGAGTAGCAGCTCACAGCCTCTAGAGCACACTGGCTATGTGCATGTTGCCTAAGCCTTGGTCTACATTGTCCCTCTGTTCGTTTGCCCCCATTGGCTTTGTATGCATGTAAGCTTTCAGTCCTGTGTCCAAAGTGATGAAAAGGTGGTGATGCATCCAACAACGGGTTCTCTTCACAGCAAGCTAAAAGTGTGTTGTGTATCCTGATGTATGGCAGGGCATATGTGGGGCCACACATATGTACAGGGAGGGTGCTGGAGGAGGAAACCAAACCTGTTCTGGCTCATGTCCAATCTTTCTAACAGGAAAGGACCTGAAGTAAATGATCCTGCCATTTGCGCCCTACCTTTCTTCTGAAGGAAACAAATTGATTCAGTCTAACTGTCAACCAGGGAGTGAGCAAGCCTGTATGCAATATGGAAAAGCAGAGGACAAGAATCCTCTGATGAAACAGTGTAGACATATCCCAAGAGACTCTTACTCAGAGCCAGGTATTCAAAAGAGGTCTGAGGTCATAGACCTCAGACTACTTCTTCCTTTTTCCAGTCTTCATTGGCAAAATGGAGAGAGGTGGGGATGAGAGAAGGTCCATTTAAAACTTATTTTGGCTATCAGTTTAAAAGTAAAGGACATTCAGAAGATGCTTTTGAATCTTGTACATATCATTTCAGGAATACTTTCATCCCTCACCTACTGTTTCTATCCCACCCTCTTTCTAGACCCAAGAGAAAGAAGCATATTGATAAGCGGTGACATGTTCTGGAAACCAGAGAAAAGAGCATGTGAAGCTATGGCCACCCATTTTTTTTTTTCTCTGAGTAATGAAATGGAAATAAATAGTGGGATAAAACTTTTAATACAGGCATCTGTGAAACCATTTATGACCTCCTGCTTTGCATCTGTGGCAAGATCATGTGGATCAGTAGTTACCTTCCTACTACCACATGATTTTTCCTAGCAAGCTCTGGAGAAGAATGGTGGCTGTGAAGAGGATAAAGTGCATTTTTTAACTATTCTTCAGAGTATCTGAATTTAAGAAGGGTTGTGTGGGTTTTTTTTTTAAGCTGCCTCAAACAATCTTACCTTCCTGCTCTTCTTCATTCTAATCACTTGGGATTTAAATGTATTCAAGTCATGGAGAGATAAAAGAATGAACGTGATTGTAATACTGTGTCTCCTGTCTCTCAAGCACAAGCAGTAAGCTTCCTCCTGAGCAAGGTTACCATTTTCAGGGTGGGGAAAGACAGGGAGAGATTTCATTTTCTTGCACGGGGGACCTGTCAGGCACACTGAAAGCCCCTGTCACCCCTGGACTCCATCTCTGCACACACTGCTAGTCCTTGTCATTTCCCCATGCTGCTGCACTGCAGTCTCCTTTCCGATTTCCTTCTATACCTACCCAAGCCCATGGAAAGAAAGACTGCGTAGGACGCAGATGATACAACAGGAGGCCCAGCAGCAAGACTGGTCTTTGCAGTAGGCAACACTCACTGCTGTGAAGAAGCACACTTTTCCCTGGTTACCAGCCTGCCTTTCCAGTTAACCCTTGGCCATCGAAGGTGACTGTGAGAGGCAGCCCCTCAACTCCACCTGAGAGGCTCCATCAGCTCGCTGGGCTGCTTCCCACCAGGGCCAGGGAAGCAGAGCTGGGCTATTCATCCAACACGGTGGGTAGCAGGAGCTTCAATTTTTGCAGCCATCGATTGTATCTATGACATTGGACCTGGTAATTTCCCCGCAGCTGGAGGAAACCAACCACCAGATCACCTTACTGCCTCTAATAACATAATATAAGAAGTAAATCTCTCTGTGATAGGATTTTAGAGACAAAATACTTATACACAAAGAAGAGTGATTGGCTGTTTGGCCTCAGGCCAGGTTATAGGGTGGAGAGTTAGGTCCATGATGAGATATAGTTTTGATCACTGAAAGACATTTAATGAAGCAACTAGACTCTACCAAGCTGAGGACATAAGGTAGTCTTAGGTGGAGCTCATGGAGCATGAATGATCCATTGGCATTGTCAGCTTGGTAGAGCATCCAGAGTATTAAATTAAATACTAACTTTTGAGGAAGAAAGGAGTATGAAACCTGATTTCAGAAAGTGCAAAACATCATTTAACATTGTGACTATATTAATGACTTCATTTTACAACTGAGTAAGACCTCACTGGATAACCTCATATTATCTGTTTTCAAGCGCAGGCACCATTCACTCAGACAAATTATTTGTGGGCACATTTGGGCAATGCTGTACCAAAAGCTGAATGAATGTAGTGGATGGGTGGCCGCTTGGCAGCACAGGAACTCCTGTCCAGATCCACACTGTCAAGGCAGCACCTCAGAGGAAAATCAAAAGTCATTGGGGCACTGAAATGTTGATCCACATTTAGAGTACTATGTTACATCACTGATCATTTGTAATTATTATTAATGCTATACTTATCTGGAAGGAAGATGTGTTAACACGTACCTTCAAGAAATTTGCGCAAAAAACAGTTGTGCTGAGTTGAGTTGCATAAAGTTGACATTACATGAAGTTTATTATTTGGCATTTGGAAGCTGAGTGAAACAGACCACACCTAAGTGTCATCCCAATTTTTCCAGTGTGACTCCAACTTCGAGAGGAAGACAACTAAAATTTTGTCAAATAATAACCATATCATCACTTTTTGACATTGTCATGAACATTGATGGCTAAACAACATTGTATTGGGCACAAAAACCAGCACTTTCTGGCTTGCAGAGAGAATAGATTTCCTAAAGATGGTAATTTAGTAAGATAAATTTGGATATCAACTAAAGGGCACTGGAATAATGTAAATGCTAATACTTGTCTCTGTGGATTTTACCTTTAAAGAGTACACATTTCTGATTTCTCTTTCCCTCTGTAGGCTGAGGAATATGCATTACCATATAGCTTCTTATTGTTCCCATCGGATGCTCAGTCTGAGAGCTGCTCTAACTAAGGTTATAGTGAAGTTAAATTTTTACATTTGAAAATATATTCCACCTGGGTTTTTTTTTCAAGTTATCTTTCTAGAACACAACAAAATAAAGAGAAAAAAAAAAAAGGTGGTTTTGGTGTAGCAGCAAATACTTTCCATTGTAACATCCTTAATGTGGTAATCTAGACCACAGCCCAAATGCTAATCCAGTCTTTTACTGTCCCAGTGGGGAAAACTTAGCAATATTACAGAAACCATGGTGGAAATCTTATGAAAGGGAGAACATCTCATATGCTGAAGAAGGTAAAGTTGCTCTGGCATTTGAAATTGTTGCTCTTTATGCTTTTTTATATTAGAAATATCCAGGATAATGCAGCAATTTATCTCTCTCTGCTGCTGTAAGGTGGGATATCAAAATATATCAATGCCCTGCCTGCAACTTCCTCATTCCTGAAACTCAGATCAGTTTTGTGTCTGAGAATAAACCAGCAGTGAACACCTTTATGTTTCATGACTCACAATGGTAAAACCCACCATTTTTCAGTTCCGTGGTAATTTTAAAATTTTGAGCATACAAAGTTACATATCAAAATGAAATACAATGAAAAATGAAATACAATGTGAAGTTTCCTATGGAAAAGGAAATTTCTTTTAAATTCCAGACAAACAATACTTTTTGTTTGTTTGTTTTGAAATGGAATTGAAGTCAGGCTCTGTGCTGTCTTGCAGAGCACACACTAGAGCAAAGAGACTAGCTACTGCAGTTTGCCTCTGACACCTTCCTTGAACAGTCAAGATTGTACCCCCAGGGCTGTATTTTTGCTGTTCTGTTTCCTTGATGATAGTTTTTACTACTTGCTTTCCTCTGCCAATATGGTCAAAGATTAATAATGATGCTGTTAGCAAGAGAAAATTAGCAGTGTCTGGGTGTTTTTTGGTTTGTCTTGGTGAAGGTTTTTGTTTCCAAGAATTGTTTTAAATTTGATAATCGGGCATTTTCTCACTCACTTAAAGAAAATAAGAAGAGAGACTGAGGCATTTTCCTTTTTACAGGAATGTGTAGCCTTAGACACTGTCAGTTAAAATCAGTGTGCTGGAAGAAGGAGAAAGAATGCAGGAAAAGAAACAATGAAATAATCCAGAAAGAGAGATGGACGGCAAAGCATACTGAAGGCCTTATGTTATAAAGTCACATTTATTTTTGGCAGTTATGACTAGCCCTTTGCTGAGTAATAGGATAGGAGGGAAAACAGAACTTTCTCTGGGCTCTGTGGTGTTGACAGGCAGCAATTACACTTCTTGGAGATGTATAACATGGAACCGAAAGCTAGAATTTTCAAGGATATGCTTAAAACTGAGCAATTAATCCCAAGGCAAATTCCTGACTCCTCATCGCTTATTATATATTTTTCAGCTCCCACCTTTCCTTGTGCAAAATCAGAGATTTGATTCTTTATTACAATTGCAATAAGACCCTTGATTTAATCAGCAACCACACGGATTACACAAGGACAATGCCACCCTCAAAGGTGTTGAGTATTTTGGCCTCAGTCTGGCAAAATCATCAGGTGGAGTCGTTAGTCCCAGCATGGACACAGTTTCCCTGAAATAAGCATGCTGCTCCTGCGCATAAGACATTTGTTGTTTTGGAGTCTGCAGCCTTCAGGAGATGTGCCAGGCAAGCAAATAAAAGGGGGGGAGAGAGTGAAGCAGGCACAGTGACTGGGAGCACTGCATAAAACAGCAGTCACTGTGGTTTCAGGAATCATGGAGGCCATCTACCACCAACTTATGACTTGATCACTCTCTAGCATATACAACTTGCTGCATGATTTTAGAAAGCATGGATTTTTTTTTTGGCAATTCCTGATCTGCTTTCCAGAAAGCTTATTGCAAATCTGGACACTGGGACTAGACATATGCTCTGGATGCTCTAGGGTAATGGAAACATCCTCCCAAGGGTGGCAGATATGTCATGGGAGCACAAACAAACATATGCCCTTATGGAAGGGTCACTGGAGGCCAAGTGAGGCATCCTATGGAGCCTCAAATGGCAATAGACACATATGTATAGGCAACTGAATTACACTCCTTACTTACCATCACAACAGATAACGAAAGCGCAACTCATCCTTCTAGGTGCTCGTGGAAGCTCGGTCAGTATTTACTCAGTAATGTTAATTTAGGTAACAAAACCTTCATTTGAAGAATTTAACATTCACCATCTTCACAGTGTGTAGGCTAGCAGGACACTTTGCTGAATGCCAGCAGATTACATTAAGATCTCTTTAAAGGAGGAGCTGCGTGTTTTGGTATGCTTTGAGCAAATCTGGTTGATACTCCTGAAGAAATCAAGAAGAATAACTTCCAACTTTGCTGTTGACCTACTGCATGGCCTCAGACAACTCTAGAAGGAGAATATAAGGTCTTCTCAGAAGGAAAAAGAAGAAAACAAAACCCAAACCACCTTCTTATCTTGACTGTGGGAAGTAACAGGATATAAAAGTTGAGGTGAAATCAATGCATAATTACTACATAAATTAATAAGCTATTTTAAACTACACCTTCCCCTACCAAGTATCAACATTCATCTACTAACTCAAATGGCACCTGCAGACAGAACTGTCTTTACAAAGATTTTATTTTACATCAGTTACCATGTTAAGTATCTCATAGGAAAAACATATCTTTTTGTCCCTCCTGAAAATTAAGTAAAAATGCATAAAATGCATCGAGACTAGAAATCTTCCTAAAGGAAATTTTGCTAGGTAGACTATTTGCAGAAAGCAAGCACTAAAGAAGTCTGACATGATTTGAAATTATTTTTCATCATTTGACATGATTTGAAATTATTAGAGTGCTATGAAATGATTACTCAAAGCTCTTCAGCCTGGCCTGACTATAAAACACAGCCCTGTACTCGTGGAAACGAACTAGTGAACGGCCAATGAAGTACAAGCACAGGCAGAAGTTTGGCTAAGGACCTGCAGCAAACTAACAGTGGGAAAATCAAATGCGAGTTATTTGAGGTGTTGTTATTCACAAAGATAAGGATTTCTGACTCTCTGAGAGTGATGTCTCCCTACAAATCAATCCACAAAGGAGAATGAATAACTTCAGTGAGGTCTCAGCTGGTGTGGCAGAAGAGGTTCCCATGTCACAGAGCTGAGATTTTGTGGGCATCTACTTCAGTTGTGCACCTGCTGGGAAGAGAGAAGAAATCACACAACTAGGGCTATAAAGGCAAAGGAAGAGTTTTTCTGTCTGTTTCTAGAGTGTTTCACTGTATAACCTTTATGCTTCCATTTTCAAAAGGAGATAGGATCCAATCTGTCTCTGTCAGTGAGCATTAAAAATAATTTGATTCTAACCTCTGTTACTGTCCTGCCTAAAAAATGAGTGACAGATTGACAGAAAAGAAAAAGTGCATAGGACTTTGCACTGCAACAATCACTAGTGCACCAATATTAACTGAAGTTGAAACTAGCAGCACTGCAAAACACAGAGAAAATTGTGAATAGGCTAATGATTTGCGCCGCAGATCTAGTGAGCCTCCTAATAAAGGTAGACACAGCTCAACCACAGACCAGTGCACAGTTACTTAAAGGCAGTAGAATTGAAAACAATCAGCAGACACAGCCCAGCATACCCAAGTCATTATGGTAATTTCACAAAATTGGCTTAAATTAGAAGGGAAGGGTACAAAATCACCACTCTTTCTTTCTTTCTTACTTAAGAGAGGGCAAAAGAGTACTGCCTTATTGCACTTGCTATTTCCAAGCCTGGTTAAGGAAACTCCCTCTTCTACAAAGGTTGAAGACCATGAGTGTATTTTCACACCAGAGTGATATCCCACTGTGACGTACAATGCCTGCTCTTGGAAGAATAGTCAGGAAAGGCTACATAAGCTAATTCATATCTCAGTCCCACATCTTCAGTCCAGCAGTCTGCCCAGTCATCCTGCCCTGAGGTAAATGAATCCAGAGTCTGCTGGAGCGAGCAGCTGCAGAGAAATCCACAGACAGCCATGTGCGTGCAGAGATACTTCCTGCTATAGCCTGTCCTGCACTGTTCTGGGTTGTTTTGCTGGGATGCAGCTTGAGTGGATTTCTGCAGAATTTATCTTGTGAGATAGTTACATAATGGGAGGCCTTTGCATTTCAAACTGTTTTAAGGAGGAGTTCAAAACTCTAGTATTTTAATGTTTCTTTATCACCTCAAGTTTGTGATGGGGTGCAGTGTTCAACAAGATGCACGTTAAAGGAGTGGGACAGCAGAAAGGCAGAGAAAACCTCTGTTACAGACATTGGCAGGGGGGAACCCAGAAGGAGACTCAGCCTCCTGACGAGTTTACCTTTAAAGAGGCTGGAAGTGTTAGATTAGGGGTCTGGATGACTGGATCAATACGGTAAAGTCAGAAAGCAGGCACATGAGATATAAAGGAAGATGAGCTCAAGATGCATCCTGGGTATTGGAGAGCAGGAAAGTGAGAGACTCCAGAGACCTACAACTTGCCTTTGCTTTGACTCACTCTTGTCTCCATCCTGAAAGGTCACAACATCCCAGAATCAAAATACTTATGTGGGGCCAATGGGAAGAGGAAACAGGTGAGGAGAGTCAGATTTAATGTGGGTAGACCTTCAGGAGAAGGGAGCTGGGGATAGAAAGCAGGATGAGAGAATGTTTGTGCTCCTGGAGGTGCAGGTTGCTAGGGCTGGAGCCATAGCAGTTTGGAGGAAGCTGCTAAGAAAGATAGGGTATGATGGTCCAGAGTGTTACAGAGAAGAAGATAGGAGAGAGACCAAGTGACTCTGAGAACCACAGCCATCTCTGTTGAGACCCAGGAGTTCCAGTCACTGTCCTGAGGCAACTGCAGGCCAGCACCATGTGAACCAGGGCTGCTGGTCAGTCACCGTTAGTCACAGCAGCAGCTTTAAAGCTATGTATGGGTACCAGCGCATATTTCTTAAGAAGACCTTGGGTATAGCTGGGATTTTTGTTTGTCTTGCTCTCAGGAGGCTGCTTATACCTGTCCCTGTTGCTTTTGTCCATTTAAGGGCCAGAGAGAGAAATAAGGCATGTTTCCCAACAATTTTCTTCTGCCAGTAATTGGGTATATATAGTCTTTGCTTTGTAGCAGTGTTACATTAACACTTGAAGATTCCAAGTCTAAGCAATCTGACCTTCTAAGGGAAGCAATGTTTTATATCGTTGTTACTGGTGTCTCTCAGTCTTCATTGTAGAGCACAGCAGTGTTTTTGATTAAAGATTAAAGTATTGCTGCTCGGGACTGAGAAATTATTAGATCTTGGGAGCAGCTTTAAAGCTTTTACTCAAAGTCCATAGAATTAAACAGAAAAATTTCCAGGTGCTAGGTAGGTGCCCACTCCAGGCATCCTGATGACTTATCATCTTCAGATGTGTCCTGCCCTGTCATCAGGTCTTGCGGAGGCTGAAGGTAAGACGACAACAACAAAGTATTTAGTAGTGAATCGGTTGCTGATATGTTGGTAAATTGAAGTTTCTCCATAACAAGACTTCATTGTTCCTCTACAGGGTACTACTCTGTTATATGGTGACCTTTCAGACCATGTGACTATACCTGTACTTGTGATACCCCTCTGTCTTCTAGGTGGAACAGAACCAGAGAGGCGCTAAGAAAAAAGTGTCAGAGGAGCATTAACCTCTTTGATGCATGTGTCTCCTAGGCCAGGCCAGGATACCTTTAATTGCTCCAAGCTAGGCATGGTGGAGGCTTGTTCTGTCCAAAGTTGCCCATGCTGAGTTGTTCTTTTTTTCCCCTAACAGAAAGAAAGTGTTGTTCATTGTCAGTGCTGTTTGTTGTTATCGGTACAAAAGCTCATCTCAGACCTCTGCTGGCTTTTGCAATGTTATCAGAAATTTCCATGTAACTGGTGTTTGGTTGCATAAGGTAGAACTGTCAGAGCTACAGTAAGAATAGTGAAGTCTTTAAAGCACAGAGTTCTGCGGGATATGGGCTCTTTTGACCTCCTTTATATAGAGTAGTCTCACCTAATGGAGTGGGTTTTGGATGTAGACAGAATGGTTTAATACATTACCAGGCTGGAGATTATGAGATGGTGTAAAGGATCACGCAATGACTCCTATTCCATGTCAGAGTAATAGCAGGTAGATTACTAGCAAGGGCAAGTCATAACCCAGGTGACTTTGCAATGAATTAGATTAGCGACATTTGGAGACCTTCTTTGTGAAGGAGGAGGGGACTTCATACTGACAGGCTAAGGAGCACAGATGGGGTCACTTACACCTCTGCAGCTACTCCTGAAATGACCGCATTATCACACCCCACCACATACCCTACTCGGACAATAAAGCAACTGCAAACAACACATCAGCTCCACCACTGGCTGCCTTGTGCTCCCCATGTGATATTGCTGGGAACTCACTTTCACTGGTTTCCACGTACCATTGACTTTGCCCTACCCGGGGCCTTCTGCTCCTAGAAGGGATTTCAAAAGAAGATTTAGAAATTGACGTTAAGTATCAGCAAATCCTTAGAAATAATGACAGATGTCTGTCATATTTAAGATGTAAAATGCATTTTGCCAGGCTTTTTGAAGTGCTCAAATATGAACATTTTATATTTAAACACATAATGGAAGAACATTTCATTTAGAACTGAATGTGTGAGCTGGTACCCAAAAGCTGAAAAATAAATCATTGTACTGTTGTTGTAGTCCTCCTCAGACCCAGGAAATTCAAAGTGTAAGCTGTATTTAAAAAGTTAACAGATTTTCATATGGAAATATAAGGTAAGACATTTAAACAACTTTAAATCAAACAACTGAATAGAAGTATTAAACAAAGTATTATTCAGGGAAAATGTATAATTCCCCCAGAAATAGCTTCTTGGAAATATTTTTACTTCTTCTGGAAGCACAAATATTAAACCTCTTTTATCATGAACAGTCATCTTAAATTCTGAATAATCCAGTTCTTGTGTCTGTTTCTCATATCGGTCTGACATAAACCTGCAGAGTGATGGAAACATGGCATTGTGCAGTTATTGTCTCTAAAGTAATCCCTAATTACCCTGGGACATAAAATTTAAATCACATCCTTTCTGATGTATACAACTTCACCCGTAATAAAAGACTCTGCAGTCACAAGAGAGTAAACAAATCTGGCCATCATGGTTAAGCAGAGAAACCAAGCTTCCAGCTCCAGCTTTGTGGCTCACCTTCATTTCCCAAAACCATTCTAAACACAGAAAAAAGTGCCAGGTTACCAACATGCTGAAAAAAAGAAGCCCTCAAACCTCCAAGTCAAAAGAAGCTACAAACTAATTCAAGCAGCCTTGTGACTTCTCTTCTAGCCTAGCCTAGCCCAACATATTAATAGCTGGTTTCCTAATACTGCAGGTTTTGCAACTACACTGGGACAGTAGCATAAGAAAGACACAAGTTATAACAACAGAGCAGTGTGCAATAATGGGAGACGACTTAATTTTTTTAATAATGTACTTAACAGGGCCAGTTGAGTGACAGAATTATAGCAGGCACAGTTTCTTGCAAGTGTTTACTTTTGACAAGTTGAGTGTTTTCGTGAAGACAAATTGTGTCAAGCAGCATGTTCAGCCCACATACTTGTCTATTCCCTGAGGATATGAGGGCTGGCCTTGATATCCAAATGAGGTCAAGGGAAAATTTCCATCTCTTTTCACTATCTTACTGCCTTAAAAAAAAAAAAAAAAGAGAGAGAAAAATAGGAACACAGAAGTCAGTGTCAACAACTGGAACCTGTGTGGCTTTGACTTGGGCCAGTGAGGGTCAGATGTGCAGGGCTGAAGAGACCTTTGTGTGCAGCCTGGGTTTTCTGGTTAGTGGTGCTGGAGCTAATTTGCCAGCCATCTAGCAACCTCCCTGCCAGCTGAGGAACTCACAAAGTAAAATCAAAGATTGCCAGAAGAGACTCGGAGCTTTCAGCGGTAACACGAGATTGCCAAGGACATAGCTCTGGATGACATACCTAGGGTTATTTTAGCAAATGAGTGTTTAAAATGCAATGTAGATGTACACACAAAGACACAGCAGCTTGAAGAAAATTAGCATGCCTCTTGTATAGCGTTATGCCTAAAATAGGTACTATTGCAATTGTGCTCTGTATAGCTGTATAAGACACAATGCAAACTATCATATACTGCTTATAAAATGGCTTAAACTTCATAATCAATGAGAGAAATACTTTTCCTATCCTTATTCTAACATAATTTGCATCATAATAGAGCAGTGAGGCCTCAATCAGGAAAGTGACCCTGCTGTACCAAGCACTGAACAAACCAGGGATAATAGCTCTTTCTTGAGTTCAATTTTATGTGCAGAGAAATGTAATAATGAGGACATAGAACCTGTCAAATAAACCCGTGTTTAGAGAAAACAGTCTAAACGTATTCTCATCAAATGTACAGGAAGCAATAGTCTGCTTTTAAAACTTGCCTCACAAAAGGTAGGCACCAGCTAAATGAATCTATTGTCTGTGTAATGAAGCTGTCCAACACATTCTTTGGGATAATAAACTAGCACTCCCCAGTGCAAATCATAACACATTCTTGTGTGCAGTAACACAGGGACAGCTGAACTAAAAAATGGCTCAGGCACCAAAGTATTGGCCCTTCCCAGCCTCTTCCCTTGTTCTGGAAATCAGATTAGAAACTGCTTGATACTCCTGGGCTCCAGGCAGGTTATAGGCAGACAGCTTTCCTACTGCTGTTTTTTTTTTTGTTTGTTTGTTTGTTTTTTTTAATTACCTCATTTTGCCCTTCCTTCCTTTTTCTTCAGCACCTCCAGGGCTGCTTGGGCAAGGGGAGGGAAGCAGCATCCCCAGACATTTCTTAACAAGGAGGGGCCACGTGCTGGAATTTGGGTTGGATGGGTGCATGCAAAAGTTGCTCCTCTGTGTGTGGGTTGGTTTTTAATTGCTTTCTGATAGCCAGACCGTTTTAATCTTTTCAACGGTAATGATGTGTGCAAGGAATGATTTTGTTGCTTATTGAAGCAGTTAAACCGTAATTGCAAGGAGAGGGTGAAGGAAATGGCTTTTTCATATAGTTCTTGATATCATTTCTATGCTAATAATACTCAGATTGCTATGTTTAAGAAGTGACATATATATGTATATATTTATGGGGGGGGAAAACACGTTAGCAGGGCAGGGAAGGTGGCTAAGGAGAGAGACAAAAGAAAAGTGCCTGTCTTAGTCCAAGAGGGTGAGAATAGGTAAGGCAAAACAAATTGCAGGCCTGACTGATTTCTTCCCTGGATACCTGATATGAGGAGGAGTTGGCTACAATCCAGTTTATAGGACCATTCCATAGCTTGAACCCAAGCCAAAAAAAGCCTGTTGGGTTTCTGTGCTCCATTTGGTTTGCTGATGCAAACAAAGAATATAGCAGCCAGCAAACATCCAGCAACTGCTGGCTTCCCCCTCTGCAGCAGCAGTAAGCTGGTTCATGGCTGCATCAGCAGATGGGGGCTTTTTGGCATAAACATGGAGAGATACTTGAACTATGGAATAAATTTTCACTGTTTTGCCACACACATTCGTATTCTGGGGAACATGATCTAATCATTCTTATGTCTGTGATCTATTAATTTACACAACACCTGCTGAAATGAAGGGTGGGATAAATTTTGCATAGGTCGAGATGGCTGCCAGGTAGTCACCCTGGACTCTTTTTATACTCGCTGGACAGAAATTGACATTTCTAGTGGGCAAATAGTCTTGATCTTCTTAACTGTCCCCTTGAGTTTAAGTGAATTAGTCAGTGTCGTCTTCTCTCTCTTGACCTCACAGGGAGGTTAGATAAAGAGCCCAGACACACGTGTTTATGCGGTAAACAACTTCAGTGAAATCCCACAAAAGATGTCTCGACCGGACAGGAACATGATGCATCAATGAGGCTTACTCCTGCATCTATTGGTAACCTTGTCTCTGTTGCTCCTGGGTGGAAGGGTTACAAGCAGTAATTGTCAGGAAGACTTTTCCCGGGTCCTGGCAACAACAGCTACCAAAACAAGTTAATAGGCAGTGCTTTCTAATTGCTGGGATCAAAAAAACTGTCTTGGCTTGCTAAGCTTCTCAATTTATTTTTTAATATCTTTTGCCTGCAACAAGTCTTTATTTAGATTTGCTGTCGCTATGAAGCCACAATCTCCATGTTCTTGTTTACAAAGCCAAAGATACATTTAAAGGAGAAAAACAAACCCACTAACACTCAGAATATAGCTTAACCTCCTGCTTCAGCTTGTTTTTGTATATTTTAGGAAGGAGGAGCAGGGGGAGAGCCGTTGTGCTGGACTTAGGTACAACTCCCATGCAAAAATACTCTTTCTCCAGGTTATAACCTTAAAGAGTGAGATCTTAACCCGGTGTCTTCATTTCCATCTTTGAGGGGCATTTCCCTTTCTCTTGAATGCAAATGTATTTCAAAGCACGTTTCAGCCCTCTCTCTCCCCTTGTTCCTTCCCTAATTATGAGGTCTTGTGGTCTTTTAGGTAGCTGCCAGGCATCCAAGAGAGGAGTAATGAAATATCTTTACATTTATTTGAGAGTGAATCTCTTATGAATAAAGGGGGACCTCAGAATACCAGGTTTTATATGCTGTTCTAATTATTTTTTTCAGAAAGTCAGACTAATTCCAATTATAAGCTTACATTCTAACATTTTGCAAACCACAAGTCCCAAGTTTTCTTCTGTCACCAGCACTCCCTGGTCAAGGGTCAGCAGGGCTTTATATCGCTAACGTGACATGTTAGTGTACACTGCTCTTCTGGAATCATCACATCACACATGACTGGGCCACATTCTGTAATAGTTCATTTGTAAAAATGCACGCATTCCATTTAGGCTTGAAAAAGTGCCTGAGAAAATAAACTCCCATATTGTCCAGAATGTAATTGCAGTCTGTATTCATCTGCAAAATTCTTTTCTCCCCTTTCCCTGAGGTGCAGGGAAGGATCTGCACAAGTGTAATGATCACTTTGTTTCTACTTCAGCATTTCAGTTGCTGGGTTTTTTCCCACCTCACAAATGGTGTCAATGGGCTCACCTGTGTTTGATCAAAACAGAGGGAATTCGTGTCCTTATCTGTGTTCTACACTTTACTGGAAGTGTAGGCTGCCTCATCAGGCTGGAAGGGATGAATTCAGTAAGACCATCCTTTTCCTGATGTCAAGGAAAGAAAGGTCAGTACCAGCAATTGCTGATTAAGTTTAGCAAAGCGAGGAAAGGAGATTAGCAAGATTGAGCTTTGTCACCCCTTGCTTTTTGGTTCAAGTCTTCAGTGAATGAAAAATCATCTGTGCCTGATTGGAATTCATGTCTGTCAGAAGATATTTCAAAGAGATAGTAACATCCGCCTGGCTCAGACTGAGGTAAGTGTTGAAAATCCACCTCTCCTTACAGCCAGTTCAGCAAAGACAAATGAACATTGATGAGATTGGAAGTTTATTGTTCCAGAGAAAGTCATGGAGAAACTTTTCCCTGGTGTTTAGTGACAGCCAAAAATTCTTAAGGGTGCTGTGGTTTTTGATTACTGCTTCTCTACTACCTTCTACAAATAGCACATGAAAATGGTACAGAGAAAGCTTTCGTTGATGATGGCCAGAAGTCCAGGCTTTGTCTTATTTAATTTTATTTTGGCATCACTAGTGACAGAAGGCCTAGTTATTTCATTCAGGAAAGTGCTAGGCATGTTTTGAGGAATGTGAAAAGTCAAGCAGACCCCTTAAAGAAATGAGGTTTATAAAGAGGAAAAAAAAAATATCAACAACATTGTCTGTAAAAGTCAAGTTCACATTGCATTTCTCATTATCAGCAGTATAACAGTAAATTTCAGAACACTTCTAGGGCAAATATGACATACAGGAAGAGGGGGAATGCAAGCCACCCTATCTGAGATCTTCTGCATGGTACTCAAGGGGTTACATAGTAAATTACACAGCAGAAGAGACTGTTTCTGTCATGTTACTGTACCTTCCTTTTGTCAGGTACTGCCTAATTGCAGAGTCAGTTCATTGTCCTAGAAGAACAGAGGAACTGGAAAAAAGAGGCAGCACACCACTTTTTTTGAGAGAGATCTCATTTTCTGTCTGTAGGTTCCAGAAACGTGAAGAACCAAAGAAAAAGAGAAACTTGAGAAGAGCAAGACAACCTCTTAGTTCAAGCTACTGTTGCAACCTGTTAGTTATTTGTGCATTTTTACTTACAGCAATTGCAAAATAGTCAGACGGAACCTCAGAGAATAAACTCTAAAGTAGTTCTTATGTACCTCTTAACCTGGCAGTGCTGCGATATCTCACAAGCCATTTGATATGTGCATGTGAATACCATGTACAAAACGTAAGTAAGAAATAGATATTTTAGTGACCCGAACAAGACTTTTCTTCCAAACAAGCCTATAGCTCTGGTGACACCACAGTGGGTACTTCATTGTACCCACCAGCTCTCTCAACTTACAAGAGCTGCTGATATGGTTCCCTCTCATTAGGGGAGAAAAAAGCAGTCGTATTCTCTAGGGCTGAAGAGACAGTGGCAAAGGAAGGAAAGATTTTGAGTGCTACTAATATTAATGAACTACTGGTTACCATAAAAGCCACCTGGGAGGTACGTGCTGGGACTATTGTTATTGTTGTCTTATTTCTGATTTTAGCCTGGAGCATTTCCCTACGCTCCTTGTAACCTGCAAACAGAGCAGAGGTAGGAGCACCTGGCTACTTCTGCTGCCAGTCAAAGCCTGTTTGACCAGCTCTAGGTACAAGCAAGGTGGCCCAAACGGGGATCACAGAACGTCTGAGAAGTTTTGAAACCAGATTCTGACAAAAGATTCTGGGAACTAAAACTCTTGGAGAAATAATTCCTTTTGTTTTACCTATTTCTTTCTCCTGTTTCCCTTCCTATGACTGTACTGTTGTACTTTATATCAGTTCCTCTTCTCCATGTGTGTTATATTCCAAATGTTCACAGACATATAACTCAGGTAACCAGCTAGAATCATCCACTATTTAGCATTTGCCATGTCCAAATAGCTGAATCCATCCATTGTTAAACAACAGCTATGTAATGGCAGAGCTGCATGAACATTACCATAAGTAAAGACACCTTCACAGGTTATAAAATGACAAATTTTTATTTTTTTTATTTTGGCAACACAGAAAAGGAAGAACCTCATACTGCATTGTAGAAATCTCTGCCTTTGGAAGCTCAGGAGATCAAAGATATATGCAGATTACAGAAACAACGAGACAAATTCACATAAGAATACTCTGTCAGTCTTTTCCTTTCCTCCTTTCTGCTCTCCACCCTGGCAGGAACCTTAGCTTCACTCTGAGAAGTCAAAAAGACTTCTTGTTTCAGAGAACAAGAGGAAAAAAAAGTAAGCAATTCTTATCCTGAGTGGCTCTTTACACTCAGCTGTCTGTGAAAGGATGTGCAACCCTTCACTAGGTTGCAATTACATTACCTTAGCATTTCTACTTTGAAGTAGAAATAGTATATTTAAATGTGAACCCAAACCTTTGAACAGTGTCTTTGAAAGTAATGAAAAAAATTAGTAGTGTGACAGTGCATGCCCTCTACTGCAGTTTTGTAATTCTTTGGAGTCCATTGTTCCCAAATGACCTATTTATCTGCTTTGAGCTAGGAATGTGTACAAGATGTGGCAGGGTGGTGGCCTGATGGGAATGCTGATCTCCGAGAGCAGAACTTTTTTTTTTTTTTTTGAGCTAACAAGAGCATTTGTATCTGCCTGTGTCCATGACTCATGCAGTGATTTTAAGTTATTCCCCTCTGGGAGCCAGAGGCTACCAGCTCATCTGTTTTAGTGCATGCAGTAACTCACTTGCACTCTCTGGAAAGCTTTCTTACATAAATAGCTCTGTTGACAAAGGTCCCATTTCAGGATTCTACATTGGTTTCAATGGGATATTTCATATTTAAAGTTCAATATTTGCTAAAGTACCTAGTAAAATGAGATTTAAAGAGACAAAGACTGTCCTCTCCATCATCATTTTTTTGTTGACGCTGCTCTTCCGCTGGACTTCATTGCCCCAAGAGATGCTATCTCAGCAATCTTACCAGTGTACTTCCCAGCTTTCTTTAGTGGGTGGTATGGACTCTCTTACACAGAGCTCCCTGTGTAGTCAGCAGACTGGCAAAGTGAGAGGGAAGTAGAACAGACAGAGACTTCAAAGCTCAATCATTTCTTCGTTTTTCTATTCTAGCAAATGACTGGTCCAGTGGCTGTTTCTGTAAGGCAGAAAAGGAGTCAGCATAGACAGTTGTGGCTTTTGCATGGTTCACCTATATCAGCAGGAAATACAAGCACATCAGGCGATGTACTTCACCATCCTTTTTCTGACAGGGTCTGGTGGCAGACATTTAGATTAAAGCCAAGACAAATACAGAGGAAACTTTTGTCTCTGAAGTCTTCCTGCTCCTGAAAATAGGCCCATTGGGACTGGAAGTTATATCTGAATTTTTAGTAATTTTTAGTAAATATTTTAGTAACCTTTTCTCCTGGAATGAGCTTCTAGGAGGTATTTTGACCAATCCAAACTCCAAATACTCTGATTTACCCTACTTTGATAAAGCCTTTCCAGTATACATAGAGTTGCAAATAAGAGCGTAGAAATGGACAAGTCTTACTTATCTGTGAACAAGTCAGAACAGGGGTCACTTTGACTGTCTCTTAGCCCTCCAAAACCTGGTCTCAGCTAGTCACAAATGACCATCAGTGGGGAGGGAAAAGTGGCTCTCCTGGAGCATGCTTCATTCTGTGACAGAAGCTCAGACAGCTGAGTTGCATCACTTCCCAAATGCATGCCTGGTCCTCTGTGCACTACCTAGAGCCCTAGACTGACCGGGTTAGCTGTCCAGATGTTAAACAGCCAGGGTAAAGGGAGATTAATGTCTCCCCAAGCAGAATAAAGGGAGATTAACCTCTCTTCAAGCACTGGACACAAGTAGACCTTAAGTGACTACAAAAGAAAAAATTTCCATTGATAGATTTAACGTACCTATAATTCTTTTCCTAACAGCATTTTAGCTTCCTAACCCATTCTTGCAGTGGTAAAAAGCATTTTGTCTGCTACTGAGAAGTTTTGTACATATGCTAAGTGAATAGGAAGTAAATCAGCACAGGATGCAGTTCTTCCAGATGAACAACCCTATGTAAACATAAGGAATTAATATAATCTTTGCTAACTCAAATTATTTCTGTGGTTAATCTTCTGGGACCCTACAATTTTATTTTAAAGACCAAAAAACCCCACCACTTCTTAAATGAATATTCATTTGATTCAACTTCTTTCAGTAAAAAGTTCTCTTTGAAAGAATCACATGAAGAAATTTCTAGTTTGAGTCCACCCAGCTGTAGTTTCCTTGTCATGCAGCTTTATGCAAAAGTAAAACCTAATTCTCCATTACTGCTATACTTGTACTTACTTTGTCTTCCAGTACAAATTTTAAAGCAAATGACAAGCAATTTGTTGGGATAACACAAATAATACAAATGAACCTTAAGTGAGATGTTCTTTATCAGCTGGTGGTAGCATCTATCTATTCTTCATCTCAGAAATGATGTAGATAAACCATTTCATGTGCTTAAGAAGCTTTTAGAACACCTATCCAACATGTATAGGGAATACAAAGTCAGCCAAATTTAAAATAGAAGAAAAAAATAATATCCTATGAAAACCTGATTTACCATTTTAACTATTTAAAGGATTTCTTTTTTCTTTCCAATGGTTTTACACTCCACAGACTATGGAGTGTTTAAACAGGAAATGAACAAATTTTCTTGGACCTTCTGGCAACTCCCTCAAAATTGTTACACTGAAGACTACTTATTTATCTGGCTGGTGACACAGCTAAGTAGTGCAGCAGGATGCAGTACCTGCAGATGTATCCCCCAAGTTTGTGGTTCTCTTCCGCAGAAGAGACATATTGCAAAAAATGCCAGTACGGGTGTCCCACAAAACGCTTGCCTTCCCAGCTCTCTTGGCTGTTGAGGAGCTGTCAAGGGTTTCCACCCCACCTCACAGCCCAAGCTCAGCCTGTTGCTGCGGGCATGATTACAGTGGTCTTGTCAGTGCAAAAGCAGCGTCAGCCACTACAATTAGCAAGGCAGAAAGAGTATTCACCTCCCCACTGTCCCACTTGCTATGTGGGCACACAACGAGGCTTCAGACATACAGAACAGCACCATTCATAGCATGGGTGACAAGCACAGGAGCCTTTTTACTTGGGATCGTGTGCAATAATAGAAAATTAGGGCTGGAAGGGACCTCAGTCTCAATAACTAGTTTATTTATCTGCCCCAAGGCAGAATCTACTGTACTATTGTAACACTGACAGATGTTTATCTAACTCTAATGTATTATTAAAAGCCACTGGTAATGGGCACACCACAACAACCAGACAAATTATTCCTATGTTTGGTTATACTTTTAGCAACATTTTTCAGCAACAAACTTTGTCAGAAGCTTTATCACTATCTTTCGCAGTGCAATCAAAGTTAAGATCAAACAGTGTTCTTAAGTAATCCCATTCATTCTCAGGAAATATAATTTTATTTCTAGAAAATGTTAACTTTACTTCAGCAGGGCATGGAGATACCAGGAGGCTCTGCTCGGTTCCTCAATAGTCCGTTTTGTCTTGTTTGGGAAGAAATTTGCCTTGCAGAATACCAGAAGAGGGTGGCTGCCACTCTGAGTTACAAGTTTCAGTTATTTACTGATACAGGTAGCGCTTTTTATTTTTAAGGTTTCCTTTGCAAAGTATCTCAGCTACTGTCTAAATAAAATGATTAAATTATATGCTTCTACAGAAGAGAACAGCAGCTTTAGAAAGGGGCTGGTGTCTCAAGCAGAAATCTACAACCAGTGTTAGCACAGATGCCCGGCACCATCAGCAGTAGAATACAGGCAAGAAACATACTCTGCAAAATCCCACCCGAGTAGCTGGCCTTTGTGCTTCTGAAAGCAGCTCCTACAACCTCAGGCACAGATACAGTGCTTATTAATTGGGTGAAAAACTATCTGTCTTTCTAGGGGACTTGTAGGAAGGGCATTTGAGAACTGTGTCTTGGTTGCTTCCTAATTGATTTCTGGATAGCTTCCACCTGGAGCCCAGAGGGTAGCCACCCCCTGCCCCACCGCCTTGCTGGGGAGGATGGATTGGCTCATGGGTACAAGATTTTTTTTATGTGGATAGTAGAACTGTGGGGAAAATGAAGGTGGGGCTTGGGCTAACCAAACAATGAAGGCATATTTAGTGTAAGCTCTGACATTACTGTCCTTCATCAGGTCCATTCAAATGAATGAATGCCTTAAAGTGATAATCTTGTTTTATATCTGGTTTTTATGCCATATACCTTCTATAACTCATGAACTTGTCCCTATAACAAGCCTATAATATTTGACTTTATAACTGTATAACTCTAAAAAATTTGGCTTTCTAGGAGATGTATGATGGTAATCAATATAAACCAGACAATTCCAGGGGACACCATGATCCCACCCTCTGACTATGATGCTTTGTAGAGGCAATAGGTGAAGAAATGCCTTCCTTTAGGCTGTAATTCAAAAAGAAGTACCAAAGCATGTCTGAGAGCAGTGCACTTTTGTTTCCCTTCAAACCATCCTTTGCAATTAAATACATTTTTATTTTAAGCATTCACCTTTTGCATTGGCAAAGTTGTTGATTCCCACTGCAGGGACAAGGAGAAACATAGAGAAGAGATGGGAAATCAAGCAAAAGTGTTATCTGCTGGGATCTGTGATGGCCAATAAAGTAATTAACAGCACAGCTGTTAGTAACCAGTCAGAACTAGATTGCAGTGACCCCTGCAATCAGAAGCATAGGCAAGGAAGGCAGGAAAGGGAGAAAACCTAGAGGTTTTCAGCTGTCAGTGGAAAATAAATTGGTTGGTTCTACCCCTTTAAACTAAGTTGTTGAGTAGGCACATCTTTTGCTCCCCAGCCAGCCGTGCAGCCTGCAGGAAAACAATGATTTAGGGGCTTCCCATTTTCCCTCATCAAAATCTTAATCTTCAGAATAGCACATTTGCTGCAAGAGCCACGAGAAGGGAACAGACAAAAGAGCTGGTTAGACGCCCAGGCTGTCAGAAACCACCTGCATGAAAACGTGCATACACGCACACTTCCTCATTTTTTATTCAGTATGTGAAAAGACATTCATTGCCACTGGAAGTCTAGTGTGACACATCTTTTGATTAGTCTCTTGGGCCAAGGAGGTAAGAGAGGCAGCACATTCTTTAACACTGAACCTATTGATTAAATCTTGTGCTCTGACCGGAAAAACTTGCTTGAAACAATATCGTTTTAGGGATGTAACCTGATTTATAGTCAACCAAATGACACTGACCAGTGAAAACCGCAGTTCTTTAGGGAATCTTGGTAGGAACTTCGCTTGAGCTAGGATCAAGCTAACACGTCAAGGTTGTGTTTGCCATGCTGTGCGCTGCCTTCCAGGAGCTGCCTTACCCATGGAAGGCAAAGAGTTGTTCACTGTAAACATAACAATAGTGGAAAAAGAAACATTTAATGGTAACAAAACCACTCACAGAACAAGTATAGAAGCACTGTCCTGTTCATTTAGGTAAACCCTTATAAAGATCGCTTTTCAGTATGAAAGCAAAGCTTTCCACAGAACAGCGAGTGTTGAGTGGGTTCGGAGAGATCAAAGGTAAGGGTGCTAACAACTAACCAGTTGTGATAGCGGTAGTGTGACATGGGTATGCATATTTTACTAGGAACTGAACTGAAACTAGTGTTTCCTTTGATGAATCACTGAACCAGCCACAGGTTCAGAGTAATGACACAGAGGTAAAATTGTCTAAGTATGTTAAAAGTCCTAGACCTCTTACTTGGGCTTCAGCCACACTGAAAAAGACTTGAAGAGGGAGAAAACTCTTATAGCAAAGATGTTCAGTCTGCTGGATGATGTTATTTCCACCTTAGGGTTCATACTAATTTTCTTTGCTTTGTTACTCTTTCTACCAATCCTGCTAGACAGAAAAAATACCCAATACAATAAAAATCCAGTTCTTTCCACTGTGCACTTACGCATACAACAGTTATCTCCAGAGATAGCTATGAAATGTGGAATATCTGAGCTCAGCACATGCTTAGGGAGAGGGAGAGGAATATATATCTGTTCTTATTGGTAACTAATAGGAGGTGAAAGAGGGGAGGCTGACTGTGACTTGAAAGTTCTGTATTTTTTCCTGCCTTCCAGAAATAAAAGCCCAAAAGTTTTGTTTACTTATTCTTTTACTATGCTAGTGAAGATGTGAAGAAAGATGATTAAAATGGAAACTGGTAAATAATCCAGAAGGAAAAGGTTTCCAGTCCAAGAAAAAAAACTTCATAGACTTTTTAAGACCAAAAGAGAAAAATGGGGTAATATAATCTGATCCCTACCATTACATTAACAGTTTTTGTTGAGGCTGAAGCAAGTACATCCTTCCAAAAATCTCTGCAACCTTGATTTGAGTATTTTTAGTTTGCAGTGTGACTACTCCAGTCAGCAAATAATTTGTTTCAATGACCAGTCGTTCTCACTGTTAAAATCAGTATGTTTTCACTAGCCTGAATTTGCCTAGATTTCACTCCCAGACATTGTTTCTTATTACATGTCAATCCATAAAACTGAAGAATGCTATTTTGATCAAATTCTGATTTCCACAGCGAAATCTTAATATATGGCTTGGCATTAAGTCTGGAGATATCTGTAATGCTGTTACAATAATGTTGGCAGCTATTCATTATGTTCCTGACTGGAAGAAAACTAAGAGGTAAGTGAGTGAGTAGGCAGTTTCTGTAGGTCAGTAAGAACCAAATTCCAAAAATGTTCCAAGGAAAAAAAAAAGCAAAAAGCTGGTAATTAACAGACAAACCAAAGCATCATTCCAGTTTAGCTTTATCAGAACAAAATAACTAATGCTCTGAGCCTGCCTGTCACTCTGGATACTCACCATTAATCAGCCTCAGGAGCAGGACCTGAAAGCAAAGGCTTCTAGGGTACAAGACTTCTTGCCCTGAAGCCGGGTGTCTAGGTAAGGTGACTTACCTTCATTGGCATGTAGAACGGCTGGATAGCTGACCACTGACAGAGCCTTACTTAGGTTAGAGGTAGTAATGAAATAGTAACTGTCCTGTTTCCAGGACTGGATAAGAGATTGCCTGTCAAAGTACAAGAAAAGGGCTTTGAGTTACAGAAAAAAGGCTGAAAGGCAACAGAAGCTGGTAAATGTTCATCACTTTTCTATGTCATGTAGCCTCATTGTATATCTAAATAAGCATTTGGGGTCCAAATTTCAGAGGCACTTAAAAAAAAATAAGTAGGTAATCTAATGGGCAGCAGTTGAAAAAGTTCATGAGCTATCTCTTATAATCATTCAACAACATGAAATCTTAATAAGAAAACAAGTCACTGTATAAAACTTCTATCCATACTGTGTTAGATATTTCAGGTCAGGAAAAAGCAGTACTGTTTTTCTAAAGATTAGTTTTGCAGTAGAATAAACATAAGTTTGGCTTACAAGTTGAGTGTTAACTGCACAGAATAAAACATAATTAATTTAAAATGAAGATCAACTAAATGTACTCTTACCCCAGGAAATCACTTTCAGCTTAAATAAGAGCGCCAGATCTGATTGCAAATATAGCTGTATTCTTTGTCTGGTATTGACAGTTCTTCAACTTTTATGGAAGATGAATAGCAATGAAGCTTTTCATTTATTCTCCAGGTATAGGAATCAGGTAAATAGGGGAACATACAACCTTTCCCCAAAATAATAGTAGATTTCTTATATTACTAATTGAGAAGCAACAGTTGAAAACATGATCAAAGTGCATTTCAAGACTCAAAACATAAAGAACAAAAAGAAGCCCCAACTTACTGTTGTAGAATAACTGAAAAAAAGAGAAAATATTTAGGGGGCTTAACTCATGCCTGTCGTGAGTGAGATGGAACAAATAACAACCCGTGGTGGATCTGGATACTGGATATCTTACGTCTTTTACCCTGATTATTTCACACACTCATTTGCTGTCCCACCAGCACTATCTTCCCAAGGTCTTCATTTCCCTGCCCAGATGGGAGATCCCTCGTGGCCTGGGAAGGTCACACTGCAAATCAGGCTGGTTCCTGCTGTGTGGCTGCTTGCAGTTGTCGATCTCCAGTGTTACCAGCCCAGGTTCCTGGGCATCCCCTGGCATTTGCCTCTATTGATCTCACCCATTTCCAAGATATTTCTCCGGCTTCGATGTTCAGACATCCCCCCAACCACGATGCACAATTATCTGCTGCCTATCAGTGTTCACAGGGTTGGGTTTTTTCTGCCTACGACAGTGACTGTTTATTTAATGTTTGTGATTGGACATATTGCCAAGCTGCAAAAGAACCTCTGAGATTTTCAGAAGCATTTAATGGCACTAAAATGTCCATGAATTTCCTACAACAGTGATATTCTTCACCAGAAAGAACTGCCTTAACTTAACAAATCAATACTGGGTGACTTGGAAGAAATTGAGAAAATGAACGGTGAAAAACTATCCTGAACAGATGATACTTATTCACGATTTTAAAGCACCTCAGCTATGGAAGTGCCGTGACTTGTGATCTATAGCTTAGCATGGACAAAGCACCAGAGGAATGAAAGGTGGCAGTATGGCACCAATATTTAATAAGGGCTCCCTGCCTCTGGTGAAAATCACAGAAAAAATTCCTAACCTCCATAAGAGGCAGTGACAGAAACAAAGAAGAGAATGAATAGTAAATATGATATATATATCAACATGACTTTTGTTCAGGGAAGTCATCCATCATACGGACAGAATCAATGCTCAAGTGGTCAGTTTGTCACCTTCCAAAAAAGGTGGCAACAGTGCTCCTTATCAAAAGCCCTTCAGTCCTCTCACTCTGGAAGGAAAGATTCCCTCAAGGACTGATGACTGCTTAAAAAGTAGGAAAGAGAGCACTGAACTATATACAGTCAGTTTTTACAGCAGAAATGCAGTTGTCATGATCCTCCGAGGTTCAGTGCTGGGATCTGTATTTTTCAACATATAAATAAATAACATGAAAAAGGCTAAAAAGTGACATGACAAAGTTTTCAGATAATACAACAGTTTATGGGTACTAAGATCTAATGTGGCTGACATTGCATGATGTTGAATGGCCAAGCAATAAAATGGCCAACGAAATGCAAGGACAGCAAATGTAAAGTAATGACGTGGAAAAAAAACCCCACAACCCTATACAAACATGTTGATAAATAGCAAATTATTTATTTCCATTCAGGAAAGAGCTCTTCCACACACTGTAAATGCTTTTCTGGGAAGATCAGCTGGATTTTCCAGTAGGTGTCAAATAGGCAAAAATAGATGATTTAGCCAAATAAATGTCTCACTGCTGACAAAACTGAGAGGCCTCACTTTCCCCTATCCCCCCTTCTTAGTTCTTTCCTTCATTCCTCCTCCTCCTATCCAGCCTTCTCCGCTCTTTCCTCCTACGTCCACTGATCCCAAGTGCATGACCCCTCCGTCTGGCTCTGCGACCTGACTGGTCATAAGGCAAGCCAGCTCAACTCACCAAAGACAAAAGCACCTCTTTTTAGTATTATTTAAGTGAGTTTTTTGCCGTTTCAGTGAATTGGCTTACCGCGTGTCTGGGTGAGCACCAGAAATGCAGAGGCAAGCTGGGCTTTATGAATCCAGGAGCTGGGGGTGCAGAAGCCGAAAGAAAGAGCAGGACCTTTCCCTCTTGGCAGCAGCAAGCTGTTATCTTGGCTCAAGCTGTATTATGAAACCATAAGCTGATGCTCATTTCTAAGCATCTGCTGGACAGCAAATTACCTAAATTAATCTTTAGTCTGGTGTTGCACTGACATTCTTATATTCAGTGAATCAGACTTTAAAAGCAATATGCATAGTTACCTTCAAGCAGTGTAGATAATTCTGTGAACACTGTTCCAGAACTTCAGTAGTCTTCTCCAATTAAGTAATCATTAAGGTAATAGATCTTCCAGCTCTTCTCCGTGTTTAACAAATCATGAAGAAATTTAACTACAGAGGTCTATAATAAACTTTATATATATGCACAGATATTCTTGGATCCCATAATTCTTTCCTTGCTTTAAAGTGGAATACATCTACCTGTATTGGATTTTTCTTCCTGAGCACAAAAATAAACACATTGTTATAGCCCCAGCAGAAATGCTACAGCTGAACTTATTCTGCCATTTTGGAAATAAAATGATTTCACCATTATTGTGAAGTCCCATTTGTTGCAAAACTTGTCAAAGAATGAAATGCTTTAGGGATTAATGACATGCTCTGAGTCATACTTTTATAAAGCTACTGCAAAACGGCATCCAAGGAGATGAATCCGTTTTAACTTTTGAAATCTTACAGCCTGAAAACAGATGATTCTACCTGGAGACGGTCCTGATCTGGGCTACGTCTCTGTCCTAACTTGATGTGTCAAATCCAAATGTGGAAATACAGTGGCCAATCAGTCAAAAAGCTCCTCCACTTGGGATGAAGACAAGGTCAGCAAAAGAATGCATTGCTCACAGATGTTACCTTCTTTTTCTTCAGGACATACAAACACAGCAAAAAAACTGCCCAAACTTGAATGTTTAAACTGAAGAAAGCCCCAAAACTAGAGAGTCTGCTCACACAAACTCGTGTTTCTAAAATAAGCCATCCTGCATTACTGTTACTGTGACAGACTGTAAAACTCACAGGGTCCACACACAGGGCAGGTAACGAAGCAGAAGAAATGTGAACATATCCAACACTAAGATTTTTGACTGCTTACGTTGTAAAGAAAAATGAAACATTTAGTAGATGTGCTAGCTCATCTGTTGTTAACTTAAAAGCAATCAAATTTGGCCCACATTACAAATATTGGCTTTGGTAACTTTGTGCTTGTGTGTGATTTTTGTACCATTTCTTTGCTCTGGAACAGCTATAACCATACTGATCAAAACATCAAGAAGCTATATGTATATGCTTGCTGATATAGCTTGGCATAGCACTGGCCAAAACCATTTTAAGCTGTTGTCACGCTTCCAGCAACGCAGCTGTATCTAGGTTAAATGCAAATATAGCAAGGCCTAGATACACCGATTGATTTTTGCGTGAACAGGAGGTCAGTGAAGTCAGGATGATGGCCTGTCTTAGATGGGAAGCTGCTGGTGTTTAAATGAACATTACAATTCACTGTAGTAGTAACCGTTAAAGAAAAGTAACGGCTATAGTCAGCGAACAGATTTGTTAAACATTCTTTATCTTCCTGGTCTAAGGGGAACCATGAAAGTGCATTAGTATAAATATTTTCATTTAATATATTACATCATCCTGGAAAAATTGTCATGAATAAATACAAGTCCAAGTACAAACTCTATTCTTATGAATTATAGTGAGAAAAACACACAATCCTGAATTGTCCTTTTCAGAAATCTTCACCCTGCAGAAGCACAGGCAGCCAGCTTGTGAAGCCGTGGTCAATCGTGGTTAGAAAACAGGAGGAAGGAGGGAGGGAGGCAGCTCACTGCCAGTGCCTGGCACACATGGCCGGAGCTGCGACGGGGCAGCTCTGCCCTGGCTCCCACCTTCTGTTTGGCCTCAGACCTTTACCCGGCCTCTGTTTTCTCTCCTGTCTTCTGTTTCTCTTCAGTATGTAAGGTATACCATCACAGGTGCAGAAGTTCAGCGCAACGATTCCTCTGAAAGTCCATTTGGGCATTTAGCTCCATGTAAGTGAAAAGCAAATTTTGGGTCACGGATTCACAACCAGGCACTGCCCAGGGTAAACCCGGCCTTCAAATGACTGGTCAAAGTCCTAGAAAACAGTTTGCATAGCAGTTTAGCATTGCTTAAGACAGACAAGTGATTTAATTCTCAATTTGCAGTTAATTCCTAATTTAATGAGACTTTGTAAATTAGAACTTTAAAAAAGGGCATTTGTGTAATCTGGCAGTTCAGCATATGGATGTCAGGGGAATAAAAGCTATTTTATATGGCTATAAAAGCTAATATGAGAAGTTGACAGTTAAGAAATGTGTATCTGGATTGTTAGTCTAAACAGAGCAGAAGCTGTTTATCTGATGGTGGGTTGCGCAGGAGCCGTATCCAGAAGCGAGTGGGAGGATTCAGTGCACAACTTCAGCACTGAGATATCACAACTGCCGTGAAGCAGGAGGGATTGGAGTCATCAAAGGACAACACCAGACAACAGCTGGAGTGAAAGCGTTGTCCACTGATATAGAAAACATTGCTTCTTCCCTCCCAACATCTTAAGGTACATACAATAATCATTTTTCCAACCTATGGAACCCTGGAGGGGAAGAATGATCCTCTGTGTGTTTTTTTTTAATAGCAGTGGTGTTGTAGCTGTGATGGCCAGAGAAAGTGAGGCTTGGAGCAGAGCTAATGTCACCAGAGCAGATATACAACATTTTCAAGCACAGAGACACCCGCAGGGTCTCAGAACCTGACAGCACATCTGATTTTTCAAATACATCAGCAAGGGCTAGTGAAAGATACTGCCTCTCCCTATCAGTCTTGCTTTCCTGGAAACACTGTTCAGTACTTACCTACCATAAGGAGTTACAACGTAATTAAATTATTGAAAGAGTGAAGCCTGGGGAGGTTCCTGTACCACCAGTGAGTAGCACAAGAGAAAGATAACTGCTGATGGACACACTAACTTTTCCCTTCTTAGCAGCGTTTAAGGCACACATCTTTTGTAGTTTCACTCCCTCATTTACCACTGGATTCAGTGGATGTGACCCAAGTTTGACAGAAAGCATGATTTTACTTATTATAAAGCAGACATGAATGTCAGAAGTAAGAGAAGTGTATTCACAAATGAAATAAGAGACCCCAGTCAGTGCAAAGCTAAGCAGCCGCTCTCTTTGAATGCCGCTACAGATATGGCAGTTTGTCACGTGAATACGATTCCTCTCCTTTCTCCAGACAGTGCCTTAAAAACTAATTCAAGAATACAGCCATCAATACTAACAGCAGTCATAATTTTTCTGTGAAAGCAGCCACACAACGTTTACCACATTGGCTGAATGAAGTGACTTCCCACAGGGGCAGGGAGGCTAATGACTGCGATCAGGAGGTAAACCTAGGGCATTGGTAAGCCAACATGGGGAACAAAAAATGAGAAGAAAAAAAGAAGTTAAAAAGTGAATAATTAGTGTAAGCACAATCAAAGACAATTTGCCTGTATTATTGCCTGCTGATCCCAGTTCTTTCCAACCAATGCGAGGGGCCACATGCTACGCCAGTGCAGATGTATCGCACTCAGGTGTATGTTTATTCCCTTGATCATAGCCCTTTCTCATTGTTGAAGTGCATGCTATGAAGTTTGCTTTGACAAACCTCTGAAAAAGCCCTCCCTGAACAAGCACAAGGTGATAAGATACCAAATTCAGTTCTCCTTTACGACTGATTTTCCTTCAAACTCTATCATCTTTGAAGGAGATATCAGAGTAGCTAAAGTTACTTGCTAATCTCAAGCACCTTCTGAAAGTACACTCTAAAACCTGTCTGTCCAAAAGACTCCTAATCTCTAAAAATTGCTATCAAAACCTGCTGTAAAACAGCCATCCATCCATTCTCAGCTCTTCTCACAGTAACTCAGAAAGATACGTAGCCATGCTGACATGTGTTGAAAGCAAGCCAGATTTCAGAGAAGGCCATCTGCATGCAAAACTTGCTGTTTTCCTTGTCTGAAATAATGCCTACTTCTCTTTTCTTAGTTGCTTGTGCGCGTGCCTATGTGTGGTCTGCAATAGCGCTGGCTTGACATGCGCGTAGAAGAAAACATATCTCAAGCTTAAGGTTGGACCAATGCCGCTAAGTATATCCACCCCTTTTGCCCCAAAAGGAAAACTTCTTAACAATGTGGTCATTGCCAGGAAAGTGTCATGTTTTGGGACTTGGTATTTTTTGTACATTGAAATAAAGAGATTTATAAGCTTTTATACCCTGATTTCACCCATTTTCTGTTCTCTCTCTCCTGCTTCTATCTTGTCTGCTGTTCTTATGCCTCCACCTCCTCCTCCTTTTTGTTCCGTACAAGACTAGTTTTCCCTGACTCTTTTCTCTGGACTCTTGAGATGAATCCACTTCTAAAATATTCTGAAAATAATGTATTATGAACATAATTTATCTAAAATTTTGAATTCTACCCTTGAATCTAGTTCTTGATGCTGGCACTGAAGGTGTCCAAATCCCTGTTTTAAAGAAATAGGGACAGGTGGAAGAGTTATCAAAAATTATGGCCCAAACAATGCTACTGTTCTCTGTCAGGAAGGGGGCTGCTGCAGAGAAGCAGGAATTGCCATTTTAAGGGACAACTCACATTGTATTTTTGGTAAGAAAAGGAACCACAACTGTCACAGCATGACCGCACTAACTTCAAAGCAAGCCAAAAGCTGAATTATTATCATTTAGTCCCATGAAAAATGCATTTGCGAATCACCCTCGCTGCGCACAACCCAGATGTCCTGTGTCCCTTCCCTGAAAAAACACAAGTGCTCTGTTATTAGTAAAGGGCGGCAGCAGCAGCCTCTACCAGAGCTGGGAGAGGAGCGCTGGCAGGGCTAGAAAGGTGGTGGCTGTAGCTGAATGCGTTTATTTGCTGGCTCATCAGTGAGCCCGGCCAGGACTTGCACAGCTTTGTGGACTAGCTGCAGCCTTAAGGGACAAGCTCCGTAAAGTTGCAACAACAAAGCTGTTCTGCGCTTATTTAAGCAAAACTCTTCCTCTGAGGCAGAGTCTGAGAGCTCCCCACGGAAAATTTATTTACATATTTGAGTGATACATCACTCAGTTATGTGAATGTTTCTCAGGACTATAAATCTGGTAGCTAGTCTAAATCTGTGATCCCACTGTGGTTTTGTAGCTTCTTCCCTGTTACAGGCAGAGAAAAATTTAAATAGATAAACCCTATTAAAAGTGACTATTTTTCTTACTGCTGAAGAAGAAACAGTTGCAAGATGAGCTGTAATTTTTCATCCAGATGGTAGAGAAGTTTGTGACTGTTTTTAGCTCTTGGACCACAGACCATAGGCTTTGAAGACTTGCAGTCCCACACACCTCTCTCTGAAAAATGTAGAAAAAAAAAAATGTTCTGTCTTCCAGTCAGCAAGAAGGATGGTTTTGGTCATCAAAGCAGCTTAAGTCTATAAGACAGCTCAAGTCTATAAGACAGCTCAAGTCCAGTCAATTAGAGATTCGGGGAATCAATGGAAAGACTTTTAATATCAAGTGGTATGGAATGGAAAACCAGTGTATCCATTAAAGCACAGGACTCAGATCTTACAGGAAAGGTCTCTGGACATCTGTGCTATACATACTTCACACTGCATTGGAGTGGGAGACTAACACATCTGTATGGGATTTATGGGAGAGGAATTGCATGGGGTAAGAGAACAGTTGTGGCAGTTTGTCAGCAGCAGTAGTCTGCAGAAATGCACTTCTAGGGAAAGGAAAGGGGCAGACTAGTCCCCCTTCACAGGAACAAAGTTTTAACAAAATTCTCTTTTTCTCATTCGACTAAAATGAAAACCTGGGCAGCTGCGATTCAAATGCAGGCTCAGAGATGTGGTTCACAAACGTGAGCGCTGTGGTCCTCAGTGCTGTAACAGCAAAGAGTATCCGGCCACCGCAAGAACACTAATACTGCACAACACAGGACGCCTGTACCAGCTGCTGCCTTGTGCACGGAGAGATTTTTAGGCTGGAGTCCTTTTGGTGGAAACCCTCAATAGATCCAAAGTGCTGAAGGAGTTACACAGACCCTTTGTGGGGCTCTACAAATGTCTCTATGGACCTTGCTGAAAATGCTTTCCTGTGGAAGCAGATTCCTTCTTGTACTTCAGAACAAACACAGAGGACAGTGGGCCCCGCACGAAGCCATTAGCGTTCAGTGCCGGGCCCCGCTGCTGCTCTGGAGTTCGGAAGGGAAGATCATACACCTTTCTTATTGTTGATGACTCATTTCCAGCAGGGATACTGCTGCTGATGATAAATTACTCAATCCCATTGTCCAGCCCCCCACACTTTATCTGTCTACTCCGGGCTCCTTCTCTCCCCGCAAACGTGCAGCCCCTGGGACAGGGGCAGGAGAGCTGATAAATCAGTCAGATTATGGCAAGATGGGGAGAGAAAATTGCAAACAGCAGCAGACACAAGAGAGGAGACAAAGACGTGAACAAGTAGCTTTTGTTTCCGGCTGCTGGCAGTGTCAAGTTATTCTGGCAAGACCAAAATTACAGCTAAGGCAGACTGTATCTCCGTTATTACTGGCGAAAAGAGGAATTGGCACCATCAGCCTCCGAGCGCTTCTGTGAGGCAACCGAGGGTCAGCGAGTGACAGATTTCACCTGGTGACTTGACTAGAGAGAGAGAGACAGAGAATACCAAATGTGTTGAGAATGCAGGAGAGAAAAGGCAGAGGGCTGCGAGGGGAGGAATAAAAACCACTTCAAAATCCAAAGTATCTGTTCATCCGGAAAGAGCGTACATCGTCTTCTGTCTGTGCATACCCAACTTTCCCCTGGGAGGTACAAGGACATAACTCCCAGCTCTGTCCTTGACAAATCACTTTATTTTGCTATGTCTCCCTCTGCTATCTGGAGATGGCCGCTGGCACACTTCTTTCATCACGTGATTTCATTTGCCTGGTCAGGCTGTAAATTTTAGGTGCGGTGGACACCCACACTCTCATTCTGTTCATGAACCATGTCTGGCAATAGTTAGGGGCCCTCTGCCTCCACAAGAGCCCCCAGGCGCTGTGGTGACTAAGTCAGTGCGTATGTTGGTTTGAATATTCTGGTTCCCTTTTGCAGCAGCAGCAGCAAATCCAGCAGCTGCAGCAGTGGGATGCTGCTGAGGTTGAGGATCCTCTGAAGCTGTTAACACCAAAGGAGAGAAGAAAACATGTTTAAGGATAAGTGAACTTTCATCTTCACAAGTTCTTCGCAGGGAAGGAAGGAAGGAAGGAAGAAGAATGAACAAGCAGATCAACAGCAACCGGAGTGGACGAGGTACTGAGATCTTCCAAGGACGTGCAGATCTAGACCCAGAAGAATGTTTGGGGTACCAAAAAGTAACGTCGTGATGCTCCCAGAGCAGACCTCTGGACTAGGTGCCCAAACTTCTTGTACAGGCCCTCGTGAGCAAAATAGCTCTCTGTAATTCTTTTCTTTAAGGCACTGTGAAGGGGAAATTAGTATCATTATCCCAGAGGAGGAAACTGAGGGACAAGGAGGAGAGATGACTGGGCCAAAGATACAGCCTCATCCAGCTACAAGTTTGCGCAAGCTGCGTCTATTCTTTCGTGCAAACAAAGGAGGGAATCATGCTGTTCTGGGCTAGGCACACACAGCCCAAACTCCCTTTAGTTGGTTCACCAGCAACAAAAACTGCAATGTCCTCAGTGCTGCAAATCTTTTCTGAAAGGTATGGTTTGAAGGGACAGGTAAAATATTTTCTAAAATCAACTGAGTGTATTAAGAAAGGAAAAAAAAAATAAAGACCTGGGACATATACATTTTCAACCAGGTTAGAGACAAACAGAACTAATGCTTCTACATTAGCTGAGAAAGGGTGGAGTACAGTCCCGCTAAGAGATAATCTTGTTATAATATTTAATTTAACATTTTAAAATGTAGTGGAAGCTAAGGCATTTTCATACAGTCCATGATTTTGTTCTGCAGCAATGCTACGAACATAGAATTTCCCAAACTTGTCCTGATTTCCCTGCAAAGTTGTGGCTTAGATGTTAGAAACAGAGAGCTTAGAGGTGGAGGACTTAGAGATGGAGGGTTGTTTGGTGAAAACTGTTCTTTCAACAGATTCTGGCTGTTGCTGGTCTCTATTGTACTGGTTGTTTGGTTTCACCTACCTCTTATCAGAAGACTTATCTACTCTGGAAGTGTATGTAGATGTATAAACAGAATCAGAGCTTTCAAGAATAGTGTTGTTGGGGTTTTTTTCTGGTGTGCAAGCTGAAAAATACAGACACATTTCTGACTTCTAGTGCAAGTCAGCTGATTCAGAACCAGAGACAGGCTTTAATTAGAGCATTTAATCTTCAAAAATGCTATTGTATCAATGTCATATCATTGCCCTAGGATATTTCCCAGAATGACACGTGTTTTCCAAGTCACATATACGTGTATATATATACAGGTTTTTTTTTCTTAGAAGCAGTTCACTATCTACACATTGTATATATGCCACCAAAAGCATTCATTAGTGAAGATGCAAACACTGAAAAACAAGTGCAAAATGAGGATGTCATTGCTAGAGCTCCACTGCATAAAACCAAGCTGGAAGAGGTATATCAGCTTCCAGGTAATGCTCATGGTGCAGAAGAGGGTGTCCTATGCAAAAGGGCTCTGGGGAGCAGCAGCAGTGGGTAGGGTGTCGGAGAGGCAGTGATGGTGCCTCTTCCAAAACCTCTCGACTTAAATGACAATTGGTTTAGTGCCTGTAACAATTTCTGCAGTCAGGACAGGAATGAGCAACCTACTCACTGTTTACTTCCCCTGAAGGTACTAGTGCAAACAACTCATTTCAATGTGGTTTCGGCTATAAACGTATAACCTTGGACCAGGATGTTACATACACAACATTACTCCCACAGAGAGATGTTGTGACAGTGACATGCTAATTCTGGTGTCCTGCCAGGGATGTACTGAACGCATTTTTTAGGAAAATAAAGGCAGAGGTAATTGCACAATATGCAAAGGCTTTTGTAATTTTCTTTACAGGCTGAAGAAGGGTTTTATTTAAGCAGGGAGACAATAGGCAAAGCTATTTGAAATTCACAGAGGTATCAGTGCAGAATGGGAAATGAACTAACAGTAGCTACAGGTCAGTGAAGGTTGCAAAAGAAAAAAAGGAAAACCCAGGTAATTATCCTTTCTTTCCTAATTAACCCTTGCTTGCAGTTTCTGCCTAACTTTCCAGCCCTGAGGGAGAACATGCTTGCAAGACAGATGTCAGGTGATCCAGTTCAAGGTGTCCCATCACTTGTGAAGCACAAGCAAACTGCCTGAATTTGAGAATAAGTTGACAACTGGAGCAAAATCTGCCATCACGTGTTATTTTTAGATCAAGGGAACGAGATACATGGCCACAAAGGAAACCCCACCTGCACGCTTCACTTCTAACGCTGAGGACATTTTTTTCTCTTAAAAGGTGCCACTCCCCTATGTAAGATATTTTTGACAGGCTTTCAGAAAGTCAAGCTGCCCTCTGCAAGCCTGTGCAAACTCTCTGCTGAGTAATATTGAAACTTATGTTTAGAAGCTGGCTTTTGCTGGTGTTCGTAAAAGATGACCTGTAGAATCATGCTTTTCTATGCTTGAATGACC
Source organism: Ibidorhyncha struthersii (assembly GCA_013398815.1). Classification (NCBI taxonomy): domain Eukaryota; kingdom Metazoa; phylum Chordata; class Aves; order Charadriiformes; family Charadriidae; genus Ibidorhyncha; species Ibidorhyncha struthersii. The sequence continues at coordinate 550,032 of VZSZ01009170.1, forward strand.
TCTATTTTTCTTTCCTTTAAATGGTCCTATCTAGCCCAATCACCAAGTTTTTAACTTACATGGAAGAGAAATCCTTGTCTGGCATTCTCTAAAAAACAGCAAAGCTTTCTCCAGAAAGAGTAACAGGCAAATGTGACTCATAATTTACCAAATCCATGTTAGGGAGGAATCAGCTATCCTGCAGGAAAAGGAGCCATCATAGGTTGATCTAATCCCCACTAATTCCAGTCAGCGCATAAAATCTTCCAACACTACCAGAGGGAGATTCTGAATCGAGAGAAAAAGAGGTTTTCATGTTGCACCCAGCCTCTGCCTTCACAACATGCAAATAATTCTTACATGTCACAGAACATTAGAAAGGATATCTGAACAGGACACGGAGCAGTTAATGCTATGAGCTCTTTACAGCTGTCCACCTCTCAATCATTCCCCTCAGTCAAAGCCTCCTGGAAAAATTTAAATTTCTTTACCATAGCTCAGACACGTATTCTACAGAGCAGAAAGAGTGATGGGAAAATTAAACCCGCACATTAGACTAAAGTGTTTTCCTGCACGAGGAAGATGTGTTACATCCACAGCAGAAGAACAAGCAATTGATCACTGTGCATCACAGGACAGAATGGGGCTGCTGAATTAGTATTGAGCTGGAGTGTTCCTTCTCCTGCTAGGAAGTAAAGCTGCATTTCATAGGTGTCGTTTATAATGAGACACAAGATTTGTATTCTTCTGCGGGTCAGGTCTTTAATGAGATTCACTTTCCTGGTCTATAAGTCACAATGAAATGACTAGAGCTCCCCTCCAGTATATCAGCTCCCCAGCCACGGACCTTCCAAACGTCAAATGAAAAGTGCACAGCAAAGCAACCTCTTGTTTTCCCTTATCATCACTGACTCACTTGGGATATGGCACATGCTGTCACCCACAGCACCATGAAAAATGTGGAACCTGTGACCGGAAAGAGCTGCTGCAGAGCTGGGATGCTGCCAGAGGGTCTATGTCTTAAGAGAAAAGTGCTCCACTTGCCTGAAATCTTCACTGGAGAAAGAAATGGTGTTATTCAAAATGCTGTCCAAAGGAAGGCCTTTCCTAAGACTAAGGCTTTCTTTGCAAATAAGAGTTTGTTGCAAAATGAAACGAGATAAAAGCCATAAAAAGCAAAAAAAACCAACCCTAAACCAGGTCATGTGGCTGTGGTTGTATGACCTAGTACAGTACTTTGTGTTCGAGAGCTGTTAGTTCTCCTAGTGTACCAGACTGTATTTCGGGCAAAACTACAAAATAATGCAATGGGAATCTGAATTCAAGTTGCACCTTAATCCTTATCTTTCCTAATTTTTGAGTGATTTAACAACGTCCTTAAATGCTGTGTTTAGGGGCTCTGATTGAGTATCTAAATGTCATGCCTGTCTGCTGAATCAAAGTATTGTCTCTAATCCATACTTAGCCTGCAACCCCTTTAATAATAGTCCTTAAATAATTCATTGTGCACCTGCGTAGAGGCTTCACATGATCTACTTTAGAGGCGTCACCCAGAGTCACACAGTCCAACCCACTCCTTTGCAAAAGCCCTGGTGTCTTGGCCATTGGGAGCCAACAGTGTTGCCTGGCATCCTCCACAGAAAGTCAAGAGTTTTCACAGGCTCAGATGCTCAGCAGCTTTATAGTCTCCTCCTCAATCTGTCACACAAGTACCAGTGTCTGATCAGAGAAGGAAGCAGGACCAGACAACTTGGGGCAAGGAAAGGAGCGGAATTATCGGAGCCCTAAACAACACCATTTTAAGGTTTTTTCCTTAGAAAGTTCTGCCTCTTTCCATTTCAGTCTCTTGTGACGTATCCTGAAACTTCTCAGTGTGACTGACTCACGGAAAGGGACAGCCAGGTTACCTAAAATGTTTTAAAACTGTCTTTTAAGTCATTTACAAACATTTAATATTGTAACTAATGACAGTGGCTGCATTCAAAAGGAACTTTATCCACTATTCCAAAAAGCAAAGCAAGGAGACAGAAAAATGAAGCTGGTCAATTTTTAAATAACATTTTCTGCCATAGTTGTTTGCTCCTGTGCTGCTTATTTCTAGCGTTGGCTGAAATACGTACAAAATAAGCTATACTATTTCTAGCCAAGCCAAAAATACCTGGAAACCAAAGCTTACCAAGCAACACTGCTATCCGTAAGTTCAGAGGAAGATTAAAATCAGATTCAGCTTTTGGGAACCTTACTCAAATGAAATCTCCAAACCTAACAAAGTTTACTCGTCAGATATTCTGCTCAAGACCACGGCAGTGGTGAAACTCCATGAAGAGACAACCCAGGATCCAAGTTGTGTAGAAAAACACCTGGCACTGCAAATATACAGATTCCTCTCCAGATCAAAATAAAAGTTGCTTTAAATGTAAGTTATTAATAGAGCCTATGTAGTTTTTCACACAGCGAAAAGAGTTGTAGAAATAAAGTAAAATCTTAAAGTCAGGTTTTGTTTTCCTTATTTTGGTAACCATGGGTATGAGATCTCTCAGTGCTTTGGGGAGTAATCTAGACTTGTTTCACCTACAGAAATAAAACTAATTAATGGAACACCTAGAGAAATAATAATAATAATAACAACAACAATAATGGCTTTTCCAATACTGTATCTTTTTAAAAGAAAGGCATCCTAAAGCTTTGATGTATACCAAGGTTTCCTTTTGCCTTCCCTCCCTCCCCATTTGTTTCTTTTAAACTTAGTTTTATAAAAAATGTCCATTTCAGCAGGAAGGAACAGTTTACCTTCCTCTAAAGCCCATTAATCAAGGGAGCTTTTTGCCCTTGAGGTGCAGGAGGTCTGTCTTTCAAGTTTCAGTCTTATTTGACATTGTTAGTGCCCCCACAGAGGCCTTCTGCAAAAGAAAACTAAATGTGTCCAAGCTAACAGGAAGCAAAAAAACCTAGCTGGAGATAAACAAGGTACCTATGGTACGTTTGAGATCCTCTGTGTGTGTTGTTAAGAGGGCTCTCTAAGAATGAAAGGGGCATATCTCATAATAACTGAAACAGAAAACTTCCACCTCTCAGCCATCAGACACTTAATATCACAGCATTAACTATTTATTATGAAGGTATATGGAGCAGTTCTATAAATGATAAAATAACTTCTCAAGATACCAAACCAAGAATACTGGAAAAAAACATTCTCTTACACAGATCGACCACTGACTTACAAGTCTGCTGTCTCAGGCCGAAACGCTCTCAGCTGACTGAAGACTGCACGTGTACATCTGGAGTCTCATAACCATTTTTCCCAGGTTAGGGGAAATGGCTTTCCCATTTTTCTCTTTTCCTCTCCTTTTCCCCCTCTCTCTCCATCAATCGTAATTTCCTTTGTCAGCCTCAGAATGAAGAAATCTGTAATAAAAACGACACAGGGAGTTAGATGTTTCGGATCATTCCCCGTGTATCATGAGTGGCATAGAACATGTACACTAAAAAGCTGCATTTTATCACATCAAGAGATTACAGTTGCCACAGGCCAGTACAGCACAGAATAGGAAGGAATATGTTATAGCAATGATGCTGTTAAGTGTTGAAACAAGTGTTTTATGTGTTATCAGCTGATAAGCAAGGTGAGAAGACTATTAAAATTAAGTACAGTTAAAAGTCCTGTAGAGTCAGTTTTATCATGTTTCCAGGAATTCCTAGAGCTGTAATTATTTGTATTTCTCTTTTGTATCTCAATAAAAACCTAGTAAGTATGGAAGAAAAGGCGTGGACTTGCTCGCAACACAATAAAGTTAAGATTTAACTGATATTTTGTTGCAAGTACAGGAGAAATGACCTTTCTGATTGTTCACAGCTCATCTTTTTCTCCCTAATAATGTCAAAATAGCTCAAGGAAGCTACCTTTATGGTTGATGTGCTTATTCATATTGGAGCCCCTTGAGGATAAGATATTTATTTTTAACCAAGGCTGCTCTTCAGGTTTTTATATTGTCTTATTATTTAAGAAACAAAATATCCAGAAACCTCCTGGACTACTTGCACCCCACTGTCTTGTCCCTCCAGCAGACACTGGGGTGGCTGAAGTCTCCTATGAGAACCAGGGTCTTGATTATGAGGTTTCTTCCAGTTGCCTGAAGAAGGTCTCACCTATTTCTTCTGACCAGATGGGCTGCCGTGGACACCCACCGCAGCATTGCCCATGTTGATCTCTAATCCTGACCCATAAGCTCTTGACTGGCTCATCACCCATCCTGTGGTACAGCTGTGTGCATTCCCACTCCTTTCTCACATAAAAGGCAACTCCCTGCCTCACCATGCTGGTCCGTCCTTCGTAAAAAGCCAGTGCCCATCCATTGCAGCACATCCTTGCGATCCCAGTGAGATCATAGCTCTGCAGCTACCTGCAGACATCTGGCTCCTCTTGTTCGCTCCCCATGCTGCCTAGAATTCCTCTGGGGTTACTGCGTTTAATTCGCAACACTAATAGCTCCGCAAATAATTTGCGGCCCCAGTCTCTGAAATGTGTGTACCGTATGTTTGCTCTTCTCCTGGGAGTACCTGGATAACTAACACTGAAATAGAGTGGCCACATGTATCTTCCCACGCACCATGGAAATAGATGCTTTTGCAAGCCTTGTCTGCCTCTGCCTTTTCGCCGCCTCTTGCATTCTTATGTGAGTCTTGGAACATAATATTTGAAAATAAAAATAAAAATTGTATAACCCCTTCGGCAAAGCTTTGGTAGCTCTGAAGAGTTAGGCAGGTGACTGCAACCAGTCAAGCCACTGGGGTTTGGCAAACCCCTGTTCAATGGCTGAGCTACAAAAGCAGACTACAGGTGGGGTCCTGGCTGCTTACACTTGCAAAGCACTATTTGAAGTCAGTGTTGTGATTGTTTCACCCCTAAAATGGACAACCTGGATTAAAACTGGAAACATGTTTGACTGACTGAGCATGATTTGCACCACTACAGTCCATTTATGAAGGACGGCTTTCTCAGCTGTAACAGTGGGATTGTTCTCCAATCACCTGATTATAGCCTGCACTTGACTTGAAGACCTGAAAGGAAAGCATTCCATCCTACAACACATGAAGAAAAACCGGGATAATCAGGAAGAATCTTGCAAATTATTTGTTTTCTGTATACATGAATTCAAATTACAAATGGATGAAATGTCAGCACTCCCTCAAAACGCAACATATAATCTGAATTATCCTATGGGTCTAAGGGACCTCAGGAGATCTAGTCCAATCTCCACGAGAAACTCCAAACTGCAAGCTGATGCAGATGGAGCTTTGCAACCAGGAGGGATGTGATTTCTAATGGACATATTTGACCATTGAAGCTGACGAAGTAAATCTTGTTATACCAGATCTTTTGCTGGTTTTGTGTTTGGGTTTGTTTTTTTTTTGTTTTGTTTTGCTCAGGGTGATGACTGGACTGATACAAAGGATAACTTTCCTATTGTAGCTGTATTAATTCTGGCAGCATTTTTTTAGTGTAGCACACTAGTAGCCCTGGTAATGTAAACATGTCCTGCAGCTAAAATTATCATCTAGTTTCACATTTGAAAAATGTAAATTTTACATGCAGACCGTGATGTTTTTCTTTTATTTGCTCATCATTTGTTACAAATAAAAAGACAATAATATTATTGGGTTTGTACCTTAAGCACAAACGAATCATAGAAGATAAATTATCCTGAAATGATATTTTTTGGAAGTCAGGGAACAATAGCCTCATAGCAGGGAGGAAAAAGTCTATTACAACCCAAATGTATTTATCAAGGGATACCACAATACCCCAGGCCATGTTATTTCAAGTTAAAGGGGCCTGTCAACACACTTGTCTTGATATATCTTATTTGTATCTGCTGAAATCATACACAGCTGTGAAGCATTGCCAGAAGTCGTACTCTGCAGAGAAACCTCTGATTAAGAAGCTGCAGAATTTTCATAATTTCAATTAATTAAAATGCATGGGGGAAACCTCTAAAGCCAGCTGACAAGCAGTTTGTTTTGTATAAATCCGATTTTCCTGGGAGTAAAGATCATTAATCAGCAATGTTACATCATGAAGGGAACAAAAATCTATTAAAAAAAAAAAAGTAGCCGTATCTAGACACCTATAATTACAGAAGCACAACCTTAGTACTGGCTAGTAATGGCAGACATGATTTCTAAGTGGGAATGGAAATAAACTGTACTGCTATAAGCTATTTTCATACTGGAGTACTAAAATAGGCAGCATGAAGACAAAAAAAGTATTACCTTTTTAACTAAATTAATTACATCATCATGTAGCCTGTTCCTACGTAAAGCATCAGAACTGGACTTCAATCAGTTGAAGAGCTTTGTGATTTCGACACTGGTCAAGGTCCAACATGGCTCTCACAGCCAGGTTTTTTATATTTTTCAGGCTGTTTGTAATCTCTTTTTCATAGACTGAGCTGTCACAGTGACTCAGTAGGATTCTGCAGAGTAGTCAGTGTGAGAATCAGTACAAAGAGTTGCAGGTGATGTGTCCTTGGAAAAAAAGAAAAAAATACATATTTTTTTATAATTTTCTTTTCAGAATTTCAACCCTTTGAAAAATAATGGACTTTGATAAGTAAAATAACAATAAGCTGTACAGAGAGGTTGCCTTCCATGAGCACCATAGCTGATGAAAACACCTATGAAGTATGATGAATGACTTGGTTTCAGAGGACACTAAATCCAAATTCATCCTTCAAATCCCAGAAAGACAACATAACAAATCAGTCTAAAAATGACTAAAAATATTTACATTCATTTAAATGAAATAAATATGTATTCCTTATATGCATTTTGTTAGATGTGTATTATAGTGCTTGTTTAGATATACTTGTCTGTATTAAATTTATATACCCCTTGAGTAGACGAAACTTCACAAAATCGCAGGCCTAAGACGAGTTTGGAAAAAGGGATCTAGACCTCATCTTGTCCCAGAGATTTACGTGAGTAATTTCTGACAAAAAAAAAATAAAATCTCTCATTTCCGGTTTTAAAAGCATTTAGCAAGGGAGGCGCCATAGATTTTCTCAGAAATCAGTTTCAGAACTTCACTGTTTCTTGATGTCAGACTCCTCAGTATAGTTTATACCCATTTTATCTTGCCCACCGCAGTCACAGAGAAAGACGGCTTCCTTTCCTCTTTGCAGGAGTGTTTCACATATTGGAAGGTGTGTTATTACAGCTGTTTTCTGGATTTTTGATAATTCTTGCTGCTCTCCTCTTTTTGTGTGAAGAGTGTTCAGAGTTTATCTTACTAAAATTCAGGACTTTTGACCTCTCAGAGCTATTTGAAGTAGCAGCGGGTGTAAAACACTAGCTTGCTAGAGCCTTTTTACCTGTTGGCATTGTAGCACAGAAGAAAAGGGATGCCAGTCTTTGGACGGGGCTTCTGGACTCCACCGTAACACATTAAATAGATTTGGTAGCAGCACGCTCCAGTGGAGCTTCAGGTGGACAGTTTGGAGGCGTTAATTTTTCTTCTATTTCTGTACTTGACCACGACGCTTTTATCTCAAAGTGTCTGCTTCCTCTGTAAAACCTCCTACAGGCAAAATGGAATGAGGCATTGCTAATTATATTTTTCAGCTGTTTGCCCATGCTATCATTGTAGTGGTGAACTCTAATGAAGATTACACATCATTCAAAGTGTTTGTTCAAATTCTAAAGGACTGTCTAGTATAGTCACAGAATGATGATAAATAATTGAAACACAAGACAGTCTGACGGCTTGTCACAGGCTGTTTGAACTGTCAGGCTGCTGGCAAACCTTGGATTTCCAGTTTCAATGGATTTCTGAAAAATATTGCAGAGGCACAAGTTCACTCCATTCCTGCGCCTGCATTATTAAGGATCTGTCCAAACTTAGTTTAGATGGAGATGAAGTCATGTATTGAAGTTGCCTTAACAGTAGCTGGTAATTTGTTGTTTGTTACAAGAGGCAGGGGCAGGGAATCAATTAATTCATTCAGAAAAGGAATCGATTACTCCCCTAAGCATATGTTTACCCTTGTGAAGAGCAGTTTATAAAGTAGGATGCTTCACAAGGACTTTGGGGAAAAATAGAACTTCTGGCTGGATTTTAATTGCCTGCCTATTTACGTGTTTGGGATGCTTACATCCTCTGTTTCCTTTGAAGTTAGAGTCCAGAGCCCTGAAGGACTGTGAACTTACAAGATAATTACTGATTGTTAAGGGACTATGCTTTCTAAATAAAATGACCATATTGTTTCTTCTTTATTGCGCCCCACCACCCCATATCCAATTGATTTTAAATGAACTTCTAGATAGAAAATGTTTAAACTTTCCAAAGACTTTTTACAATCTCCTTCACAAGAAGCTACTGAAGAATCCTGGCAACCGGCATAGGGAACAGTCATGGCACAGTTTAAAACCTGAGGAAGAGAGAATGAGACATAAGTAGCTATTTCTCACTGCTGACAGATGTTAACACTAGAGTGACCTAGGGACCAGCCTTAGGACTGGACCAAGGACATTCAACCCATGTATTAGTGAACTGAAAGGGAAGGTGAACAGAATGTGACTATATCCCCTTGATTATTCTAGATTCTCGTGGACAGTGAGGGTTACAAGAAACTTGGGAAAGACCTAGCAAGCCTGGGGAATGTGCCAGATGCAATGAGTCCACAGATAGCTAGGTACAATTTTTGTCACTGCTGTAAATTATGAAAGAAAAATCTTCTTTTTCTCCCTAAGAACAGCTAAAATATTGTCTCAGGGTTATCATATTTTTGTTATTGCTGTTAAGGCTATGTTTTCTGCTGTTTCAGCTCTCTTCAGGACCAGGTGAGCTTTAGTTCTAATGCAGGAAAAGAGGACTGGGGCTCTGCCTAAGACAGGGGAAAAAAAAAATAAATATCTGTCTTTTCAGCAGCATTTGCTGCTTTAACTGTTCCACCAAACTGCAGCACAAATGATTTGTCCCAAGATCAAACAAAATCTGTCAACATAAGGAAATCAGCTCTCCTGAATGTGGAGACAGCCGCTTAATCATCTGGAACATCCTTCTCAGCAGAGGAAAGCAACAGACAGCAATAATCTACTGGCTGTCCGCTGTGTCTTTCTCTACTCTGTAATTCTCCCACCATGGCCGCAATGACAGCAACACACTTGTAAAAGCCATGACAGTTTACACCACTCTGTCTCATACCAGTTGCACAAGAATCCTCTACACCAGATCCCTTTTCAGTAGAGATTTTCTTCCTCCTCCGCTGTAGCTCACAGAAGCTCATCAACTGAGGCCTCCAAGATTGTATCCTGAAGGTGTTTGTAACAGTGCTTGAAGCATAGAGGTGACAGCTGTGACAAATGAAGTCATTTGCAGCCAACCTACACAGGCACTCCTGCCACCACCAGCTAGAAGAAGGGGAGCTGCCTCAAGGACAGGACCCCAGCAGGAGAACCTGAAGCTTTGTCACAGCGGATGAGCTAAACTTCAGCCAAACAGAGTGGTACTTCCCAAACTCCAGTGGGATTGCTGATTACAAAATGGAAAGAGTTAAACGTATATTTCAACAAAATAAACAAGCGCTAATCTTTGTTATTTCTGTATTAAGGATTACTGGATGGGGTGACTGGTTTGTCAACTTTTCTGTATAAGGAGCCGACATCAAAACAGAAGAAAGTTTCACAACTCCCAACCTGCTATAAGTAAATAAATGGCACTTGGTCATTCCCAATGAGAAGACAGACAGAGCCTGAAAGGTGTAGAAAGCCTGTGGAAAGTAGTGCTTGGTAATTGTTGTTCACTTCTACACTGACAATTTTAAACACACTTTTGCATTTTAGAAGGGCTGCTGCGTTTGTCTGTTTCAGGCATAAAGATTACAACTGCTTTCCTGTGCTTTTTGCAACATTGTATTTCACAATGCTATTTCAACCCTGCAGAATATAGTGGGTTTACAGTTCAAGATTAAATAATAGCACCATTTAGAAAGCAAATATTGAGCCAAAGAACTTCAAAGCTGCAACATTCACTTACTCAGCTTTCATGTATTTAAAATCACAACTGAAATAAAACAAAAAAAAACTAAAAGAAAAAGCATAATTCATTCACTTGAAAATAGGTTCTAATTAATATCCTCAAGTTTAGACTTATTTCTTTTGCTCTCTCTTAAATTACAGCACAAAAAAAAAAAAATCCCAAACCCTTTTCAACTCTCATATTAAAGAATCCATTGCAACAGACACTCCTTGATTTCCTTTCCTATAAAGTAAAAACTTTTCCTGCTGCCCTGGCCATGAAGATAGCTTTGCTATAAGAATTGTGGATATGAATGCTGACCATATTTTGCCAGTCTGTATTTTTTTCCCCAAGTGGTGTTGCAATGCATACTTATTATTGTATTTCTGTATTTCTGTATTTTCTTGTTATTTCTGCTCTTTCTTTATGCTGCCTGATAACTTTCTATGTTCCCTAAGTAAACTAAAAATTTCCTGCTTTGCCCCTCTTATATTACCTTTAGACATCTCTGCACCGGTTACTTTCCAATGTTATTTCCTCCAGAATTCATCAATTCATAATCAAAGAGAAAGAAATGCTTTGGACCGCTTCCCCAAGCCAGGATGACTCTCTCTTTCCGTGTTCCCAGTTCGCACAGGTCTGAGGGTGACGCAGTTTCGTTCAATCCAACATTTTTCTTCCTTGATGAGCAGGTACAATGAATACAGCTGAATGACTGCAGCCCCAGTACAATCCTTAGTTCTGGAAGGACATGTACTCTCAGTGACAAGAGTCACAAGTCATGAAAAAGTGATATTCAGTCTAACCACCACCTAAAAAGTGCAGCTACTTTGACGGTGTAGCCAGAGGCATTGCACGTGGTTGGTCCTGCACGTTTCCTCAGCTTCTTGTCTTGTGTTTGTTGACAATTCCTCCCTGCCACTGTCCTCTACTGGCAGGACAAATTCAGAATTCTTCAACGTGGTAGCAATATCCCAGGCAGCTGTATTACACAGGTTAACCGTGCTTACACTCCTGAGTATTTCCTACCTTTGATCATCTCCTTCCGGAGGGAAAGTGTAATTGGCAAGGTCAAACCCAATGTTTTCAAGGAGGGACTTGTTAAATAACCACGAAACTGAAGGATGCACAGATTTTCTGGGGACTTAGCTTATTTATATGTTGGAGAACCAAAAGAAAAAAAAAATAAATCAAAGTAGTTCATTCTTTCTTTTCCCCCTATATAGTTCTTAGCTATGTTGTATTGGCCTGAGTTCCTTATCTGCAAAAATAACTTGTTGGAGGAACAACACTCAAAGCTCAACTTTAGCTTTACAAAAGCAAACCACTGCAAACAAAACCAGTGAAACTATTTAACACTCTCCCTAATATTTTCCCCTAATATTTCTGAAGAAAGGGAAGCACTACATCTCACAGAAATAGAATAGAGAAGAGGAAAGTTTTTGAGAAGACCTGACCTCCTGTAGACACTTGGCCTGGCTATCTATTGAAACAATGCCATGTGCAAACATTTGCCTGCAGACACTGGAAAACAGAGAGCAGATTGCTAACACACAAACCTCTGAGGTCTAATATCTCGTATTTCTCTGGTGTAGTCATGTAACTTTGGGGAAAACGGTTTTAAGATACTACCAGTACTGGCATAGGTATGGAGACAACTAGACCTTCTATACAATATTGTATCAAAACACAGATAAGAAGTTGAGTAAGTTGCAATTCTCAGCTTGGTGGACAAGCCGTTAATCTCCCAACCAGCTCAGGCAAGAACACAGAGCTCATTTTTGCTGTTGTTTGTTGTTGTTGTTTGGTTGGGTTTTTTGTTTGTTGTTTGTAGTTTTTTGTGGGGGTTTTCTGTGTTTTGGGGGGTTTCTTTTGTTTGTTTGGTTTTGGGTTTTGTTCAGTTTGTTTTGAGTTTTTTTTAAGTTTTCCAGGAGTACTTCTAGTCAGGCCCTTGCAAAGGAAGCAGAAGATTCCCATGACTATTTCCATACCTGCTTATGAGCTGCTACTCAAAGCCAAGTACATTAATTTAATTCCTCAGTTGTTTGCAACAAATTGCCCTGAATCCTTTAATTGACAAGAAGAAATTCTTACACATTAGGTATCAGTTGTGACAACAAAGGTGTCTGATGTGATCCATTTATGTAGAATTTGACCGGCAGAAAAATTTCATCTGTTCTTGTTGTTATACTAACCCTGCCAGAGACATACTGATGAAGGTATCAATTTTTAATTACAAACTTGTATCAAAGTCCAGGGATCAGGGAAATTCCTACCTCTTATTACCTGGTGATCAATGGTCCATGAGTAAGATAAATTACCCTCTCTCTTGCTGAAAAGAAAGCGAAGTAACTAAAAAAAAAAGTCAACTTCTGTGGTAGCTATTACTCTGCCTATTTACATATACCGAAGTTCCCCCCAGGCTACAAGGGATTATTCTATTTTAATCAAAGAGCATACAAAGCACACACCCCAGCTTTAAAACAGAGAACAGAGACAGAATAATCAATTCATCTACCATTATAGGTAGATGAATTCGCAAACACAAGGAAAAAAGCTGAGTTTTTCATTATGACAAGTAAAAGCCTGGAAAAGCCCTAACTGCCAATTACACGTTAAAAAGTGACAATGTTTCTTACTATTAACCTGTCAAAAAATAAATTCAGTATAATTTCAAAACCTCTAAGACAAGCTTTATATTTTTATTTAGTCAAATACCTTAATAGGTCAACTCCCTTACTAGCTATTAGCCTTTTTCACTGCTGTTCTTACACTAAATAAAACTTGCTACGCTCTCAGTTGTGCATCTACAGCAAATATCATTGCTTTTCTTAACACGACTGCTGTCACAAACGACAAAGGCAGCTTTAGGCTGCTGGTCTCAGCCATCAGCTTTTTAAGCAGCACAAGACAGAACGTTTGAACAAATATTCCAAATCCTCAGTAAATGGATGAGACAACGTGACTGCTCAGTAGGTGCCTACAGCTACGACCTGGCAACGGTCTGAACATTTCCTCGGGAGAGGATCCAGTAGAATACACTTTTTTTCTGTAGAAGGTTTACACTAGACAGGCCAAGCTCATGTTACCTCCTTCAAATCATCATTTCCTCACTCTGGTGAGTTGTCACTATGTGACAAGAACAATAATCTGGTTGAAACCTTTTTTTAAAAGGTGACAGTTTTCTGCCTACATGGCCATGAAATTATTGATGAGTTTTCACAGCCACCAGTTGGGAAAAATGCATTTGGAAGTCCACAAAGTGTCGCAGCTGCTCTCTGCCGTGAAAACGCTTGTGCGTGCAGCAGGCAGCTCTGCACTGACACCGGCCTCTGCCTCATAGCAAAACTCAAGTTCAATAGCGCAGCCACTTCTCAGTCCAAAGGGCTGAGTAGCAACGGACAGCTAAGCTTTTCTGGGGAAAAAAAAAAAAAAAAAAAAAAAAAAAAAAAAAAAAATTAAAAAATTAAATTCATGCAGCATGTTGCATCTATCATTTTGGAGCAGGAAGGCAATAAACAACCTCTCCAGCATGAACACACAAAACCATTACAGAACATTATAAGTCAAAATATAAATAAAAGCCAACAAGTTTCAGTCATTGGGATCATGGATTATATCTCACAAAGGCATACACGAGTCTTATTCATTAAAATACTAAATGCTTGGGAAAACAGGCCAGTTTGTTGAACACAAAACCAGAATGCACTACCTTGCTTTGCCTTATCACCTCAACAATTATCCCCCACTGCCCCCCCCCCTTCAGTCTGAAGTTCAGATGTTTATGAACTTGGCTTATAATTGTTATTGAAAATTGTTTTGTCTCCAGTGGTAATTGTGAAGAAGTGAGCTCGAAATAGAAAATGAAAAACTACTCAGTCACTATGGGATCTTATTTTTATATCCTTCACTTGCCTGCCTTGTTTGTTGGTGCAAAATCCTAAAATACTGCGAAGCCTACTCCAGCTCCTCTCTGGCTTCTAGGTCTGTCTTTTTACCCTTCTGCATTACAGCTGGTGTTTTAAATCCTAATCTTTTCTATACTGTTTTGTCTAGTTAATTAAAGATAAGATGTCTGTTGCTGAGTCACCCTGCTATTAAAATGTCTAATCTTGGAGGGGCGCATTTGCCCGGGTATATTTTGAACTATGCTGTATCGCAACTAACAAGCAAATTGGAGTCACAAGGCCAACTACACTGTAAAAAGCAGCGGGACCACAACATGCATGAAGTCTTCAATTTCTGCCAGCAGTATGATGCATTAGCCCTCACCAGTTCAGTATGCAAATGAAGTACCTTGCAGGTTTAAGAAAATTCTATTGCTCCAAAGGTTGAAATAAAATAGAGTCATTTACATTCTTCCTACCAACCTGTGGCATTATGAGAGAAGCAGTCAAAAGGGCGTCAAGAATTCAAACAATGTGCACGTTAAAATGCTTTTTACACCCACGTTACTTCGGGGTAGCACCAAGGGTCTCTGTGGCACCACTGACATTACTGTATTTTGCAACCACTCTGTCTTCCAGTAGCTTTCAGGAAAAAAAAAAACAGGGAGAAAGTAAATCATGTAACTCCAATCCTTCAACTACTCAGTGTACACCTGATGTGAAGAAAAGAAGTAAGGAGATAAAGCATCTGATAAAAAGAAAAAGAAATAGGACATACTACCACACCACTTAAAGTGAAGAACAAGCCTGTAGCAGCAAGGAGACAAGTAAAGGCTTTTTCCATCCTAATTTCTCCTCAGTCTTTCCTCCTGTGATTTTAATTCCTCCTTCCCTGTTGTAGATGACAGACAGCCTTAGATGAGGTGTTTTCTAGTAACATCTACAAACAAGTTCCCTGCCTACTTTCTAGGCACCTATTAAAAAGACAAGGCTGTGATGAGGGTAAAGTACAGCTCTTGGAAGCTGTACATTCAGGAAGGGCAAACAAAGATGAGAGAAAGGGAGCACGTGTCACAGGTCAGCTCTGGAACGTGGAGAACAAATGCAGTTGACAGAACGTGACCTTTAGAAACCACTCAGGGAAATTTCGCCATTAATTTATAGTACATTTCACTCTCTTTACGTCTCACCTCTGACAGTAAAAAAACCCTTCAAACCCAACCTCTGAGCTTTGCAAATTGGTAACATGGGAATCCTCTTTTCCCCAAAGCAACCATCTGCTAAGTAAGTAACTACTAATTTTTTTTTTTTTAACAATGTATTTCCAGCTGTTCATAGTGAGAACACAGCTTTAGAAGCACCTTCTTATTAAATATACAGGTTATTCAGCTTTATTGCTGTAGGCTGGGTCTTTTTTATTTCAAGTTATTGTTTAATATGGCTTTGTAAATATTTAATTTATAGCTATCATCAGAAATCTCATTAAATCATAAGCTTGGGTTTTGTTCTTATGTTTTAACCCTCTGACACTAGAAATTGATGTACTTCCCATCTGTTTCATCTCTCTTTAAATAAGCTCATCTGTGCTTTTGAGAAGGTTATTGACACCAACTGCAAAACACACAGAAAACACCCTTTAAGGTGTGTCAGGTCCTGAGAGATAATCCTTCAATCAGCTTACAGGCTAAGAGCACAAAAAAAGAAGGAAAGAAATTAAGTTTTCCTATTGAGAAGTGAAATACAGAGAGGTTTTTGCACGGTCACAAAACAAATCTGTTGCTGTTGTATTGATCCCAGTTCTAATGTTCTCTCATCCAAAACCTCAAACTCAGACATTTCTTCCCACATTCTATTTATGCCAACTGTTCAGGATTTGCCCACATGTACATAATGGTATCAGGTGTAGGACTAGGTTTTCATAGCAATTTGTCAAAAGAATAGTTGGGAAGTATTCTTCAGCACAAGTGTTCTTATACAACAGATAAGAACACACAAACATTGGCTACATTTTTCATTTAAAAATAATGTAAAGGATACATTTCTGTTGTAAAAGGTAAAGTTACAGCTTTGCTTTATGCAAAAGGGCAATGAAAGAAAAATAAAGAGCATCCTTGTTTTAGGAAGCTTCCTAAAGCACATGCAAGACAAAAAAAAAAAAAAACAAACCCACATAAAATAGATGCAAGTAACAAGAATAAACTTTGGGAAAGATCTTTGGAACGTAACATTGAATTTATTTGCTCTTTCTAGAAGGCTACTATCTTATGATGGCCATAGCTCATTCAGTATGACGACAAATTACATTTAAGTGTCTTTAACAATGGCAGCTATTCTCACTCTCTGCATGCCAAGAGGTAGATACTGGAAAGTCTTCTGCAAATTAGGTATTAACAACCCCATTCAGATATCTGTCTTTAGCTTAGTCCTAATTAAACTTTTACATCTGCTCTGCGCTATAGCGGATTTGGAGACACTACAAAAGTCTAGGGCATCATGCAGCTCTCCCAAGGATATCACCACTCTAAACAGAAACCAGGTTGAATCATTACATCGGGACATGCAAATACTCATCTGCTTTGTTGGCTGCACTGATAAGTTGGAAGGCGAAAAGAACCAACCACAAACCCATGACATTTTGTGTCAACCTGGAAAACATATCTGTTGGCTTTAAACTGAAAATAAAGAAATGGGTGGTTGGATTTTTGTCACAATATGCTGCCATTCTTTAAATAAAAGGCTACATTTCTTAATTAAAAATGTATTCCAAAAAGTATAACTTCATTTCCCTGAAAACATACATACCTTTCAAGACTTCCCACCTCCAAACACTTTTGAGGCAAAATAGTTAAACATTGGTCCAAACTAGAAAATGGTTTCTTTGAGAAAAAAAAAAAAAGCTTCGTTGAACGAACTGCAGTTTCTTCTGAAGGTACAGAGGAATTACTTCCAGTTAGAGGAAAATGATAAGAAACACATACGAGGGAATGTTTCACAGGTAAATAATTTTATATAGGCACCAAACTTGAGTTTATTGTAGGTCAAGAAATTATTTCTGAGATTGAGTTTTGTATCCTTCAAATTTATGCTTGGCTTGAGAGTACCGAAAGAAATTTTCCTTTAATGAATTTTAAGTTTGGTAGATGAATTGAGGCACACAGACTATCGTGGTTTTGGCACACTGTCCTGCCTCTCACCTTCAATGGTCATGAGATGAACCTCAGTGCATAAAAAGGCAAACCTCTATTCATAATTTTGAAGTGTTGCAAAATGAAGGTATATTTGTGGAAAACAGGAACTCAGTGAAAAGTACAAATGAATCTTGTATTCTGTAGTGGCCTGTAGTACCTGAAAACAGAGACATTTAGTACACAGGAGAATGGAGATGCGCACACAGGCACTTTGCAAACGCAATTTGAAGAGTGAAGAATCAAGAGATTCCAAGACTTCTCCCATTTGAAGGAAGGCTCTCCAAATTAACATTAGATCACAATAGCAAGCAATGGTATCTAAATGCAACTTTTCTTAGTTTTAAATTAGAAACATTGTTTTCACTGCTAAGGCAGGCAGAGAGGGGCACTGCTCCCAGGAAAAATGCTCATTCACTTCCTGAGCAGGCAAACAGTATATGGTTTTGAAGCCTTTCAAGGCACTACATGAAACAAAGGGCTTTCCAAACAACACATCTAGTAAGTTTATGGCATAACTTAGCTGAAAGCTGTTCCAAGATGTCAGAGTCTAAGTAGAATAAAAATATTTTGAGGAGAGCTTTGAGAATATACTTTTCTCAAAACAGAGAAACAATCAAGTGATTCAATTGAAAAAACTGCTTTCTTGGGCCAACTTCCTTTTGGAAGGGAGATGAGAAATCCATTTGTTCCAAAAGATCAGCCATAAACAGATATTAGGAAGAGTGCATACATGTACAGATGAATTTGGTTAGCCATGCACCGAGGAAAGTGAGTGAAAGAAATCTGCATTCTGAACTTAGCTAGTATTTACTCCTACAGAAAATTGTTCACTGAAAAGCAAACAAAAACCCAGTAAGAGGAACACAGGAACTGAAGCACACACATCAATTGCCACTAGCCATCACAGTGTTTGAACTGCCTTGGTATTAATGACAAACGTGTCCCTTTTTCTAATATTTGACTGAAGGGTTGTGCATACAGCATTGAAGTCCCTGTTTTCAAAGTTTAGCACAGAAAAACAGACAAATTAAGTTTCTTTAGAAATATTTTTTTCCTGTATTTATAGTTTTCCCACTTTGTCACACCTCCCTGTACTTTTTCTTTAAAAGTGTATTTTTTCAAACAATTCAAGCAATTGGATCTAAATCTCTATGGACAAGCACAGTTATAATAGGAAGTTCTGACAAAGTTACCATAAATATGCAACAAAAATAATGAACACACTTTATTTATACTTCAGCTGTGCTTTCTGTAAATAACTTTTTCAGTTTCTTTGATGAAATAAAGGAGAGAATAAATTGCTTTAGTCTTCACAGGTAATGGGAGGAACATCCCTCTATCTACACTGCCTCTTAGAATTTAACATGAATAAGCAATCTTCATCATTACGCATTACCGTTTAAGTAGGAAATGCAGACTGCAAGACCAGAGAATTAATCAAAATCTCTTTTAAATGGATGTAATAAAAAAAAAAACAAAACAAAACCAACTTTAAATATTTAGTTCTCAAAGCAGCTTCTGTTCCACATTTAGGTCTTAAGTATCTAAACATTTTAATCACTGTACACGTGAGCTGGACTGTAGATGCCTTCCAGGCAAATAAGAAGTTGTAGCCAGAGATTAATAAAACACAGGAGCAGAAAGGAAAATAAAACTCCACATTCTCATATCGCACAATTCAAGTTTATTCCATTCATTCTTGCAACAAACTTAAAAATACAGTATCATTTAGCATTCTGATGTCTGAACCATGATAATGATGAACCCAACTGTGTCAAAACAGTTAACAATGGTGAAAAGAGGAAGTCAAATATCAAAATGCACAGAGCACTAATTTTCTTCCATCACTGCGTAGAAAGATGATTGTTTATCCATTTACAAAATATAATTAAGACAAGTTCATTTTGAAATTTTGCATGCAACACTGCAATTGCTTGACCTAGGACACTCCATTCTTACCAGCCTCTTCTACAAATAAGTCAATGTTATGTTCAAGGATAAAGTTCCATTTAACTATCGTACTCCTTTTCCCATTTGCTCCCCCTTAAGAAAATGGAGCAGAGGGTATAAAATCCAAAATATACTTGAGGTTAAAACTTATTCAGCACAAATTTCAAAGGAAAAGGTTTAAGAACAGAGTGGATTTCCATGTATATGCAATTCCAGTCTGACAAAGTATTTAAATTCTGTTTATAGAATGTAAAATAAATTACAGTTTGGTATTTTCATCTAGTTAGGACCTACTCAAAGATACAGGCAGCCACCCATTATTTTTTCCACAATACAGCTAAAAAGAAGGGAACAAATAAACAAGCCCAGTATCTAGACAATTACAAAGGCATAAACTTTTATTATTACATTGTGGTTTGTTCGGGTTTTGTTTTGTTGTTTTTTTTTGTTGTTGTTGTTGTTTGTTTGTTTGTTTTTTAATCCTGGGCAAAATGATCAATCACCTCTTATGTAGTGCAAAAAGCAAAGGAGTATTTCTTCTTTATTAGCCAAACTTTAAATGCCATCTTTTAACTATCTCGAAAGGCAGCTTGGGTATATATTACAGCCAAATTAACACTTGTCCCACTGAAGTTTGTTTGCATTTTTTTTTCCCCTCAAGTGAAGTAAGAAAAAATAAGGTGTCCACATAATTGTAGAAAAAGGGAGGCAAAATTGCTGCTGTGAATCACCAGAGGAGTTAGTATAAAGATGTTTCTTTACTATGATAATGCTCACCTAAATGAGAGTTGAAGGAAAGGGCAGGAAAGAATACAGAGAAAAAAAACCTAAACCCAAAACCTCTACGGCCAGACAACTTGACACTAATCAACACAAAAAACCTTGAATAATCAAGTTTTCCACATAAAAACAGATTGCAGTTTTCTAGACTAGTATTTTAATAGCTAAGTATTTAATAGCATAATATGGAGGCAAACTTATGCCAAAGATGGTTACTTTCATAGCTGAATAGAGTTAAACCTACAGTCTGCGTTCACACTATTACAATGACATGACAATCCAGCACTGATCAGAGATAAAATTAAAGAGTTGTCTTTAAATAGTCATTAAAAGCACTATTCATCAAACATGGTTGTTCTTTTATCAGCAGCTCACCAACTGATTTATCACTGATTTCCAACCCTTCTGCTCTTCCTTGCGATCCATCTCCAAGAAGCAAAGAGTAATTGCACCGTACAGTTTATGGCCAGAATTGATTGTTTTCTCCATTGCTTTTTTTTATGGGATGTGTACATGTAAATCAGTTTCTATTCTCCCTTTACAGTCTAAATGCAAGGCTTTTTAAAGCTGAGACATTCAATCATAATATGCAACAGGATTCAAGTAAAACTAAGTCTCCATTAAATACAAGTGGTAGTCACCAGCCTACTTCTACATATCCTCTCAAATTCAACGGTGATATCAAAGTAACATCGGCTACTTTTGTTTAAGAATTCAGCATGAGACATTATATACATTTGCTTTCTGTATTGTGTATGTTATGTTATCAGAAAGTTTGAAATCTGTATTCCAAAAAATAGGAAGATGTATACTTTGTAGTACACACTTTGCTGTTATAAAACCTGTTACTCAGTTTTGGGTGAATCAGCAGTCTGATGAAAACTTTGAAGCTGAAAGCCAGAAGCTCGGACATTCCTGAGGACCGTAAGATGTGACAGGAATCCCTACAATATCATTAAATACTTTCCCATGAATTATGAAGGCTGTCATAGTACTGACATACTTATTGGTATAGTAAATCTTATCTAAAAGTTGATGGTTAATGCGGTATGGTTGCATTGGAAACTTTCAGAACAAGCCCCATGCTTTAATGAGATTTAAGAGGTTCATCCAGCCAACAATGAAACACCGATTCAAAGATATGCACAATTAAAAGTTTTTTTTTCCTCCAGTAGTTAGAGCAAGACAAGACTTCTACTTGTAACTTCTTCCTGTTCCTAACACCTGAACTTAGAAAGCTTACACGTAAAAGTTTACCAGAGAAGTTTAACAACATTTACCTGATAGGAATGCCTAAATAATTACTGTTCATTTTCCACATCTGACTTGATTATCCTTATGTACCAAACAGCCTGTAGCTTTCGCACATGTCTATAAATTTTATGTTGACATGGTGAGTAAAGAAATTTCATCTTACAATCCTTTTGGAAATAACTGCAGTGATATTTTGAACTCTCCCGAAAACAGTTGCTTAAAACATCTGTCCTCGACTAGAACAAACATGGGAAAGAAAAACCTCAAATTCAAGCATCCAAAAGTACCTTGGCAGATATTATGGAGTGTAACACCACCATGCCTCAACTGATCTTTCCTGGTTTAATCAAGAGTCAGAACAACATTAGTGTGACATCCAATTAGTCAATATAAAGAACAGCTCCAATAACTAGTATCAAAAGTCCTCAAAACTGCAACGTAAGCTTTAGGCAGAAGAATAAAGCTACCCACTGAGAAAAAAGAGAGAAAAGCAACCCAGCCACCTACATTACTACAATTCAGATTATGGCAGACACTAATAGCATGGGACTATTGTCTCCTTCACAATTAGTTTCAGGTACATACCACAGTACTTCCATCTAAAGGAAACTTTCAACAAAAATCTTAGTACTAACCTAGGAGGTTTACAAGCCAAAAATTCAAGGTCATGGTCTGTCTTCCTTCTTCCATTTTCACTAGAAATGGGAAGAGATTGTGCACTGAAAAAGAAGTCCTAGAAGGACACTGTTCATAATAGTTTTCCACCCTCTCCAAACAGATTATCTTTGATACAAGCCCCTAACTAGAATTTCCCTCCCCCCAAAGTATTTAGCTGAAGAAGCTGGAAGATGCAAAGAGTGACAGACAGGCAGCAGTGTGAGGCCACAGGAGAGACATTAAAGATATCAGTCCATCCGTCACTGAAGAAGAGTTTTGATTGCCTGGTTGTCAGTGGCTTCAAAGGCAGTTAGTCCATCTGGGCCTTTCACAGTCTTATCAGCACCCTGTAAAGATATTGAGAAGGATTGTCAATTCATAAAGCCAGGCTGTATTAATATTCAGTGTACCACAAAAGTTCTTTCTTTGGATAATTATATTGATTACATAAAGCTTTTTAGTGCAGTGCATTGTTTTCATTTAGAAACCAAACAGGCAAGATTTATTCGGCACACAGCTAACCTAAATTTCAAAATTTACTTTAGAAGTAGGAAAAAAAAAAAAAGAGTCACATAACCTTTGTCACACAGCAAGTTGTACAAACAACGAATTATCAATTAATCTTGGATAGAAACAGAAAGATTTGTCTGTTTCCAGCAACTACTCATATGAATGCAAGAACTCAGTATTACACACCTCTATGAAATCTATGGTGCAGCAAGCTTTTTCACACGCTAAATTAAACAGGTAACCTCTGGATGAGCTTACTTACTAACAAATCATACTATTTTCATTCTGTATCATAGAAGACTGCATCCATCTAGGACTGTGCTTCTCTCTCCCATTTTGAAAAAAATCCCTATTGCTACATAGAGAAAAAGCCAAATCATTCTGTGTCCAAAACTGATCAAGTTTCTTTTGAATAAGCTATGCCTACATGTAAAAGGCAACAAAACAGAAGAGGGAGGCAACAGGAAGATAGAGGACAACAGATATGCACCAACTAGACAAACTGCAGAATAGCAAGCGTTTTGTTTGGTGGCAGTCAGCTGTGGGGCAGGGTGACAGGCTTCTGCTGTCAGGGAAAGAGCCTGGGAAAATAAAACTGCCTTGAGAACTCCAGTAAAGAATTCAGAGAAGGATACTTACAATTGCAATGATTCCTTCCTTCACTTTCTCTAGTACCTTTCAGGTAGCAGAATACAGGCACACATTTCGTGCATACGCAACAAATTCACTCCAGCGACAGGAGCAATCATAACATTTACCTCTCTCCTGCCACTATGTAACATCCTTGGCCAGAACAGTATGCTGCAGGATCACTGTTCTGTTGCATATGAAGGTGAGCTGAATTGGTCTGTTCACAAGAAATGATTAGTTGGTCATTGCAAACACACACTTAGGCTGAAACCGCTAAAAACCATTGCTTGTGAAACATTTATTTTTTCCCCCTAAAAAAGCCTGAGAGATTTAACTGGTATTCGACAGTTGTTATCCTAGTTGTCCTGGGAGAAGAAAGGCTTCTTTTGCAGGTGTTGATTATTTCTACTGCTTAGATAGCACTCTTAGATTACAGTCCATGTGGAAATCAAAAGCCGCTTCAAAGATGTTCTTTGATGTTTACCTCGGAAAACCTGAAGGAACTTAGGCTCAAAGAAAAAAGGAACTATGCAGTAACTGACCTATCAGTATTCATCTTGAATCATAGTTTAAAGAACTTTAACTTATAAAACTCACCACCCTCATGCACATTTGTACTTCAGAAAAGTTACAGACTCTCAAGACCTGAGTTTCTAAACCAGCTTCACTGAATGTTGGATAAGAGGGTCATGACTACCTAAGGAGGACACCGTTCAATAAACTCAGCGTTAATAAATTAGAAAAATGGCCCCTTAGCTAGGAAGAAAGACTCCTGCCTGCATTCAATAGAACAAGAACAAAATAATAAAGTTCAGGTCAAGAGGACTTTAATTTTCAGAAGGACAACACTGCCTGGAAGTTTAATGAAAAGTGCATAAAAGTAAAATGATTCCACAGTATTGTCTACTTCCCCAAAGAAAAAGCTATTAACATTTTGTTTGTTTTATGTTCTTTTCTTAAAATACACACACAACAATATATATATAAACTCTCTTTCTTTGGCAGAGAAATAACAAACAAGAACATTTGCCCTCTTAAGCCACTGGGCAAAGCACAAATGTTAAATATGCTCTGAAGGCAGCAAAATACCTACTAGGGTACAGTTGCAGTTCACAAAAAAAAGAGCAAACATGAAGGCAGCAGGTAAAGGCAATGCAGAGCTGTCACTAAACCCTGTGAAACTGGAACTGGGGGCACTTAATGAAGCTGGTAGAAGACTGGTTTACAGAGCAAGCAGCAAACTTCCAGAACAAGTAGCCAGATGAAGATATGGAGGCAGATGCCAGCTTGTTCAAAAAGGATATGGATGAATTAATGGACAACAAATCTATAAACACTTCTTAAAGGGGACAGAGGTATGTACCTCTAAAATCCCAAATACAACAACTATGAATGAGGGGAATAAGTGAGCAGAAATGGTCAAACTCACAACTCTTCACAAATGGCATCATTTTTATCACTGCCAGAGGAGGGGGGAAAAAAAAAAAAGATGCTAAATTGCCTAACCCCATAGGATATTCCTTTTAACACATTTTTAGTAGAAAGCAGAGATCAAGTTGCATTAGATATTTTATAAAAAGCAGGACTATTTTGAAAGATGAACAAACGGATGAGATTTGTCACATCTTTCACAAACTTCATCCTCCATTACAAGCGTTCAAAATGGTTTAATTATTTATTACATGATATTGGTTTCTCCTACACTAAAAATCTCTAGCCTGATCAAAAATGTGTTTATTAGAAAAGCATGTCTCAACTTTGACCTAGAGTGTTTGCACTACTTCTGGTAGGCATAATACATTAAGATTGAAATCATTCTACTTTAGTAAATTCACCCATCCCTTGTTGAGGGCAGTAAAAACTATCTTCACTCACTGTGTATTTCAGTACTTGGGATCCTTCAATTCTGAAAGATTAATATGATGCTGTATTATTACCTACTGGTAACAGTAGGTTAACTAAGGTTTTTTGGAGGCTGATCTAGCATACGTGTAGCAGCTGTTTGTTAATTTAAACATTAAAATCTTGTGCCCAAATGGAAGGTAAAGTCTTTCCTAACATACAGAGAAGTTTCAAGTATAAAACCCCACTTTTTAATTTTTTTTCCCTACTTAAGTAAGCTTTACAGTTTGGTAACGTATGGTCGATTTCATAGGACTGTAAAATATCTCAAGTTGGAAAGGACCCATAAGGATCATTGAGTCCAACTCCCCACTGCTCACAGGACAACATTAGAGCTTTAATCCCTATCAGTTTGGAAGGAGTAACACTGTTTGAATATTTTAAATATGCTAACAAAAACTTTGGTTTTGTTCTTTATGTTTAATTTACCACATTATCAATGTTTTGTTTTAGTTGATATTGGGCACACCTGAACCAGAAATGACCACCACTGTGCTATGGTGAAAACCATTTAATGAATCGAATCTGTCAGAATCGTGATAGTAATTGATTATGGCTGATCGGTATGGTTAGCACAACAGCAATGCCTGAAAACAAGCATGTGTAATCTCAATTTTTGAAGGTTTCAAACTGCATCTAAGTTTCTTATAGTGCAATAAACAAAACCAAGCATTGCCGATTCCAAAATCAAAATCTCTGAACAAGGCAACAGGAAGTCCTTGCTGAAATGGTAACTTCACATGAAAGTGTGTAATAATGGCCCTTTTGAGAAACTACCTTTGGAAGAGTATAACTCATGTTAGGTGTTTATCAGTAATCCTATGTATGCATTGTAATTATGAGAAGAAAGTCATATTATTTCATTTTGTTTTAAACAATGTAAGTTGGTTTATTTATGCAAAAGAAGTCTATGTTGGTTATATCTGTTTTTTCATATTGGAAGAAATGTCTGAACTTGAATACCAACACAAATTATGCTAATGTGTGAAGCTCCAGTTCAAAGTACTTTAATCATAAAACCATAATTCAACAAAATATTTTTTGCTATGCTTCACAAATAGAAAAAAACAAATAAAACCAAAATATTGGGGGTTAAATCCATGCAGCCATTGAAACAGGTCCAAAATTGGGAAAAAAAAAACCCAAAACTAAACCTAAAACATTGTCAACAACTTCAATACTGAATAAAAGATTTACCAAAGAGTAAAAACAGCATTATAGAGCTGTTTGCTTTCTGAACCTGCAAAGTTACTACTTAAACCTGCTGGAGTACTCATTTGCAACCACTAATGAATATTAAAATAACATTTCAAATACTTCCTCTAAAACACACCAGGAAATTCCATCAAACGATTCTTCACAGTACTAAATTCACCGTTTTTGATTAATGTACTTTCCGAGGTCAAACCAAATGTTATAGGATTACCGGCCTTTCACAGAAGATCTTTAAATGCTTGCAGTGTTTCTAAGAAGAAACTTAGAGCTAAATCACTTGGTTTAAGGAGCTCTTAATACCCCTCTAGAGACAGCAATTTGAAAAGGCAGAATAAGTGTTATAGCACACACAAAATTAAGGAAGGATCCCTCCTGCAGTTTTCATATCACTCCAATTTCACTATTTAGCCAAACACTACAGGATCACCAGGTAGTTTAGAAAATGTTAACTGCCATAATTTGGAGCCACAGTTGACTTAAGACAGAATTTAATGCTAATAGGGGGGTGATGGTAGGGAAGAGGCAGGAAAGAAGATCTATGAAATCTAAACTTATCCAGAAATAATCAGTTCCAATTCCCTTAAAATATACAAAAGAGGTAGCAGCACGGTATACTCTGTTTTGGCAGGCATAATATCCTAGACTTTCTTACTTCTACCAGTGAAACCCCTTCTCATTGAGCATACAGCTCCAGCTCCTTTCCCAAGCATCTATTTCACTTCACTTCTTGCTTCCTTAAAAGTCTCACCCCACCTAAAATTATAGCTGAATCTTACTTTCCATACAAAGGTCAAAACCATTGTTATTAACACAAATTAGTATTTGGATTTTGCCCAGCCTATTTCATAAAGATTTTTTAGTAATTTTTATTTTCTTTGCTAAAATGAAGCAATAAGAAGCTTTCTTTTCTTAGAAAAATGCATCTATTTAATTACAAATACATTTCCCAGGCAATGAAACTGTGCATGCAAACACATGATTTCCTGTGATCAGGTACTTCCAAACAGAGGCCTCCCAACATAAGCTTCTAGCCAAATATAAATTTCCACAGATCTTATACTGCACAGCTACGGAACACAGACTTGCATGGAAACAATAAAAAAAAAAAAAAAAAGGAACACAGCTGTGGCCAAAGTTACACGAGGGGCAGATAACCTTTAGCCTTGACTTTTTTATTTTCCCCCGTCCCTTAGAAAAGAATGCATTAATCCTTCAGATATGACAATATCCCAGGTACCTGATGTCAAATTACAACAGCTGGTGTTTCTTTAGCTTATCTAAGCTAATAGAATTGAACGAGGCTTTCAAAACAATGATGATAAACAGGCTTGCAAAAATATTTTCCTCACAGTCCACTTACGGTTGGACTTGATTTTAAGGGTCTTTTGCAACCTAAATAATTCTATGATTCTGTAAGTTCAGCTGCATACAGGCTGCCACTGATTCCCAAATAAACCACAAGCCTTCACTATTCCGAAAAGTCATTTGTGTTTTAGACAGTGTCATCACAGCATTCAACTTCATTGTGTTATAAGCATTAGCTAAGAAGCCCAAACAGTCCCTTCTGAGGAATAACAAGAGTAACAAACTGTGCTTTATCACAGGAAAGCCTTGTTGAAAGTTACTTGAAATTCCACAAAACAAACTGCTGCTTTTTAAGGGACAACAGTTGGTGTAATGGCTTCAACTATTAGTATCAACTGCAGAAAATGGTATGTCATGTGACATGTACATTAAAAACTGCTGTAAAGACTGAACTGAAAATAGCCAACG
Source organism: Ibidorhyncha struthersii (assembly GCA_013398815.1). NCBI lineage: Eukaryota > Metazoa > Chordata > Aves > Charadriiformes > Charadriidae > Ibidorhyncha > Ibidorhyncha struthersii. Next base: position 577,772 of record VZSZ01009170.1, read on the forward strand.
TAGGTTCCCCCAGTACTTTTCAAGTTAAGCTCTTACAAGTGTAAACTGTTTCTAATATGAACTTAGAAAAAGCTTGGCTGTGTTTCACTGTGCAACTGTATGATCACCAGTACCAACAACAGAAAGCACAGGTTTTCAGCAGCCCAGGCTACTTCAGCTCAAGATCAAGTGGCCACTCTAATGATTCTAGTCAGTTTAAGAGCTTAGAATCTTGAATCAGTGTCTCTGCTATTCATATGTATTTACTATCCTCTGAAAGTGTATTATGCCTAAATACTTGTACTGCTTTCAGTGGAAGATTGTTTAAAGAATGCTCTGTAGTCACACTACATGAAAGAGAAACCAGCTTACTTTCATCAGATGAATGAATCTTCTACAGTAGCAGAAAGCTTAAAAAAATCTTGGAGGCCACCTTGACTAAGCTAACCTTTTTCATATTTGGTACTTTTATTAAGGTATATTTTTTGCATTTTAATGTCTGATTAACGTCTCCTCTCAATAGTTCAAAAGTCTCACATGAAAGGTTTACAAACATCCCCACAATTCACATACTGTACAAGGCAGTACAGAATGTTAGCTTTAAACAAAACAATTTCCAAATCAACAGCAGCATCCAACAAGGAATTATTTATATTAAATCTAATCTTAGCAGGTGAAGAGGAACAATCTCTTACTCCTTACATAATTTTAACTTGATCTAACTGCTAAATTTTTTTATATTTGTGGCATGCAAACAGACTAAGGAGATATGAATCACTGTTCATTGGTTCTCAAAACTTGTGGAAGTACAAAAAAAATATTAATTATTTTTGTTTTCCTGTTTAAAAATATGTTAGTGAGGTTATTAACTTCTAGTCCAACAGCTTAAGGGATACTCTATGACAGAGGCCACGTATGCAAGAGCTCAACTAACAGGGTAAATGAAGGCAGCTGAAAATAGGTATATGTAAAATAATGAAGCTTCTTAGCAGTAATTAAAAGTGTAGTATTTACAAAAGCAACAAAAAGCAGCTTTGAAGAAAAATCTTCAGTATATTGGTCCATCATTTTCATTTGCAGTTCCACTATTTACATACACTAACATCAGACATTCAGTATTTGTCCTGCATTTGGAGTAACAATGAAATACAAGCCACTCCAAAAGTAACTAGGAAGAATATTAAACAATCATAGTTAAACATTCAGTGATTTTTAGAACTTTCAATAAGGGTTGAACTACTTGATCTCCTACGTATCTGCTATCAAAGAACATAAGAAACCACACTATGTCACAAACAAGGTGTGACAGCAGATATTCAAACAAGGGTCATAAGACAACTGCATTAAGAGAAAGAACTCCCTCTTAGTATAAGATCTGCCTCAGAATAAGCTGATGAGCAAAGTTCCGGTTCATAAATATTTCATCAGCTAGTCCATGTGAATGGAAGCAAGGAGATGGGGTACAACATTTAGCTCTGCATGAAGAAATCTGAAAGTACAAGCTTTCCCAAACTATCCCGTTGCAGTAACATTTTTCTAACCTCATCTCCTAATCCAAGTTGACTTTCTTACAACATTCTGCACATCTTTGTAAGATTGCCTTATCTTTATGATTAACATAACCAATTCCATTCAAATTGTACCAAGTATAGAGATCAATACATTCTCACAAGCTGCGTTTAAGAAGCACCTTAACGGCCTTGCTGACAAAGACTACAATGAATGCACAACCCTTACTAGTTGCCAGACAATTAGTGTGTGAACTCAACTTTTGAGACACCTTATTTATTGAGCAACTTATTTAGAAGGCAAAGCACTTCAAAACAGAAATGGAAAAGAAATACAATATGGGCTAAAGGATGCTTTGTTTTGGTAACATGTCTATAATGATCCTAAATGAAGAATCAGTCCTCACAACAAATTTAAGCAAGTCAGATGCACCATTTGAATCCTAAATTAACAGTCACAGCATTTCTTCACAGAAAAGTATAACTAACATTAGACAGAATCAGAGAAGTGAAAAGTGGTATTCATGCAGCATTAAAGCAGTTAAGAAAAACCATTTTACCTTGGAAGTGGCATATGAAAACATTACACAGCATGAAATCCTTTGGCCAAATGATTTCAGTGGATTCATATACTGAAAATGCACTGTTAATCTCCTCTTTTCGAAGTGAGGTGTAACAAGAAGGAGCACACATGAATGGAGATAAAACACTGCTTGAATTATCTACTGCTTTGTAAAATGGATTACCTTTGTAGTACGAATCAAAGGGAGGACAGAAACAGTTTAAGCTTATTCTCCCCAGGACAAAATTTACAAGCTCTATAACAGAGAAAGCTTATCTTCCTACTTTCACTTCCCCTCACTCTGCCAATCCAGATGGATTTTCAGTCATCTGGCAAAAGCAGAGGGAAACCACACCTCTGAGCAACTTCACAGTGGAGATTCCATCACATGAAACACTTAAGCACCTGCCAAAGCTAAATCCCACTCCTCCCTGCCTGCTGAAGGAATGCATTTTTTTTTCTTGCCTGTTTTGCTGTTAATTGTTCTCTAGCTGGAGCTCACAATACTCTTAGTGGTCACTATTACTTTTGCTACAGCGCAAAAGTCCTGGAACTTTCTCCTTCAACTGTCTTCTCCATAATCAGGGTACCCGCTCTGGTTTAGCAACATAAACAGCGTTTGTTTGATGTTGTGAACTTACCTGGAGCATCATAATCTTATTAAAAAAATATCATAGTAATACACTTTGCTAATGGATAACTTGTTCCAAACATTTGTATCTCACCTTTGACAGAAGCAATTTCACACAGGAAACATGGCCCTCATAGACTGCTGATAGGAGTGGTGTGATATTATGTTTGTCTGGAGCCTGCAAATTGAGAGACAGTTATTTGAAGCACAATTTCACACAGCATTAAAAGGTTTCACTTAACTTTTTAATTTTGTTTTGTCAACAGTACAGTGAAGGTAAAGATTATCCAGAAATGCATTCCCTTAGAATTTTTTACTCTCCTTTTTAAAAAGAAAGGTCATTCTTTAAAAAAGTCAGTTAACAGCAAGATTTTTCTTCCGTAAGCTACAGGCTGCCCAGAGAGGTTGTGGAGTCTCCCACTCTGGAGACATTCAAAACCTGCCTGGACGCTGTCCTGTGCAACCTGTTGCAGGTGACCCTGCTCTGGCGGGGGGGTTGGACTAGATGATCTCCAGAGGTCCCTTCCAACCCTGACTATTCTGTGATTCTGTGATCCCAAAGTTTGTCTGTTTTTTTAGGCCAGTGATAGAAATTGCGGGGCTTCAGCTGACAAATTTTGCCCAATTTAAAAACAGTACTCCTAATTCTCCCATTTCTCAGTCAGCCTGACTTCAAAACCAGTTTTGGCTGAAACATTATTTGGGCTGTCTTTTCCTCTCTAAACTGTGGTCCTGGAAAGAATTAGAAATGGAGCAAATAAAGTGTTCTTATTTTTCCCTCCTCTCCATTTAGAACTCCTGAGGAAGAGAATCTTGACAGACACCAAGAAGAAAATCCAAGCCAGTTTGTTAAGGACTAAAGCTAAAATGTGTTGTACGTAAACTTTCGGACAAGTACTCTAAAGCACAGCATCTGGGAGTATAGTTAAAGTATTTAGAAAATTCTCTTTATAGAGAACTACACTATTCTGAAGTGCCAATACAGCCCTGCCAAGTCTTTTCATGACAAAAAGCCATGCATTCCAAGCTATAGCAAAATGACTACATTTGTACAAGTAAGAATGTCTCCAAAAAAAAGAGATGAGCACAACAATTTAAACAGAGTTGATCCTGCCCTTGCCAAGGACACATTGCACTGTCTTCTGAAGTCCCTTCCAATAAATGTAATATTTATTTCATGCAAGCTTTCTTTAGATGTGATTATGGGATTTATTTTTCTAATCATGGTCAAATTAAATTTAACTTTTTATAGCTATAAACAACTTTTCCTAGTGTGTCCAAAAAGAATAAAAACATTTAATAAACGTAGTTTTGAGTGTCTAACCTCTAGGAGACCACCTCTCATATTTTTAAAGGCATCAAATTGTTTAGTTTGATCTAAGTCTTCCAGTAACCATTTAGGCACTTATACCAATCACTTATATATGTGTGTGTGTGGGAAAGACGAACACCCTTAACATCTGTTTACAAATTGATGTACATACATTAATATCAGCTCCTTTCAATAGCAGAAATTCCAGAATCTCAAGCTGTCCACAGTCTGCTGCATAGTGAAGAGGCTTCCTCCCACCTTCGAGTGTCCGATTGACATCTTCACCCTTCAATGTAAACATAATCTAATAAGCAAAATTTTAGAGCTAACACACCAAGAAGAGCTTGAAAAAAATCCAACACCTTCAAATATGCCAAAGAACGTTCCATCCAAATACTTTAGTAATTGCCCAAGGAAAGTGAAAATTAAGTTGCTCAATTTCCTTTCCCTCATCTATGCATTTAAGACTGTAAGACAACACCTCAGTCCCTCCTTCCACACTGTGTCTCAAGTATAGTAAGTACCCACATGCACTAGGTAATTCATGTGATTAAAAAAAAATAATTAAAAACCCCCCAACATTAGAGCTTGTAAAAAATGCTCACTTTGCTTCTCCTTCCCCCCAGCTGGGATCCTAGCTTTCTAGCTGAGTTATTTTACCTGCTTTTACACATATTGGAAGTTTTGTACACTGAGAAATCAGACGCCTAGAAATAAGTCAGCATCATAACTACTACCACATGAGTACAAACCATCCATAACTTAAACCCAACTATGAAATTGTCCATTCTGTTTTATAAATAGCACCTGCTAATTCTACACAACATAAAGTCTAAGGACAATCAACCAAATCAGGACACAGGAAGTTGTATTGTAATGCCCCTTGTACTAGTGGATTGAGAGATCTCTTAAGGCGTAAACAAAATTTAATTTAGTGAGTGCCTAATCAGCTTTGTTTCTTCACCTTGGGTTGTGCAACTAAGGATAAACTGATTTGCTGCACTTCAGTAATGATGAGAACTTACTGGAAACCAAATACTGACAAGCTATGTGGTAAGTGACTTCTTGTTTGTATGTGCAAGTAATGTTCGTATTTTAGGGAGTGGCTAAATTTAGCATCATACCTCAAGTCTTGCATCTCCACAGAAAAACCATCAAAAGAATTTCAGCTGCAGCACCAATTCATACTTCTCTACTGAGCCCCTGCAGTTCCCTCACGCCTGCCCCAAATCTCTAGAAAGTTCACAGAATAGAGGGCTCGACATATATCTTCCAGACATCACCTCCCTTCTAAGAACAGAAGAGGAGATTGTCAGGAGGAAGTGTTATTCTGCATTTGATGTTCTATATTATCAGTAGTTTATGTTACTGGTTAAATAACAAGACAACCTCAGAATTTTCCTCTCCTATCAATACAATATTCTACTCTTCTCATAATACACCTTGCTGAAAGTCAAAGCAACACAATAGTGTTTAACTAAAATATTGTACGTTCTGTGGTCTCAGAGGTCAGGAACCTGATTCTCACACTATTGAAGGTTCTGGATTCAAAGTAGCATGAAGTAGGAGCAAGTAGCACAATGAAAAAAAACTCTGCAACTGCTGTTACTGACCCTAAAATACCGCTACGGCTTCTGAAGCATGTTGGACATCAGGAAAAATACAGCTTTACATTTATCTATGATTTTCAGAACAGCAAATTGTACTTCTAAACCAAGTCCACCACAGCTTTAGCTATGTGGACTCTCAACACTGTACAATAGTTAATAACGTAAAATTTCACTATGACTAACTGTAGGTCTAACTTTATCTCCAACAACTGTACTGGTAAACAGTATTGTGATGTAACTTCTCTTTTGCTGAATTTCAGTACAAAACGTTGGTGGGGATACGTTAACAACTATGTTCCAATAAAAAAAAAAATCATCCAGATCACAGTACACTAAACAGCATACAAACAGCCACACTGGTCTGAAAAGCGTATAAGGAAGCGGCATATACTTGGCTTATCTAGGAAGTTAAGCTCTACCCATGTTCTTATTTGCACCTTGCTACTTCCTGTCAATTTAAAAACAACTGGCATTTAAATAACACATGATGTTTGCAGATACATAAGGATTGGGATACATGTAGAAGCAAGCCATGCAGTCACTACCCCAAAACAGTCTCCAAGAACTCCTGTAATGTCTGATGCATGCTAAGATATGGTAAATAAGGGGGTAAAGGAGAGGACAAGCAAGCTAACTCCTGGGACAGCACACCCTAAAGTTACAAAGTTCACATTCAAAAAGAAATTTAGAATCATCACATCTTAAGTTTAGGACAGTCCAACAGAGCTCCCCTTCCTTAAACTTATAAATACTATTCAGCTCATTGGCTTACGCTATAGGATTTTCTTTTTCCTTTTTAAAGAATATACCACAGATCACTGTTCTCTCCTAAGCTGGTTGTGGAATAAATTCCTGCTGGACAATGAACTTCTGGAAGGAAAAAAAAAAACCCAACACCCAAACACCAGATTTTCTAAGTCTCCCTTAGAGATGATGAAAGCTTGTTTATAGGGGACTATCTAGCAAAAAGTCTGCAAAGACGTCCCAAACACAGACTATATGGATTTGAATACTAGCACGGAGAAAATATATCAACAGCATTCAAAGTCTAACACCAAAATGTTTTAGTCCAAATTAACAGAACAAAGATATCAATAAATTACAAAAATAAAAATAAAAGGCAAGTACTTCTAGGTTCTACAATAAACAAAGTCAAATATCCAGTTGTTTCACAGGTATGAAAAGCCACTGTAAACCAGACCACTGAATATTATAAAACTTAATTTGGCCTTTCTGATTCCCAGTCCAAGACATATAGAAGTAGGAAGCAAAGACAAATCAAACCATTTCACACACAGGGATCAAACCCTGGCACAAGCACCTGCTTTAAATGCAGTCTCTAAAACATATGTGTGAAAAATTGCAGACACTTCATAGATAACTTCTCTCTGGCCTTTAGATCTCCTGTTTATATTGCCTGGGGCACCCCCCCCCCAGGAAGAGCAGTAGTTTCCAAAGAGGGTTGTGAAAACCTGGAGAGGTGTGCAAGGTAATCCATTCTGGCGTAAGAAAGTATTTTTGCACTGTAAAAATAGTGTTTATTTAATCTTTATGTCATCTTTAATTTCCATTTTTGGGTATATTTTATCATGTATGTAAGAGATTAGTACAGTAGTACATGTATATAACTTATAAATAAATATACAGGTATTGGCGGTGCATGCTCAGTTTTTTTCTGATGGGGTGCATGATCAAAAAGGTTTGGAGACTATTGGTCTAGAGCTCTATCTGTATCCATGGAAACAATATATTAATTCTTTTTCAGAGGGAGTTTCATGCTGGAAGACTAAACACTTTCCATGGAAATTTTATAGTTCAACTAAAAAAAACCCCTAAACCCCACCCCTACACACAAGTTATTCAGATTAAAGATGAACTGTTATAAAACTCACAAGAATATCCTTATAGTTACACTTTTGCAAAGAGAAAGTGCCTTTAGGCATAGAAATACCAACTTTTAATAGAATTTCAATTGAAGATATAAAGTTTCAATCTTTATCTACACCAGCAGTCATTTATGTGCTTAAAAAGTCTCCAGGATACAAGCTGCATATAAAATCACCTATAAAATGGGAAAGTCGGAAAACTGCTTGAAACTTCATGATCCAAATTGGTAGTACACTGGTGCCAAAGACTAGTTACCGCAGCTGCAACAATAAACCTTTTACTTGGCTAGACAGTGATGTGAAACACATCTAACATCCTAGATAAGGTTGTCAAAGATTATCTAAACAAGCTGCTGTTCTCCTTTAAGCTTAGGATATACAATCCTGTGGGTGTTGATTTTTGTCTTCACTGGATGACCACTTCAAGTTAGATTCTCTTGTTCTTCCACTTGAGTATCCTGTTCAGCTAAGCCAGGGAGAGATGTTGACTTACACGGGCAGTTGGGTTCTCAGTTTTGACAGAATGGGCAGCTATACCAGATCACATTTGGAATAGGAAACACATCTTCTCTATGTGGTGGCATCTAAAAAAGAATGGATGACTAAAGAATGCACTAGAGAATTCAAGGATTCACATTAGCAAAGAAATTATGTATTGTAGCTATAGTAACAAGCTCCAAATGTCAATTCACATCTTCATACAATAAAAGAAAATTTAAGCATACCATCAAGATTTGAGCCCTCCCTCATAAATAAGGCAGCCCTGGTGAAGGTGTGGCTAATTATGTCAACAGAATGAGACAAAGTGGTCTCTCAAGTCCTGTAAAAGGCTGAGGCAAGAAACAGCACAGGAAGTAAAGACTCAAAGAAAAGAGCTATCTCTATGTAAAGTTTTTTGAAATTTCTGTGTTTTTGACTAATACTGGCCAAAGACATCATACTGAATGTTATTAACTTGGGTATCAGCAATCTTATCAGGTGACAATTTTCAACACTGACCTCTGAGTCGGCAAAGTAACCAATATTTTGGTAGGCCGAAACAAAGACTGTGTTAAATATCTGCTAAAGGCTTTCTTTAAAATAGACCAAACTCTGCACAGGCATATGGTCAGAACCCACATGAACTGCCAAAGAGAAGCACGATTTTTCTGCAGGAAGAAAAATCTTATGTCTATTACACAAGAAGTGACAGAAGAATTTTCCCAGGAAGTTTTACAGGACTTTTGCCATCTTCTAGTGTCTAACAGTGCAGCAACAAGATTAACAGTTATGAGAGTATTTGGAAGAGACTTAATTATATCAGAATCAAAGATTCATGTCAACTTCAAAATAAAACATACCTTCAGTCAAAAGTCACACCTCTCCTGAAGAGGATTTACCTTCACTTTGTAAAGCGGACCTACAAATTCACTAACAATTGTGCAAATGTTTGTGCAAAGCCTCAGAAAAGAATTTGCCCTTGCAAAAGGAAAGACCCGATCGCCTCTTTAATGACCATCCAAAAGACATTGAGTTTACTTAGTCAGACATTTAAGACTAAGTCTGGCATAAACCACATCAGTAACGTTTTTCTCTGTGGATCAAAGACCTAAAGCACCAGCTATGCAATAACATTAAAAACCAGTTCAACACATGAAATATCAGAACCAGCAATTAACAGTATCTGCTTTAATCCCCTCTATTAAAATCTGATTACAGGTAAAGAAAAGCCTCTCTGTGAATCTCCAATTACTAAACAAGACAGCATGAAAGAAGGTTTTTGTTACACGTTGATCTTATGTCCTACTTAGAAAACTCACATACATGGATAACAGCAGAATATTCATTTAGAAGGACTTCAAAGTATCAGCTGCAGTTGAAAGCTGACTATCAACTTTTCACTGAAGGACAGGAAAATAAAAATTTGAAGCTCAGTTCTAAATACTTTCAAGAGTTTTCTCTGCTTTCTAAATAACTAATAGTAGGGTTCATTATAAGGTCTTCAGAATGCAGCTATCGCCCACTTTCTGTAATGGAGCAAGTCAATCCATAAAAAGATCTGTTCTAACCTATGCCTTAAGTGAATACTGTCAAAATGAGTTAGTCTTGAACTTAGTTCTTCCACTACCCTCTATCACACACATTTTCCTTGCTCTACCTTTTCTTGCCAATATACCTACACAAAAACACTGCTTGTGTCTCATGTCCTTTTCCAGTTTAACTCCAGTAAAGCTTTGGCTTTTTTAGCTCCATCCCTGCACACCCTGGGAAACAGCCTACAGTCTTCCTGGGTACCCACCCCCAATTCCACTTTTCACGTTCCCCCCCTTTGTATCTGAGCTCAGACCGGAGTTCCCTGATAGCCGAGCTGCCCTCCTGTCAAGCCTGCTGGATGTCCCAGAGTAATCTGGAAGGATCTGCACCTTAACAGCTGCCTTGAGCAAGTTCTGCCAAATTTAATTCCTTATTTTTTGCAATCCTAGTGAAAAGAATCAGATTTCACTGACTTTATCACTGGTGCACATTATGACATCAGCTCATTCAAAATGTTAAGTGAACAAGTTTAGTCATAAATTACAAGTTCTGATGCTCATTATTTTCCAGGCAGATTATTTAACCACACCAAACTGACGCTGTCCTTGAACAGCCCCTGCCTTTGTAGGCTCTATTATGCAGATTGTATTCCATGCCTTCCTTGGTCTAGTAGCTTTACCAGCTAGCTCCCTCCTTTCCCACTTTCTGCCAGTTTCAAACGCATCGACACTTAAAGCCAAATAAGCTAAACTAAACTCCTCTAGCACCATTCTAGCATCCCTACAGCACACTCCATGCGCTTCAAACACAGGCTTACTTTGCAGTACCACACCAACTGAAACCAAATCCAAGTCAGCTGCTCAATTGGGCACTGTGGTTTGCCAGTAGCGTTGCTCTAGAACATTACTGCAATGCTATTACTATCACAGCTCACCCACCAGTTTAACACCGATTTTCTCCAGTGTAGCAGTTACAGTATCACTAACCCTAGCTGCAGTTTGATCCTTCTCACCCCTGCATCAGAATTAGTGGCTGAACGATGAATCCAATCAGGGAACTAATCAGTCTGAGAATTAACTTGATCATTTTCTTCTTTCCAGCTCAATCTGTTCCTTCATCTGATTCACCACTTGGCACCTGAACATACCAGAAATAAGTAGCTGGGATTTACACTGCAGTTCTACCACAGGAATCGAAACTCAAAATGGTGACCTCATTAAATCCTATTGCATAGGTTAACTGTATTAGCAGAGCAGTATCTGTAATGCTGGTGGCATTAAATTGCTCTTTCAGATTTAGAAACAACTCCATATCCCCATCTGTACTTATCCCATCAGGCAGAAATAACTTCTCCTTTCATTCCAGTATTAATGAGGGAAACCAGATTCCATGTAGTCAGATGTCTTTAGAGCACAGGGAAGCATCTTGCAGGAGCTTCAGTACTGGGTAATTCCTATCTCCATTACTCTGGAAAAAGATGAACTCACTGTACAGTCTGTTGCATTACTTCGATCTCTTCACATTCAAAGGATGGCCACTCTTATAGCATATTATGTAACTCTTGGCATTTTAAATACAGCCGTAACTGTACTGTTATTGTCCAAGTGGGAAAGAGGAAGAGTGAAGAATCCTCTTTCTATAAAGAAAAGTTTAAGTCCTACGGATGAGATGTTTGGAATATCTTACTGCATATTGAGAATACTACTTCCGAACACTTCATATTTTATTATCTTCCCTGCATGTCTTTGTTCATACTGGTTGCATTTGGTTTTAAAAATTCAAAGAGATTAAATGAGATAGTTCATCAGAAGTATTTCCAACTAATGTCCTTGTACAGATCTATAGCAAAAGATGTTAAGAATTCAACACGGAAAACAGGAGTGTCTCAGGTTTTGAGCACTTATTACGCAGATATAAGAACAACAGGCAAATATGCGTGGATGAAAGAAAAAGTAAAATTTAGGTATTGTGCCTTTTTGTTTCTTTGTCACATCATGACATCATCTTTGTCAGTGCATGACCTTTGTATCAGAAAGATCACGTGTAATATTCCTTTATGCAACGTTAGCAACACTCTTCACTTTAAAGTGCATGTTCTAACAACAACAAAAAAGTCCTCCTGGGACTTTATGCCAAAAGAAACATTTGAAAACAAACAGGTGAAATTCAGTGTAGCATCTACTTTCTATGCTCATCTTCATGAGATGTTGGGTTTTTTTTTTAAAAATTCCTAGCAGATAGCTAGGTAAGCTTCGATATACCTCCATCATTGCTATTGGATCCAAGTGAAATGTAAAAATCTTTCTTACATTCTGATATTCTTAATCCAGAGATCCCCCTCTGATTGAAGATACCATGGTGAGGTGTCTTGATTTAATTTTAATTTTGTAAAATGAAACTAGCAAAAGTAAACTGTAATTTATGTGGTTGGATACACTATGAAGACATATTTTGCCATAATAGAAACCATACTGGTATCCATTGAATGAAGTCTTTACTTCCAATCTAACTCATTTTTAGTTTTTACACCTAACTAATTGCCTGAAAGAGTAAGTTTTATGTATTTAAGCTGAACACAGATATCCTGAGCTTTGAAGTCACTTAAGAGCAATGTATTCCTTAGTCTTCTACAGGGAGAGCAAGCTTGGACAAAGCACACCTTGATAAAAATTATTAGCCCTATACTCAGACAGGGTTTAGCAGGCAATCTTGCACTGCCACAATGGGGACATTGCAGGTATGGAGGAACTAATGTGTATTAATCTTCCCCTAATACTCTCCTTCCTTTTCTCAAAGTTACAGTCAGCTCACACCCCTTCAATCATTATCCAGTGTAACTTTTTCTGGATTCATCCATCTCTGGAAAGACTTTAAAAAAAACAAACAACCCTCAAAACAAAACCAAACAACATGTAAGTGCTTTGAAGATAAAAATACATTTAGCTATTTTTGTCATTCTACTTGTATTCTCAAAATGGTTGTATTTTAAGTATTTAAGCCAAAATTCACTGCTTAACCTGTGTTTGCTTCACTGGTATGGTCATAGACTTTTCAACTGTTTACCGCTGTCACATGTCAGCTCTGGGGCTCATCTAATCCAAAATTACCTCTTAGCACTGCAGATCTAAATGCCTTGATTAAGAATCCTTAAAACCAATACAGCAAAAATAACTGAACATCCCCTCCCTCTCATTTTCTTCATACTTTTATTCTTAAAGGTCAATCATTCTATAATTTCTAAAACAATATTCTTAAACTCACAATTATAAGTCAAACAAACTTCTGCCCTTATTCTACTTGCTGTAACAGTAAAAACATAAGATGATGTTTTTACATAACTAATCCACGGGTCATAAGCACTGGTGGTAGTGAGGGAAAACTCAAATACCACACTTCCTGAAACCTGACTAATAATCTAAAAATGTAAGGACAGTTTAATTCTACAGGCTTGTAAGTCTAATGACTTGTGGAATCAAAGACTATTTAAGGCTGTGGAGGTTATCTAGTCCAACATCTGCTCAAAGTAGGTCCAATCAGATCAGGCTGCTCAGGACTTTGCCAAGCTGAGCTCCATACACCTCAGAGGACAGAGGATTCCACAAGCCCTTCCCAGAGCTTGATCATCCTTATAGTGAATTATTTTTCTCTTTTACCTAACTGGAATTTCTCAAATTCTAATGGGAACTGTTGCCTCTCACATTTTCACCATGCACCTCTAAGCAAACTTCTCTATATCCTGCCCTTGGTACAGAAAGACAACAATAAAATCTTCCCTTTATCTTCTCTTCTTCAGGGGAAACAAACAAACAAAAAACAAACAAAAAAAAACCACCAAAACCAGACCACCACAATCCTAACAGCATCTCCTTGTGTGCCCTGAGCAATCCTGATGGCCCCCAAAGTCTTGACTCTGAACGTGTTCCAGTATGTCAATGCCTTTCTTGTACTAGGAAGCCCAGAACTGGACACAGTACTCATACACTGCCTCAGAATTGGTAAGAAGAGAAAAAGTTCTTTCAGTGTGCTGGCTGTTTTCTTGCTAATACAGCCCAGTATGCTGCTGGCTTTCAATAATGCAAGGGCACCCTGCAGGCTCATCTGCAGCTTGAGGTCCACCAGGATCCTGAAGTCCTTTTCTAAAAAGCTCCTACCTAGACAACTGGTCCCCAGCTTGTACAGGTGCATGGGTTTACTTCTTTCTATCCTATTGTCCGAACTGGTAAAGACATCCCATTGTCTAGGTCACCAATAAAAATATTAAGCAATACTATCAATACCAACCCCTGATAGTCCTGCCTGGTTACCAGTGGCATCTTAGAAGTGATGTTGCCAATCACAACCCTTTGAGTCACAGAATCACAGAATGGTTAGAGTTAGAAGGGACCTTAAAAATCACCTAGTTCCACCCCCCTGCCCTGGGCAGTGACACCTCCCACTAGACCAGGTTGCTCAAAGCCCCATCCAACCCAGACTTGAACACTTCTAGGGATGGAGTATCCACAACTTCTCTGGGCAGTCCAACAGCCCAACCAGTTTTCCACGAACATTACAGTCCACATACCACATACTTCTACTTGCTCACTCACCGTATCCTTACAGTGTTAAATGGGTTCGAGGAGGAGGAGGATTTGCTCCATGGCCTTCCCAGAGACTGAGGCTAAGCTGACGTACCTGCAGTTCCCCAGATCCTCCTTCTCAGTGTTCTTGAGCGAGTGTGATTTTTGCTTTCTCAGATTCATCAGGAACATTCTCTTTTCTTGCTTTGCCTTCCTTTATTAAGGCACTAGCCCCTTCTACTGCCCTTGAGATTACTTGCTAGTTTCAACTTCAACTGAACTTTGTCTATCACACCTCCACCCCTGCACATTCGTGCAACGTTTCTACATTCCTTCCAGCAGACTATTTTGCTTTCACCTTCTGTGTAACTCTGTGTATCAGTTACAGATTCCTCAAAATACGTGACCAGGGTCATAAGTTGTATGTCCAAGTAATAGCCTTGAAAAGCACTCTCTCAACTCAACGTTTCTCATGCTATCATGAGCGAGTCCCAGAATGCAAACAAAGGCCCCTAAAGCATCTTAACCTTCTGTACTTTAGACAGGCTGCAGTATCATCTCATCTGTATTCCAATAACACCAAAAAAAGGCAATCTGATCTTCCATCACAGGAACAGAATTTTACAGCTCATCTCCCCTGAATTATTCTTCCACCAATCAGTTGCTCAAGCACAGAACTGGAGCCTCAAATACCCTGGTTTTCGATAAGCTTTCTTTTAAAGACTCGAGAAGAATTAAAATTGAACATTATGAGTTCAAACACTAAAAGAGCTCTCATGTTTTACTTTTGCCAGTACAAAAAAACCTAAATCAAGGTTTACCACTGAAAAGTCAAGTGCTACTATATCAGCTTTCTTACTATTGAAACGTTCCTTGGGCCTAGGTGCAGAGAGCCCAAATTCTTCATATGACCTGTTGGAGAGTGCTTTCATCCTCCTCAGTCTGTCTCTAGAGTGGTTCCATATGTATTCCATTCCGTAACCCTAGGTCTCACCTTATGACTGCCAAAAAGCTGATTTACGTACTGCTAACCTTAACTCAAAGTTGGATTTGTAGGTTTCTTATGTTCCAATATATCCATTTCTGTAAAATATGTTGATAAAATCTGACAGTGTTATAGAACACCAGTTCTTAACAACAGAGCTCACTATAAGTATTCACCTGGACTGCACTTTAGGTCTTCAGTTCAACGATCCCACAACATTCCAGTTTTTTTGAAGTATGTTGTAGTTCAACTGAGTTTTCCCCTATAGAATAGTCTCAGGGTCTAAAAACCAGCATTGACTTTGAAGAAGTAGTTTTCCTTCCTGCAGAGATATAAACTGATTTAGCCAACCAAAATTCACACTAGCACTTTCACAGGTCCTTGGAGATTACCAATAGAAACACCCTCAAAATTAATTCAGTAATTCAGGCCTAATGGCTTTTCCTAAAAAACTTACTTCTAGTTTTCAGGTGTTAATCTTAACACTACTAAAAATACCTTCGAGTAGTGGGGACAATAAATTAATCTCTTCTTCCAAGCTGGGTATACAATTTTCTCTGGAAATTTCGTCATGCTAACTAAAACAGAGCACCAGCTTAAAGCAGTTTCTGCTGGGTAGAGCAGAGAGGTTAAATATCTGCATCCATTACTGAAACTGATTCAGTTTTAAATTGCGACAGCAGACTCACCCTGACATCAGCTGTCTTCATACAAACCTGAAGATAACTGAGCCACTAGTACTTTAGACAAGAAAGCCATTTTTGTAAGCTTCTCGGTATTTCATCACAACCCTAGACTAACATGCCATTTCTACATTCCTGTCCATTTTTATTTATTAGAAACAAGAACAATTCAAATGTCCAGCTCATAACACAAGTCAGGGCAGCATATTATTTGAACTTCTGTACATTCTTTCTCCTGTAAAAGGAAAAAAAAAACCAAACCCACAACTCTTGAGGTATGACACTTCAGAACCAAGAATTGGGCAGCGCAGATGAAAAAGATAAAATTCCACATTTCCACTCAACCTGATGCATTGAAAAAACTACTCAAACAATGCAGGAGGCCTAAGGAAAAGCAAGACTTTTATATATATTCTGCTCAGCAAGATTACCGAGTCTCAAGTTTTCTTGTCTTTATCTTCTGATTCACAAGAAAAATAACCCTGTTGCCCCTGGTCAATATTCGACCTAAGAGCAAGAACACAGGGAAGTAACTAATAACTCAAAGGCTGGGTTAAGTCCAAAGAGCAGAAAGGGAAGGAAAAAGATTAAGTGTTGTAACTTGTGAATTGTTTATGATTTTAAAGCAGATTTCTACAGTTAAAAAAACTGCAGTAAGTTCCTGCCAAAGCTGAGAAATAAACTCATTGTAACTGCAAGTAGGCAGTTTCCCATGGCAACTGCAAAAATTTCATGCAGGATCCAAGTTTTCATTTAAGTCCTCTATATTTTCAAAAATTACTTACTTTCAGTCCACTAAATAAATCAGCATAATCCTGTCTCATTCAGCTTGCCACAGAGAGAGACTACTGATGCTGTTGCTCAGTGGTTCAGAAAATTCTGACCATTCTAGTAGTTTTCCAACTGCAGCCAGAGTGGACCACAGTTGTCTGTGGACAACTGAACAGAAGCAAGTGACCTAGATTTATTGTATGGGATAATTACTTTTCACTTAGAGAATTTCAGAAGATCTAGAAGTTCTTTAGGTTTTGTTTAATGGCTAAGAGCAACTGCATTAGCTAAGCCTTTCTACTGATTATCTTTGTTTTCACGGTAAGAGATATTTAATAATGCCTTTTCGACACTGCTGGGTTTTTTATTCCCCGTCCTCTGAATTTCATAGCCTGGAGCAACAAGGAATTTTCTCCCAGCTTCTTTCTACCCTGTATGCTTTGGGGAATATTTGGGACAAGCTGTCTTTACACCTTCCTCTTATCACATCTTACTGAAACAAACAGAAATAGCAAAAATGTCCACAAGAAATCCTGTAGGTGATGATCAAAAAGCAAAATCAAGTTAACAGATGCTGAGAAGGGAACTTCTTGAATACAGAAAGTTAAATCTCTGCGGAAGAGGCTGCAGACATCAGCAGCAAGTTTTCATTGCTGTTCTGGATTCACATCTAGTCTTTGCTATTAGTTTTGCTTGCAACATCCATCTGAGCTTCAGTATTAAAAAAAGCTGAAAAAAGGTTACTCAAATAATTTCAATGTAACATTCCTGCTAAAAGACCCTCACAGGTTTATTAAAAAGAGGTATCTGTTCTGATGATAGCATCAGTCTCTCCAGTTGTCATTTCACAGCAAATTCTACAGCCAGAGCAGAAAAAGGTCCATGCATGTTTAAAATGGGTATCTACTTCGCAATTGTCTACTTCAATAGAAGCTTCAACTGCTAATGTTAACACCAATACCTGGTCTACACAAGGTAAGAAAATGAATTATGAACCTGATGCTGGATTTTGCTTGTCTTGATATTGTATTTAAAGTACTCTGACAAGCTTTTATAAGCAACCCTACACATTTCGGCTGAAACCGACAAAAAGGAACTTAACAAGTATACTTTTCAGTTTTTATTTGTTAGTGGTAAACAAGTATCCAGCTTATCCACCATAAAGGCAATCTGAAGTCCTCTGTCTTAGTCAAAAGAAAACAATTCCAGAAACAACTGCTAAATAAACTAAACTACTGTGCCATCTGTGCTTCAGTTGTTGTATCAGCACTTTTAGAGACAAACCAACCTGATACGCGAGTTGTTCTGTAGAACAGTAACGAACCTACTGTTTCCTAGCTACAGCTTCTAGAATTTTGTGCTACAATTCCAGCTTCAGAGATGTTTGAAATATGTGCATTACTGAAATCACTTGTTCTCCCCCCCCGCCCAATCCCTAATCTGCCTAAGACTTAAGTGAAAATTAGTGGAAACCACTCGCTATTTGCATTAGCGAGTGATCAAACAGGAATGAAGGGACCAGTTTTACAGCTTCTCTTTGCTCTTATGAATTCCTATTTAAAAGTTTTGCCCCAAACCTCTTAGGCAACAGCTTACAGTAACAGCAGCAACTAATTCTGACAGAATAAGCTGTGGCAGACAAAGGTATTATTTCTTCTAACAAGACACTCTCTGTCCAGAGTACTACTTGCATCAATTAAAGTTAGTGCACTAAATATTCTAGATCATGAACTGAAACAGCTAATGATCAGACATACTTTCTAAGCTACCTCTGCTTAGAAAAATTGGTAGAATACAGAATTAAAGTTAAAATGCTTTAGTTATAGCACCAGGGCTTGTCTATCAGAGACAATCAGGGGGCACAACCAAAAATAAAATCATTTAACCACTAATTCTTACAGAATCAGAGACAGATCTAATGACTGTATACCTTAACTTGACATAAAACTGATGTTCACTCTAAAGAGATGTGTTAGGTAGTGCATCCATTGAACACAGCGCAGTGTCCATTTTCACAGGCAACACCAAACTGACCTAAAAAAGTTCTTCCTCCAGAAATGACTGGCCAGACTCCATGTTTTAACACTACTGCATTTTGATCTGATTTGGATGATACCCACTCTAAGGGTATACTAAGCAGAAAATATTCCAGCCCACACAGGTGCCATATGTTATCAACCAGATATCAACCATACTTAAACCAGAAATCAGATGAGGTCTCAGTAATTCAGCACTATACCAACAGCAGACTGACAATAGATGACACTATCAAAACAGAAAAATCTACAGAACACCTGCTCATGTAGTTTCACACAAACTCAAGCTTAACATGTCAGATCATCTAGTCATGGAATTCTGATAGCAAGTTAAAAGTAAAAATGCACTGCACCATGCATCACTTCTTTGGTGCCACTAAGTTTGCATTACAGTAAAATATTAAGTTCAGGGATAAAGCAATCCAAAGGTTTAGTAATAGAATTCAGGCTGTTGCCATCATTGGATCATTGCTCCAAAAGTTAACCAGCTGAGCAAAGAATAAAAGCCATTACCATCTAATCTGCACTTAGTTGCTAGCTCTGAATTAAAGCATTTTCAGTTACTGTAAGAGCCCCAACATCAACATATGTATTAAAATCCTCAGTACACGTTGTCCAAAGAATGCACAGGAAGTGACTGATTTCCTTCTAGGAGAACAGTAGGCGCCAGCTATTTGGTTTCAGTTTCAATAGCTGCCAGCTTCATATTTTGACTTCTATGCATGATCTAAAAACTAACAAGAATAAAAAAACTAATAATAAATATGAGTTCTCAAAGTCATGGTTGTACTCCATGAATAGGAGAGGATAAACATGAAGATGAGTATAGCTTCAAAATATTACTACTACAGTTTAAAAAAATACTGAATTTAAATGTTATAACTGGGGCTTAGCATCAGAAGCATGACTTTTGTCTCTAGAATCTGAACAAAGGATATGTCCAAGGCAAGATCAAGTGTTCTATCAAACCCAATGCAATGAAGCTTAGCTTCTAAATAAGTTTCCATATAAGATTAACAGCCATTACTTCCCTGTGGACACTAAGTTTACATTTTCTTCACACAGCAATGCATAAAAAAGATATGAAATATCAAAAGCAGTATTGATGAGTTCTAGGAGTTTTGTGCCTTAGTGCAGATTTTTGTTGACATGCTGAAGCAGTTGATGATTGGAATAATGCAAAACATGGAAGTAAAAAAACTTGACCAGGAAAGCTATTTTTAAGTCCATAAAATAAATGCTGCATTCTAAGCAGTATATACTTAAAAAGCCATACATACTAAGATCCACAGAAAGGGTCTGTAAACCAGTTATTCCACTTGGAGTATTTAGCTTCACTGAAATACTGCCATTAAAACTTACCAATATCGATATTGCACTGTTATAATTTAAATAATCAATCTACAAAAGTTAAGCTATTTTCTTGAGATTTCCCCAGGAATTACTGTTGAAAATGCTTTAGTAAATACAGTCTACTAACTTGCCACAAGAATTGAACTGAAGACTGTATTTCATGTTACACTCTAGTTAAAGGAACATACTTTGAAATTAAATATATTTACTGTTGAGTTACCCTATCCACGATAAATTTAAGTAACAGATAATTAATGTTTTATTACAGGCTAAATTCAGGTTTCTTAAACCATGCCAAACATCCATCCCTTTAATAATAGTATTAACTCTTCCTTGACTAAAGTTATTGAGAAGTCAGCAACCCAAGAAATAAAGATTCTCCCAAAGGCCTCACATGAATACAGAGGATCCTGAAAATTTTTTTATACAGGGCATATATAGAAATGCAGACCTCGCCTCACTGGAACTCTCTTGACCAGTCTTTTTTTGTGTAAGCACTTGAAACTTCATCTCAATTGCATTACCGGAATCAAGTACTGAAAGTGTTTTTGAACAAACATAAACATTTATTGCCTATGGTATTTGCATTCATAGTATCATTAACAAATCAGTTTAGAAGAGATATACTGATGGTAACTGTTCTACGGACAGCTCTCTATCTTTTGTCTCAAATGGCCTTCCAGCTCATCTTTCCTCCTTTAAGCTAATCATTAATTTATAGGCCACAAGTGTGTTAAAAAGCAAGTTCATAAATTACTGGAGTTTGGGGAAAGAAAGTAATTGGTCATTCAACAATTAAGACCAAGTCTTGATAATTACTCACAAGAAACTGAGCACAAGATTTTGTTTTATAAACTGACTCCATAATTAGATACACTTCAGAATATTCTTTGAACTTTGGCAGGAAGTATGACAGGCAAATCTCCAGCATACCTTTCTAGTGATGTTTTGGCCTGTTCAGCTTATTAGCCACTGCATGCAATCACTCTATTTGATTTTCAAAGTGTAGCTAAAGGCTAAGTAAAATGAATTCACCGTTTCCCTTTTGGCCTGAAACCGGTGAGGAAGGCAGCAATAGATACAAGCAAAGACAAAAATCTAGACCATACTCTAATTCTTGTTACAAAAATTCTTTCTTTGGAAAAATGCAATAACCCTTGGCACATTTTCTATCTGTACTGAACTCCAGAATTACACTGCATACAAAATACTAATAAAGCTCATAAAAATGGGCAAAGTGCTAAAAAGCATCAAAAACCAAGTCTCCCAAGCTACTTCAAAACCATGTTCATGTGCATATGAGTTTACAAGACCGTATTTCTCCTTCCCTTCCTCTCCTCCCTCGTCAGGTTTTCAACTGTTTTCAGGATAAGATCAAGTTATTTGCTGTCCTTTTCTTTATTTAAAAAAAAAAACAAAACAAAACCAAAAAACACCAAAACACACACAAGTACATTCCAGTCAAACTGAGAATTAAGACAAGAACAGTAGCTTGCTCAACAGGACTTATTAACACTGATTGCTTTCCAAGTCAAGAGTGCTACAGATCTTCACTGCGTGAGACAGCAACACAGATACTAGTACCTTAAACATTTAAAGGAAACTGTCGTTTCCCTTCCCGTATTTAGCACATGATTGCAGAATTCACCATTGGTGGTCGCAATCAACGTAGGCTTTTGCATCAATTTGTAGTAAAAAGATCCAATAGCATAGCCAGTATCCAATAAAAATTTCAAACTCTTTAACATGAGCTGTGCTAATTTGTACCTACCCCTCCCCATAATGAGCTAAAGCAGAAAAAAAATCTAGTTGTTCAAAATTGCTGAAACTGCAACTTGTAAGAAAAACAATTGTTGTATAAGCGACTGGTATTGGCACTTCTTAATTCCAGCTACTGCTTTTGTCCCAGTAACAGGAGATCTGTCTACATAAATGACAACTGCCTTCTCTTTCCACAGAATTGTATTGACTGGTAAATACAACATTCAAGGTGGAGCTTTTGCTGGGGCGGGGGGGAGATCCATATTCAGAAGTTCAAACAAGCATAAACAAAGCCATAGAAAAACTGCTAAGAACACTCAACTGGAGATGTACACAAAAAAATGAATACGTGACTTAAGCAATACAATTTTATACATCCCCTGCTTTCCATATCTTTCCTAAATCTTCTCGTCCAACCTTTCATCTACACCTTTAAAATGCCTTTCATTGTCATAAAAATTCTTCGACTTGTGAATCCTGCATTTCTGAGTCCACTATGTTCTGCTTGAACTTGGGTAGAATATTTGACCTTCAAGTCCCAATATCTTAACAGCTAAGAATATGCTCTTTCAGAATAAGCCAATAGAAGTTATTGGGTCTGTTGTGAACAGTCCAGGTTTATGCATTTTGACACTGCTGCAAGACCCATTCATTCAGTATTGTTACTTATGTGGCCTGCATGACTTACCAATTCCACGGTACCCAGGTCAATGTTCAAGGCATAACCTTCACAACTAATACAACTTTCCACATATTATTCCAAATGAAGACAGAATACAAACCACTGCAGAACTGTTCTCTTGGACTTTTAGAAAGCTTAGCTCATCGTCCATATGCTCTCCTGTTGAAATCGAAATTAACTAACTGAATTGGAAGACAAGAGCTAGGCTTGACAAGGATTTAGTAAAGACAAAACTGATAACAAGAGGGAAAACTGAGGTTAGAGTAAGGGAGGATGGGAAGAAAAGGAGCAGTACTAGAAGTAAATATTTTCCTCACACCACTGAATTATCTGCTTGTTATTCATAACCTATTCCTAATTTTGTACTGTCATACCTATTAATGCATATGGTAAAGACCACAAACTCGGACAAAATAGGATATATTCACAGCAAAGATAAAATTCGTCTTCAATTTAGGGAATGGAATACATTAGTAAGACTTTCAGCAACAAAAATTTAAATTCAATGTCTTATTAAATCTGATTTTGATCACTCACACTCTACTTTTTGCAGCAAACACTAATTAGACACAAGACAAGTCAGCATAATAAAAACAGCCCAAAGAGAAACAAATAAGGAAGTACTTAATTTTTTATTTAAGCATAAAAAAGTCAAACATAAGTCACATACTTAGGCAATCTCTTAAAGCCACCAAGAGTTTCAGCACAGAAGCCAACTGAATGAGCTAAATGAACACAGGCCTGACATCAACAACTCAGAAAAATACTACTACATTTAGCAGTTCCAGATTTATGATCAGTCTTATCATGAACCCCATTTACATTTCAGATGAAAATGGCTTTGGAATCAGTTATGTCTGTACCTTCACAGAAAGGACAGTTTTGAGAATGCTGGGATGTTCATTCAGTCTGCAAGTCATACATTCCACCACAATGATAGGTTTACAGGTGAGTTTGTTACTCCATGCCGTTCCTATAAACTACTTAAAGAACTGATGCACAAACTATTAATATCTGTAACCAATTCTTTGCCAAATGTCCTCAGACTCTTTTGGATCAAACTGGGGAAATTAATAAACTATCCTGAAACAGTATTTTTCATCAACCTCAAACGCCTTATTGTACTCACTACTAAAAAGTAGCTGCCATGCTGTATTCTTCTGAAAGTTTTCCCAGTACATTTATGGCATTTTAAGTAAAAATAACTCTACCATGAAATAAGACAGTTGCTTGCTGTTCATAAAAAAAAGTTTTAGGTCATGTTCAAATATACAAAATGGAAATTGAACCCCAAGTTTAAGTAGAACTAAGCAGTAAAACAAAACTGTATCTTTAGCAATCACGCTCCAGGCACATTCAACAGTGATCAAGAGGAAAACAACAGAAGGCGTAGAATACTCCAGATAAAGAAAAACCCACATAGTACAAGTATTGGCATAACACTGAGGAGTTACAATACAGAGATATCCAAGAGGCTCCACAGGGGATAAACTCAGTCCAGCAGCTCCCAGGTCAGTGCTAGCCCTGATAAGCTCCTGGACAAACTATGGAGGTACACTTACACTGCACTCTAATGCAGCAAAGCTTTCAGGTTCCCTGTCACTTAAGGGAAAGAAAACTGTTTCCAAACCAGAGGCAATCCAGGTATCACCGTAGCCATAATAATGAAATGCACTTCAGCATTCCAAATAGTGAGACAGGGTGAATTTCAAAGTATCCATGGTATGGTTAAATCTGTAACTAAGTAATCCATCCATATATAATAACTATCTAAGTGATCCTTTTAATTTAGTTTGTTTCTGAAGGAGTAGAAGTCATTTGGATGGACACTCAAAAGCACAGAGGTTACCCCTCAAAAGTTAAAAGCTATTTTATTTCTCTATTCTAATCATTCTTCTCACAGACATATTTAAGTCTTTTCTCTTTTTCACAATGCTTAGACCTTAACTATACCCCTGACTGCTACCTTTTTTTCAAAAAGGTATTTCTAAACAATGCTTTTGTTCTTGTAGGTCCAGTTAGTTTTGCAGTACTCAAGTTTACTGCATTTCTCAAGACATGTATTCAAACATCATTATATCCCAAAGAACTGCAAGACTGTAGTATCACAATTTTGTGAATGATGCATAGGTAGTTTCTGTTTTCTAGCTGAGTTATTGAAGGTCCTCTAGGGATGTGGTTTTGTTTGTTTTGTCCTTTAAAAAACAAGACTCCACACCAGAAATGCCTACTAGGCAAGTATACATATACATACTTTCTAAAAACATTCACATCTCAGCCTACTATCGCTTCAACATCCCAGTCTTCTCAGCAGGAAAAATCTGGTGCTTCCAGTTTGGCTGACTGTCCTATCTTTTTATTGTATTAGGTTAGATGATTTATCAAACATAACTGTAAGCAGTGGCATGTTTAGGAAGCAATGATGTACAGGATTACAGCAGCACGTAAAGTGAGGAATTCTCAGTTAAGCTACGGGAGGTGAAATTACTTTAGAACAAACATTTATTGTAACCTCTTTCTTACAAATCCAAGTTTATCTTGCCAAAAACTTTGTGCCTAGTGACTGAACAGGAATTATACTTAGCGTGAGAAATCTACTGCTGATTGGAAACTTTACATGTACATGTTGATGGAGAAGTCTTTTTAAGCAATTGCACAGCTTATCTAATTCTGCTGGGGAAGAAGGATAAAAAGGAAAAAGAGCAAACACTGTTCATGTTAACAAGTTCTGCAGGCTTAATATACACTGTACTTCTAACTAGTACTTTTTAACCCTCTGTTCCCTCCCTCGAGGGAAGCAAATTTCTTTAATCTGCGTGGGTCCTCCTTACCCATTTAACTGCACATTTGATTCATCTGTTCCCATGAAAGCTTCTGCCTTCTTGGGGAATTTTAAAAATTTGAGTGGATGTACGTGGGAAGAGTGCAGAATTCCTTCAATCCCTTCAATTCCTGCAAAGACACTTCTGAAGACAACATATGCTGGCTATATTCAAAAGGAAGACATCAAAGAAAGCAAACAGTAAAAACTACTTTTTAATCTAGTCATCATAAAAATAGATGACACCATACTTAACTGCTAGCATAACACACTAACTACAGTACTTCAGTAGTAATTAACATTTACCATAAAGAAAAAGTTGACACGATTACAAGTTGAGAAGCATAGAGACCAATAAGATGTTTCTTACAAAAAAAAAAAAAAAAGAAAGGAGTCTTACACGACTATTTAAACTTTACAATTAATCTTTCACATTTTTATCGAGTAGAAGCCAACAATGTCTTCCAAATGCACAGACTGGCAGCACAAAGATCTCTTTTGCTAAGCAACAAAGCAGTATCATTTGGCATTTTTCTGTTTTACAGGCACCCCTCAGAACTACTGTTTCTGGAACGCTTCCTTCTGAAGAAAGTATCTTTAGGAGAATGCAAGATCTCTTTACGTAAAATACATAAAATGCAAATGCAGACTCTTCTGTCTGCCTCTGCATCCCTTCTTTGTCCAAGAACTGCTGAAGTGGCAGAAACTCTCTCTACTTAAAGAAGATAAACCAAGTCATTGAAAAGAAAGCTTTTCACATAATACTTTGATTCAAACAGCAGGTGAAGCTTCAAGTCTGAGAGCCATTAAGCTACCTTCCTCTTGATACCTACTAACCAAATCTGAGATGAAAAAAGAGAGATACTAACAACTCCAAAGACAGAATCTCCATAGCTTATTACACACAAGTGAAGAGGATCCAATTATCAGAGTTTGACTCTTACAGCCTGACTGACGACATCCATTTTTACTATTAAAGTACCCAGGGTCATCTAGTTATCATTTCAAGCCCTGCCATTCAGATACAAAACAAAATCGGAAGTCAAGCCCTTTATGTTGTAATTGGCAGCAAAACTGCAAGATTATAGTTAAAAGCTGTATTGTTTCCAATCAACTAATGAGGAAACAAGAGTAGTACAAGAAACAAAACAAATGAGAAGTTGGAAATCAAGTTTCAGGAAGACAGACAAGAAATAATTTTATGAAGATGCAGACTGTAAGATATATAAGACTGCCTCCCACATTACAGGCAGAGGAAGTTTGTACTACTGCAAAGTTTATATAAGTAAAATTCCAGAACATTAAATCATACTTAGAACAGGAAAGCAGCAGGGAGCAAAAACCATACAACTGATAAGAAAGGCAGTCAAAAGAGAACATGCAACATGGAAAAGATACGTTTCTGAGAACCGTAACTATCAAAGCATGATTTGCCCTCACATATTTCACTAATTTAGGAATGAAGAATGTGAAGTTCCAACTGAGGCTTCTCCTACAGTCAGTTTTCTTGCCCCTCCTCAACACACATTTCTCGTTGTGCAGTAAAACATAAGCTCATTCTTGTACTCTTTTCTTCCCTGCAGGTACCTCCCTCTACTTCAGTCAGTTTCACAAAACCCATCAGTAACCCCATAAAACCCAAAATTAGCCAAAAAATTAACAAACCACTAGGAAGGAAGAGGGTCAGTCAAAATTTGCTCATATAAGCTTTGCTTCCACAGGAAACGATGCTAAGAGTTTACTAGCTCACAATCTGTCAAGAAAACATAATGGAATGAAAAGAAAACATCAGACTTCTTATGTTACAGGCAAGTAGGATGCTTAACAGCTGATGACAGAAAGCATATTTGCAAGTGGGGGAAAAGAATGAACAAGATTAGGTCACAAATAAGCAGGAAATTCCCACAGGTTATTCACCTTCTACATTAGAAGCAGTTCTAAAATGTAAGATTGTTCAAGGATTGTAGGCTTCTTTTACTGTAATCATCTAACCACAGACTGTATCTCTCTTTTAAGGATTTCTGCCTCTTTAGTGCAGTTAGATGATGCCCTTCAGCCTCTTTACTATAGCATCATCCAGGCTGGCTCAAGCCTCTCTCAGCAGAAGATGGAACTAAGTATTTGACTTTGTGCTGAAGCAGATGAAGAGTGATCACACAGATCCATTCACTACATGAGTTCCAGTGCCACGCAGGAAGAGTGGGAATGTAAAAAAAGCTCTGTAATTAGTACTGCAATGATTTTGTAGATATAAACAGACTCAGGATGGTTACTGCCAAAGTTTCTGCCTCAGCAATAGATACACAAGGATCCATTAATCACCAGTGTGCAGTGAGTTCTCTAGATATACATGGAATTCCTGTAAAAGCTGTAGCAAGAATCCAACTGTGCTGCTGAAACATGCTGGAGACCCCAAAGCTGACAAGAAGTAAGACACATCCATGTAGTATTCAACTTTATGACTTAGGCATAGGTACATGACCCTTAACAAACAGATCAAGTAGGACAATTGTATTATTGCCAGTTATTACCTCTAGCACTTTACAGACAGAGCAGAGTATGTGAGTGCACAGCCACTTTGATGCAAAGTCCAGTAGCTTAGCTGAAACTGTCACAGAAGACTATTCAAGCTAAGCTGTTGGACTTTGTACTAAAGCTGCTGGAAGTACTTGCACACATTTCTTTTTGCCAAGAGCACTACAAGTTTGGGTAACTTTCAACCAAAGTTGACAAGTGGAGTAGGAAGAACTTAAGTCATCACAGCAAGGTATGTCAGCATGTGTCAACCTCCCAAAAACAATCATTAACTTGTTCAGAGATCTACGCAATTATAGCTAAATTACATGTAAACCTTTGCTCTGATATAACAGTTTCTAGACAATATTACTGAACACTAAAGATTCACTGAAGCAGAATCTCACCCTTATGTACATGCACTTTTCCCACAAACCTCATTGGCAACTGAAGGCAAATGAGGACAGAATCCAGCCTCCAAATAATACAATGTACCTGAAGACTTTTCACCTATGACATAGGTGTCTACTGTTCCTGTAGCACTCGCCCTAACTAGGTATCAAAACACTTCACAGAAGGTTAATGAATTAAGCCTCAACACACCCGGTAGCTCAGCATGGCCCTATTAAGAGTGAGCCCTGAGGCACAAAGAGGAAGGATAACCAAACCGAGGCCACACATATGCATATACACTATAAGATCAGAGAGGCAGGACTGCGAGATTGGCTGTCAACCCAGAAAGTTTCACGTACTGGCATATAAACGCAGGACGGCGGGCGAGAAAAGGAGGAAGCCCAGGAAGCGAGGG
>VZSZ01009170.1:606973-742603 GCA_013398815.1 Ibidorhyncha struthersii
GGAGAGGAACCGGCGCGGCGCATGCGCTCTAAATTCCCGCGGCCTCGCCCCGCTGCCGCCGGCGGTCCCGCCCCCGGGGTTGCCATGGTGACGCGGCCTGCGCTGGGCTTCCGGCGAGCGGGACAGACGGCCGGCGGGGCCGCTGTGCCTGCCGCGGGCTGGGAGGCGAGCCCTGTGAAACTCAGCCTCGGGCAACCCTACGTTTTCCTCACCGTGTGCCCGGGGCCCTGCGGAAGATGTGCGTGGGCCGTTGCGTCTCTGGCGGGGGCGCAGCAGGCCGCGCTGGGCGCCCGAGGGCGGCGGGTGGCTGGCTCCTGCCTCCCAGCCGGCTGAGGAACTGCCTGTTGAAGTGTCTGTTCCCACTGAGGAGCTAAGTGTCTAAATAGCTGTTCTGCAAAACCCGAGGCACTGAACATGCTGTGAATAATTATCATAATGCTTCCAAAACATGAGCAGGGAGACATAAAAGGAAGTATGTGATAATTAATTAATATGTTGGCACTTGTTGGTTGCATCTGTTTTTTGAAACCACGTTTTGCGTGCGGAACATACAGCCTGTTGTGTGAATCATGCTTGACTGCTGACAGAGTTTGCTTTTCCTAACCCGCTCTGGCAAGCATCATCCTGAATCATACAATCATAGAATCGTAGAATAGTTTGGGTTGGAACAGATCTTTGAAGGTCATGTAGTCCAACGCCCCTGCAATGAGCAGGGACACCTCCCAGTAGATCAGGTTGCTCAGAGCCCCGTCCAACCTGACCTTGAATGTTTCCAGGGATGGGGCATCTACCAGCAATCCGGGCAACCTGGGTCAGTGTTTCACCACTGTCATTGTAAAGAATTTCTTCCTTTTATCTAGTCTAAGTCTACTCTCTTAGTTTAAAACCGCTGCTTGTCCTATCGCAACAGGCCCAGCTAAAAAGTTTGTCCCCATCTTTCTTATAAGCCACCTTTAAGTACTGGAAGGCCACAATAAGGTCTCCCCAGGGCCTTCTCCAGGCTGAACAACCCCAACTCTCTCAGCCTGTCCTCGTAGGAGAGGTGTTCCTCTGATCATTTTTTGTGGCCCTCTTCTGAACCCGTTCCAACAGGTCCATTGTCTTTTCTGTGCTGAGGGCTTCAGAGCTGGACACAGTCTTCCAGGTGGGATCTCACCAGAGAGGAGCAGAGGGGCAGAATCATAGGACAGTTTGGGTTGGAAGGGACCTTTAAAGATCATCTAGTCCAACCCCCCCAACACCTGAACCCCCTCGGAGCTAGAGCTGCTCTGCTGTGACTGTACCCAGCGTACCCAGTCTGGCAACAGTATGAAAAAGTACAGATATTGTTTAAGAGTAGGAGTGCTCTACAGCCTAAGAAAATTTGTAAGGGGGGCGGTGGGGTGGTGCCATGCAGCTTGTGATTTTTCTGTGTTTTCTTTGTATTTCTGAACCACAGAAATGTTAAATATGTAGGGCTTTGCAGATTTTTGTCAGGGATTAAATGGCATTTAATTGAAATAGCTAGAATGTTACTCACAAGGAAGTAAAAATCTATAACCTTTCAAGTTGGATTAATTACTGATTTCACTTATAAACTGAGAAGTTTTGGAACGCATGATTTTGTCCTTGTTTCTTTTCCTATTGTCATTAAAGAAAAAGAAAACAAAAACCTATGAAAGACAAAGTCAAGTGCTCTTGCATTGTTTTGTAAATCCTCCCAGTACACGTATGTCCTGGTTTGAGGTATGAATACAAATTTTTCAGTACTTAATTTTCATTCTGCTGCAATGGTAAGCAAGTTTGGAGTTTTTTAGTAAGCTAAATCCAAATTCTTCCTTTTTAGGGGGACTAAATAATGCTGAGATAATAAGTCTGGTGAAAACATATTTAAAATTCTATATACTTACTTAGATACTTGAATATGCATCAAGGAGCCAAGTTGTGACCATATTTTTTGAAACATTTTTGGACACTTCTGTTGCTATATTTGTACTCACTAGCCTGTGAATCCAGTCTTTCAATTTTACCAGCTATTTCCATGTGTTATCCTTACTCCTATCTCATCATAGAAGCAGAAAAACTTTCACACTTGCCTCATTCTCTACAAGTTCTGTTACCTAAACTATATTGTTTAGTTGGACATCTGTCCCCTTCTACCCAATACATGACTTTTCTAGAGGTACAAGCATCGGTTAGCTTCAGGCCCAAATTTTAAATGGCTTTTCTCTGCTTTAGTGACTAATATTGAACCTTTCAGGCATGCATCCAGAAACAAAACCCCATACCTGATACCATTTTCTAATTGTGGGATGCTGTCATATATGCCTTAGAAGCTGCATGCGCTGCCTTAGCCATCTTTCTTTTACTTTTACTTTTTTCAAGTTTAGTTCCAACTTGTAGAAGTATGTTTGCATGTAAGAACTTTGGTTCTTAAATATACTAATCAGAACAAAATGAGAAAGAAATGCAGTGAATAAATGTTTAGCAAATGAATTTCTTAATCATAATTTTTTTCTCTTGAAAGCACTGTGAAGTTACAGATATCTGAAAAGAAATGCAGTACTAAACATACAAAGTCTGTGAGACCTGGGTTTGATTATAATCCTTAAACTCAGAACTGCTTTTACAGTCCTCTCATTAGATTGTCTTTCTTGTAAGCAGTAGTGGAACTACTTTCCATTTGTGGAAAGAATCTGCTCTTTCTACTGTCTTTAACCATACTAGCCAAAGCTCTAGGCTGACTGCAAGTTCACTGGCTGGAGAATTAGTTCATTGTTGAGAAAGACTCATAACTGTTAGCTGTAGAGTTTATGTTGGCTTCTCAGATAAGCATTTCCTTGATGACATTCCATACTTCAAAATAGTATTTTAGTCTCATCAGCAGGCATTTCAGTACAACATGCAAGTCATGCTCCAGAAAAGTGTAAAGGAGACCCCTAAAAAAATTGCCATTTGTATTTCAATAGAGATATAAGCCAAATGCATTACAAACAGGAATAAACATTATCCTGGTCAGCATAGCTTATCTTTGCATGTTCTCTGTGAATCTGTGCTTCATTTTCTCGTTACAAACTGGTTATTTTTATTCTGCATCTTCCAGAAAATTTTAGAAGAAGCACGAGATCAATTGCCCCATCATTTGAATGGCTGGAGGAGACAAAGAGTGATAATGAGTTAAGATGTAGGAAGACCAACTGTGCCTTCTCTAGCCCAGTTATTCCCATGGAGATGAAAGACATCTATCTGCTAAATGGTTAAGCCCTGTTTTGAAGGCCTACAAAATTGCTAAAGTGTCCCATAGACTCATCCTTCTCTGCTGACCAGAGCTTCACTGCCGTAAGTCAGTCTGTGTGGAGTGGTCGACACGCTGGAGGGAAGGGATGCCATCCAGAGGGACCTGGACAAGCTTGAGAGGTGTGTCCGTGCAAACCTCGTGAAGTTCAACAAGGCCAAGTGCAAGGTCCTGCACGTGGGTCAGGGCAATCCCAAGCACAAATACAGGCTGGGTGGAGAATGGTTTGAGAGCAGCCCTGAGGAGAAGGACTTGGGGCTGTTGGTTGATGAGAAGCTCAACGTGAACCGGCAATGTGTGCTCACAGCCCAGAAAGCCAACCGTATCCTTGGCTGCATCAAAAGAAGCGTGGCCATCAGGTTGAGGGAGGTGATTCTGCCCCTCTGCTCTGCTCGCATGAGACCCCACCTGGAGTACTGCACCCAGCTCTGGGGCCCCCAACATAAGGAGGACATGGACCTGATGGATTGGGTCCAGAGGAGGACTACAAAGGTGACCAGAGGACTGGAGCACCTCTGCTATGAGGACAGGCTGAGAGAGTTGGGGTTGTTCAGCCTGGAGAAGAGAAGACTCCAGGGAAACCTTACAGCAGCCTTCCAGTATTTGAAGGTGGCCTACAGGAAAGATGGGGATGGACTCTTTATCTGGGATTGTAGTGATAGGATGAGGGGTAACAGTTTTAAACTGAGAGAGGGTAGATTTAGATTAGATATTAGGAAGACATTCTTTACTGTGAGGGTGGTGAGACACTGGAACAAGTTGCCCAGAGAAGTTGTGGATGCCTCATCCCTGGAGGTGTTCAAGGCCAGGTTGGATGGGGCTTTGAGCAACCTGATCTACTGGGAGGTGTCCCTGCCTATGGCAGGGGGGGTGGGACTAGATGATCTTTAACGTCCCTTCCAACCCAAGCTATCCTATGATTCTATGATTCTATTCTCACTTACGGAATATAAACACCATTATTTCTTTGCATGTATCTTCATATATTTGCCAATATACTTTTGCATATAAATGTAGTTTTACATTTATCTGTTTCAACAAATAAATAATAGTTCATTGTTATCAATTGTATTCAGTTATACAATGTTACAATTATATAATGTATATGCTTGTATAAATCATAAATGCAATACCCAAAGTCTAGAATACAAGACAATCCAATAAATTTAGCTATCCAAATGAAAACCAGAGCAACGTAAAAACCCAAGCAAGAGACTTGAATACATACTGGTACCCTTGCAGGTTTTATGTAAAAATGCGTGTTTTTTCTCATATTTACTATATTCCCTTTGTGTAATGCTAAACAATTAATACACAACAGCTGTTAGTTCAACAACAGTAGCCAAGCAGTAATATAAAATATCATCATATAGAATGCATTCTATTGAGGAGAAAATAATAAAGTTAACAGATAGCAGACTAGATAAAGTTATGGAACTGACACGAGATCTAGGAATGACAGGTGAAAACCAGGCAATTATTTGTCTTTCTGTCTGTTAGTTGGTGACATTTATACTATTTGATGCAGTTTGTGTGGTCGAGATTACCAGAGGAGAAACACTAATATCTTCCCCTTACTTCTTGAATTCAGCAACAGTTTTACTTCATCTTAGCCAAAACAGTTTGGGGTTTTTGTCCATGCATCTCAAACCTTATTATACCGGATATGAAAGACTACTATCTCCCCTCTCTCTGGGTTCTTTGTTTAACTGTGTGAATCTTTGGTGAAATAGTTTAATAAAATAAAATAAATTTCTCCCCCTAACTTTTAGAAAATCTGTGCAAATATTTGAAAAGTAAATATATACATACACACACACACACACACATATATATATATGTATGGGGCCAGGTTTAGCTTTGCCTTTCTGTGATATGAGGTGTCTAAAGGAAGAGGGAGTGGAAAGGAAAAGGAAATAAGAGCTATTTTTTCCGTCCTGAGGTCAAAGAGGATTGCAGCCAGGGAAACCCAAAAACTGTTGGCTGTATTTATTGTGGTACTTGAAATCAGGGGAAGCAGACAGAGTCAGCCATATAGCTCCAGTTCTTTGGTACTTGTTCATGGATCCCACTGAGACTGGACCTTGGAAAATAATGCAGTAACTTGGGTGCCAGCCTTTGGTAGTGAGGAAGGGCGGCATGCTGTGGAAATTCATCTTCCCATGGAGTAGAACTGCCTTTTTCTTGGACACTATTTAGTAAACGTATTCTAGTAGTCAGTTTAGCAATTGCTAAACAAGGGGCTGGCTCTGAAAACTGAAGCAAGGAGTGTATCAGTGTTGACAAATACTCTCAGCATCATCAGTAGGTGAATAATGGTTTGGAGGTTTGACCCACAAATAACCAGGCTGGGCCTATTTATTAACACAGAGTACAAATCTCCTTTTGGCTGCAGGCCTTCTCTCTTTCAGTATCATTCGTACATGCCGGTAGGTTTTTATAGTTTTCTTTGTTTATATCATATTTAAGTACTGTACCTTCTCTTCTGTTATTTACAAGAGTATGGGTATAAATCATTATTACTGTCTCCATGACTAAAGCTAATTAAAATCTCTGTGCCTTCACCCAAGAGAAGATACCCTTTTTCTATAACCTTATTTCTCTTTTCAGGAGCAGTTCATAGGAAATGGGAGTTCTAGTTCATTATCTCTTGATAATCTCAGTTATTTCTCTAAATTAAAACCATAAAATTATAGAAACACAGAATAATTTAGTTGGAGGTAACCTCTGGAGGTCATCTGATCTAATCCCTGCTCAAAGCAGAGGTAATTTAGATGAGGTTGCTCAGGGCCTTTTCCAGTCAAGTTCTGAATATCTCAAAGTGTGATGAAACCACACCTTTTCCTGGCAACGTGTTCCGATGTTTGACTGCTTTCACAAAACAAAAAAAACCAAAAAATCCTTATGTCTAATCAAATTGTCCCTGTTGTACCTTTATATTTGTTACCTTTTATCCTATACCTACCTCTTCAAGAAGAGTTTGGCTCTGTCTTCTCTCTGTATTCTCATGAGGTAGTTGAAGACAGCGGTAAGATTCCCCTTGCCCCAAATTAACCTTGTCATCTTAACGCTGAACAAGCCAATTTCGTTCAGCTTTTTTTCATATGGCACGTGCTTAAGTCAGCTTATCATCTTGGTTACCTTCTGATGGACTCACTCCAGTATGTCAATATCTTTTTTGCTCTGGGGAGCCTGAAACTGGAAGCAGTACTCCAGCTGCATCCTCACAAGTGATGAGTAGAAAGGATCAGTCACTTATTACTGATGATTCCTTTGAAGGCTGAAATTGGCTTCCAGCGATCTGTTGCAATGAAGGGTTAAACACCAGGGAGCTCATATTGGCAGGACTGACAACGCAGCCTGTGTTCCAAAGCAAGGGACTGTTCAGTATAGCTGAGCATCACAATCAGGGAGAACTTCGCCCAAAGCTTTGCTGATGGTGCAAGAGTCTGAATAGGTTGCAGTTTGCTTTTTCACAACAGTTTGGGCTTTGCAGTGCTGACAAAGGTGAAATCTTTTGCTAGTAAGCAAATGAGAGTTGGGCGCATTAGGGACTGATACTAACAAAGAGGAAGCATAAGCAACATCATTTTTCTCACAGCACTCATTGTTAAAGCAATAAACAACTGACTACTAAAAGTGATACCAATGTGATTTTCTAGTTAAATGAGAATAAATTACCGTTGAACTTGCGCAGCTGCATGGACATAATTCTAAATTCTAATACTGTAGGTGAAATTCTAGGATTTTAGAAAAAGTTAGAAAAGTGAAATCACTTGGCTCTATAAAGAGGAGCACCATTGAGAAAAAAAATGATATCTTCTTGTGCATTTTTTTCCTAATTCAGAGAAGGCATCTGCGTGAAAGTTACAGTTTGGAAAGTGAGTGTAAGTGGTGTAACGTGTGCATTGGGTGAATGAACAACTGGAGAGGTTGGGTAATACCAGAAGTAGAACAAACAAACAAAACAATGTTTAAAAGGTTCAAGATAAACCAGAATAAAACATTTTACACTTAAACCTTTCTTTGCTGCCGTTTGCACTTCCATCCAGATCAGCGCCTTGAGAGAGCAGACAGTGCAATTTTCCAGATTTTTACTTAGAGAATACTCTTAGGTCTGCTTTTAGCTGAATCCTTTGAGTTTCTACAAAACCTGCCTCTGGAGCTGCTGCTTCTTAGGTCTTCAATTTTCCACTCATTGACTGTGTCGTTCAGTGTGTGGTATGGTTTCCTTAACCTTAGAGAGCTGAGAATTTCCTGGGACCCCCTTTTTTCATGGTGGCAAGATTTTGCAACCAGGAGAGACGTTGACTGCTGGCTTCCAAATCTTGTTCATTTTGGAACAGTCTCATCATTTTTTTAGTGCTTTAAGCACTGTCTGAAACCCTCCACTTTCAACCCAAATCACAAAATTAACAACCTTAGTTCAGCATCCCAAGTTACAAAACGAAACTTAAACGTGAGCATTTATATTACCCGCATAAAAAAGCTGAAATACACTGTATTTCTGCCCTTTGAACGTTTTATGCAACAGTGTTTATGGATCTAGCTGTAAGCAGCAGAAGCAAATGCAACTGCCTGAGTATTGTACACAGATTTTGTAGTGTATATATAGTCTGTGTGTTTACTGTAAGCTATCATTGTTCTAGGAAGTACATAGGTTGTGATTACAAAGTATGGAATAAATCTTCTTTAATCAAACCCACAGTTTTCAAGTTTGGAACATCAAAATTAATCACACAGATTATATACAGAGAATTTAGTGTTTGAACACTTGAAAACACTGATGAAACATGTATGTTAATATTCCATTCATTACTGTAATAAAATTGGGACTGATGGTTCCACCCTGAGATGTACCATTTCAGACCAGTATGGTCCTGGCTTTATGTAGGTTATTCACAGGTATGCTGGTTGTTCTGTGAGATAAACAAAAGACCTTCAATATAATATAGCAAAATTCATTCAGTTATGTATGTTTGTGCTGATTTAAATACTCTGATACCTTCAGAAATATTTTGTATATTCTAAAGTGTTTGATAAAAGAAGTCTCTGCTGATAAATATAAGGACAAGGATGATAACTTCCTTATTTTCTTGGGTTTTGAAGTTTTCACTAGTGATGTTTAACAAACAGCAACAACAAGCAATAACAGTAACAGTAATGGTGCCACAGGGAGACACTGTTGTCCAAACCATCATTTCCTATGCCTTCATTTTCCCATCCATAATCCAGTACTTTTCTACAATTGTGAAAAGCCTTGAGAATCTCAGACGAAGGATGCTGTATCAGTGAAAAAATATTATAAATATGTGGTTGCTGGAGTTGTTCCAGACAATCATATGCCGAGATGAAGGATAGATAACTGTGAGGAATCAATTGTGATTGTTGATACACGTCTTTGGAGAAGAATTAAAAAAGAAAAAAAGAGTTAGGATGATTTGTTGAAAGGTAGGTTCCTTCACAAAAATGGAACATATCCTGCTTTTGCAGACTGTTTGTGTAAAAAAACAAATATGTTTGGAAACAGATGTAAGAAAGGCCTTAGCCACACTACAGAGATTGTTCCTGGTACAGCTTGGCTTTCTACATTAACAAAAATGTTCTTCTTTCACAGTAATTATCCATATTCTTACATAATCTATACTGCAGTCATGTCTCCAGTTGTGCTTTTCTTGTAAAATACGGACAGGAGATATCAACTAAAAAAAGCTGTGGTTGACATCTCTTTTCAGTGTTTTTCAGATATCCATGTGACTTGGTGTTCAGTTTTAATCAGCAACCTTTTCCTTAGTTTGAAGCAACAACTTTGGTTTTAGCTTTGTCCTTGTCATTCTTGATTTCTTTTTTTCTTTCCAGATTGTACTCTTTCTCTTGTCCATTTGCTATTTAATACATGGACGATCCCTTCATATTAACAGAGGCAGAACTGCGGTAATGCTCTTACCATAATCTATTTACGTAACAGTTTGGGCTAGGTTCTCCTTCTTTTGCAAAAGGGAATAGCTTCCTTGAGTGGGTGTATATCTCTTCTTGTTACATGGATCGTATGGATTATGAAACATTTTGCTCTCAATTTGGTGAGGATCTCTAGTGCAGTACAGTCTGGAGCAGCGTTGTGTTGCCGTGCTGCCCCTTCCATCCTCCCAAGGTATGTTTGTGCTGTGTTCTCCATGGTCTTCGCAGGGGGTGGGAGGAATAAATGACATCCTAACTTTAAACAGCTTAAAATTGTATCTTTCATGTTAATAGTGCAGTTACTGAAGGCCCTGGCAAACCTGTAACATGCATTATTTCAGCACAATGTGTGGGAATACTGCAGGAGCCTTACAATAGCCTTAACAGGACAGCTCAGTAATGCAGAGCGTTTTCTATCAGATTGCCTATGTCCTGTGTATGTCACCCTTCAGAAACACAGCCGCCAATGTTTGTGACGGTAGGTACAGTGACATAGTATACAGCCAGTTAACAGTCTGTTAACAGGCTGTAACTCTTCCATTACCCGTATACCCTATACACACAAACATCTGCATTGCTCTTTCTCATCCTGGGGGATGCTTGGCTGGAAGCGGCTCAGGTGCCTGTGCACCATGCTATCCAGTGCCTCCCAAAGTGTCTGCGTTACCCTCAATAATGGACAAGACTGCGTATTGTAGCCACTCCTGATGCTGCCACTTACAGTTTAGTTGTACTTTTAATTAACCGTGCATATGCTAATGAACACCTTTGTTTAATTTCTTAGTAGATTCATGAGATTACAAAGCATCAAATAACACAGAAAAGGAGAGGGACAGTCCTATGCCCAGATTATTTCTGCAGCTATAGCTATTTATAAAGCTTTGTGCTCATCCACCGTGAGTTTGCATAGCCACTTGTTATCCATGCTTCGCACCAGTCAACATGCTCAGGAGTGCTGTCACTGTTCTGTGAAGATACATACTTTGTTTCTGCCAAAGGGGATGGAATATAGAAGCAGCGTGTCAATTCAGCCTATCTGGATAAATCGACACACACTGACCACATACTGTGTATGCGTCATTCCATATCTCTCTTCTGTTTCTGATATGGTCTTTATTAACTTGCAGAATCACTAAGAGCATTTTATTGAGTACTGG
This sequence comes from Ibidorhyncha struthersii, assembly GCA_013398815.1. Taxonomy (NCBI): domain Eukaryota; kingdom Metazoa; phylum Chordata; class Aves; order Charadriiformes; family Charadriidae; genus Ibidorhyncha; species Ibidorhyncha struthersii. The sequence continues at coordinate 617,363 of VZSZ01009170.1, forward strand.
CAGTGTTTTCTCACAATTCCCATTTGAAATGCAACTGCAGATTATATTGTGTACATGCTAATAATAAAGCTTGTACTGTCCTATGCACAGAGCCTTGACATTTATTTCTCTCTCCATCCACCAGATGTTACTCTCCAATTTCTTACTGCTGTGCAATGTGAAATTCAGGGCTTTGCAGTGGAGGTGGTAATAAAAACAAGAGACAAACAGTGAATTTTTCTATGTCTTTATATTTCCTTGTTCCTCTCCATGGAAACCGATGAGCACTTGGCCCTCACTATTTTTATTTTCTTTTTAGGAATCTACGGAAACTGAAGGATACATGGGTATTTGTCTATGCATACGGTATAGACTTACTAAAACAGCAAAGTCACATATATAAAATGTGTAGGGACGCAGGACCCAGAATAGACTTTTGTACTACCTTTCAGTTTACTTCTGTAGTCCCTGTTCATAGTGATCAGAGGTAGATCATTCTTACTATAAATAAGCAAGTCAGTATGAGCTGCAGTTGCAGAAACAAGCTTACACCATTACAGCTAGCGATTAGACATTAATTTTTGTTTATCTGTTCAGATAAAAATGCAGAACAGAAGGGTTCCCAGTTCTCCCCACTTTGTGTGAGGTCAATTCTGACACTGAAGCAGCTGCATAGAAGATGCAGGACTTATTTTTTAATATCTGTTAAAGGTGACATCAGCAGTTGTAGAAGGAAAAGATTTATCAGAATCAACAAGTATTAAAAGATTAGCAGATTTTCTTTTAACTATTAATGCATATTACGTCTTGCCTTTTTTATTTCCTATCATATTGTTACAAGTAAGTCTAAATTTACAATATATCTTTTCACCTAATACCACTGATGACTTATGTACTTAACTATCACCTAGTCCAGTAGATGGCAAGTACCTATAGATTTTGGCTAACCTGAATAAAAATTCCTGGTGAAAGTGCTGGTTTTGACAGAGCTATCAGAGATGTGAAGCTTAGTAAAAGTTACCAAATTTTCAGTCATTTCTTCTGTTCACTCTGGCTATGGTATCTGATAAAACATAGCTATTTGTGAGTTAGCTAACCAAAGCCACTGTAGCTTTTTTTTTTTTTTTTTTTTGATAACTGAGCCTACCTTAATGTCAGTGTTAGTGGAATTTTTTAAATGCTTCCAAGAAAATGTTCTTCCAAGGAATACGGAAGTTCTGTCAGGGGTGTGCATGCACTCAGCTGCAAATCAGGCAGCATGATGAGTGCACCAGGGACTGAAGCGGTATATGAGAAAAAGAAACATGATGGCTTGAGGAAGTTCTCTAGAACATACTTTGCGAAGTACAAATTGCTACCTAACCCTTGAGCTTATGGCACTACATAGGCTGCAAGGGAATATGAGCGTGTATACCAGAGGGGAGAGGTATTTTGATCAGAAGTAGCACTTTTGTGGACAGGAAAAGCCTGTGAGGCAAAGGAGGCCCTGGCAGCTGCAGATCGGCTCTCTCACTGAGCTGTGCTACTGATTTTGTGACAAAAAGTGGTCATCTGTGCACCCATTGAGCTTAACTCATCTATTCCCGCTGACGGAATAGGTGTCCCGGAGGACCTCACCGAAACAGTGACAACTGGGTGATTCAGGGAAGGAGCCGCCGAACTATTTTGAGTATTTCAATATGATATTCTGGCTGGAACTGCATTTTTCATTCAACCAAGAAAAACAGAGTGTTATAGTGTTTTTCTACTTCACATTCTCCTCCCTACGTACACCTTGTATAATGAAAGCAATATGGAAAACCTGCTTCACATGGCAACTGAACGTCCAGTAAACAAGTAAACTTTGGGTAGATTTGAACACTTGCTGAATGAGATGTTTACTGTGACCAACTTCTATTTATATGGAATGCCCATATTTAACTGCACACCTGTTTTCTGGCTAATAAAACTATTTTGTAACCATTACCTTCATACCAGTGCATGTGATCTGCCTTGAATATATCAATTTTCAAGAGCACGGTTTTGCTTTCTGACATGAAAAGTAGCGTCTATTTAAATCTTCTTATGGAAGTGTCGCTCCGGTCACTCATTTCTCTTGCCTGACGACACTCAGAAAATTCTCCGTCTCTTTGTGGCCATAAATTATATCCTGCCTGACCTCTAGTGGTTTTCTTCGTGAATTGCGTCTCCTCCTGCGTACGGAGTGACTTTAAGTTCACTTCTTACGTTTGCCAGACAGGAAAGGGGTGAGCACAGGTTTAAGCCTACCTCAGGTTTAAGAGGATGCAACACAAAGAGAAACCACATGGGATTTCAGGGCCAGGGGCAACTTGGTTGCGTGTTGCGTGAAGGATTAGTTGCATGTGGTTAAAGACTTCAAGACCACTGCATGAGTTTAGGCACATCTTCTACACATCCGTGAGTTGAAATGATGCCTAGCCATCTTTATAAAGTGCTTTGAGATCTATGGATAAGTTTTTTCATGTAGTTAGGTAGATTTGATCTACCAGTGGTAAAGACACAGGGCACAAAAGAGATGCTGTCCTGACTTGTTGTTACAAAGCAGCAATGACGTCTTCTGGATTTCTGTAAGGGTGGGTGCACTTTCAGTGCGTTGTTCTGTACGTATTCATCATGTACCAGCGCCTATATACTCAAAGGCTATCTTTATTGCTTGTAAAATCAAATTAAGACATCATTGTAGTTATATATCTTACCTCTTTGCAGGTAATTATGAAGCGTGCCTATATGCATGCACGTACATCCAGATTATGCAGGTATGTATGTGTATGTACATATTTCTGCATGCTGAATCTGCATGCGGATTTCTGTGTGCTGTAATCCTGTTTCAGCGGGTGCAAAATCAGTCTAAATTCCCAAACCCTTTTTTTCCTTGCAGCGTTAGTCATGTTCCTGTTCTGTGCATTTAAACATTTCATAACTGCTTACTTAACAATTGCTATAACTATGGATGAAGCATAAATAATTCATAATCACCAGAACAGACATGGAAATAACCAACAGTTACCTGAGAAATGAATGGGCATGTATTCACACTGCTGTTCCAGTGACTTGTATCTCAGCAGATCAGCTCCACCAAATTCCCAGATGCTGCTGCAGTTTTTCATCCAGAATCTTTTTGGCTACGTTGCTGTGCTAGTAGAAGAACAATCTTGCTCTTAAATATGCATCTACTTCTAAAAAATGATCCACTATATATAGCTTTTCTCCTAGAAGAATGAATGTGGCTTTAGAATATTTAATGTCAGTGCATATGCCAATTTCTCTTGGTAATGATTTTAACGTAAGCAGTTCTGCTTCAAAATGTTGACATTACAGATTTTGTTTAGCCCGATATTAACATTTCCTGTCTGTATTACAGATACTAAAATTGGTAGGAGAAGCCTTCCTGTATTTGAGAAAGGGTTTCTGGTTAAAAGACCCACCAGACTAGGGAATCAGTGCACCAATGTCTGAGAGGGAAATAAAGTTTTCTATGCAAGTGGCAAGAGCAAAGTGGAGAAAGTGTGGGAATGTACTCTGAGTAACAGTAAACAGTTTTTTGGTTTTTTTTTTTTTTGCTTTTTTTCTGGAGCCTGTCACTGTTGAACCTAACTACTGCTTTAATAGATCAAATTTTAAATTAAATTTGCTGTTATTGCATCTCGTGTGGTCGATGAACCAGCCATGGTATTTGAAGCATTAACTTTGTAAACTGCAGTTTTGGAGCTGAACTGAAAGTCCTGTGTAATAATCCACACTACCATCAGTGAGTAATTGTTCCATTTGCTTATGGTTAGGGGAATTTTACTCTGTAATCATCTGACATAAAAATAAGAGCAGAGAGTAATATTTCAAGTCAGTATTATAGAATATCAACAGAAGAGAATCTGAATTAAAAGTCTATTTAATAAACAATGTTAGTGGATTAATCATGATATTGGAGGCAAGAAACTTCTGTAATCCATTGGCAGTTTTGATATTACCTACTTTTATAGCCTTGGGCTAGTAATTTTAAACATATTCTGTCAAGATTTTCTGAATCAGGTAATTATGTAGTTTAAGTATGTAGTATCTTCGCAGAGTTTTGACCATGATGAGTAGGCTTTACCTGTTCAAGATCATTATTAATGAAAGTAGATTAAGATTGAAAGGTCAAGCACTTCTAAATTAGGATGTACCAGATTGATTATTGTTCGTTTTGCCATTATTAATCAGTGGCTAAAATTTAGCAAAATTAAGAGGAAATGGGATGATGGGCAGGCAGCCTTAATTAAGATCACCGTTCACAGCTCCTCTGAGAAAAATAATTAGATACAGGAAGAGAGCAAAATCAGTTCTAGCTTTGCTAGCAGAGATAGGTATCCAAACAGTTGGGTTCGATGGTACTGTAGATTCAATTTCTAAGAATCTAAGAACTGGATTTAATCTGCCCTGATGTTTTGAAATGGTTGCTTGTTTTACTAGTGAACTTCAAATAAAACATGTTATTCCCTGCCCATTGGTCATTATGTATCTAAAACGATACAGGGCGCCTCATTTGGGAGTCGTATATTTCTCACTGCTGTCCTTAATGGAGCGATTCCAATTGAAGGAAACAGAAAGGGTTAATTTATAGATGGCAGCGCAGCACCTGTAATGTAATGCAGATGGCAGGTTTGTGCTGGTGTCCTGCCAGGAAACTGCCTGTGCTTTCTTCAAACGGGAGGATTCAGTATTGCCTGCCTGTCAGAACGGATGGAGGCAGCCGTTAGCTCATCCTCCCGTCCTTGATGCAATGTTAGAGTGTTAATCTTGGAGGACCCATCACTGGGAGGAATACTTGGGGATATTTTTGAGGAATGGTGTAGTGATTTTGTACCCTTTTTTAAACGAGGTTATATTAAACTGATTTCAGCTGGAAGTCATTCTGCACCAGGGTGGGAAGGTGAGGGAAGAGAGGGATGGTGCAGGGTCCTGTCTGGACCTCAGTAAGAAAGACCCAACAACAAATGGCTTAGTAAGAGAACTGCTTTAATAAGACAGAATAATAATAAAAATATAGATAGCAAGTAAATCTCATGTCCCTTCAGATGCTGGGCACACTACACTCGGGCAGTGTCAGATGGAGCCTGGATAGATTTTCCCACAGCGTGCTGCACAGAGCAGAGCAGGTCCTGTCTGTGGAGAGAAGCTCTCCCTTTTGGTCATTCGAGCTAATGTATAATTTCCTTACAAGAAAACAACTCTGTTCCTGCAGGATATTCTCATGAGAACTTCTTGCTGCACTTTTAAATAAAGACAAGGCCAGGTAGGTGGTGCCAGTGCCGGTACCAGGCAGGAGCTGCCTGGGGGCTCCTCAGGTAGGAGGTTACCCTGCAGCCGGGTATTAATTTAATTAATGTAATTACCCTGGTCTGGCTGAGGTTACCCTGAGGCCAAGGACCTTGTGCAGCACAACACAGGGCTGAGGGCCGCGCTGTACATGAAGCACAGCACAGCACAGGCATGTACCTGCTCAGTTTGGCTGTCGTGTGGCTCACTGACTCCTAAACATGCAGCGGTTTCTTGGGTTTCTTGGGTCAGGATCAATACAGAAGAGGGGAAAGAAGTAGGTTGAATCTCTCGGTGCCATACCTTCTTTTCTAACTTGCATCCCTCTGGAGGGACCACAGACAAATTAACATGGCTTTTTTTCAGAGTTTTTCTAGCACGAGGACTGAGTAACTAAGCCCAAAAGATTCTCATTCCTTTCCCTGTTTTTCTGCTGGCACTCCAGTAAGCAATTTTTCATTTACTTCACACATAAATGCACATTTTCTCCTGTTGCCTGGCTTTGCTTTATTAGGATTTCCTACGTAAACTGGATCTAAAGCATGTTTCCCTGACTGAGAATTCACTGAGCCTTTCGGATGCAGGAGACAGTGCCAGGATCTGTAAAAATGACACATTTGCATTAAGCCCTTTAGATCTGACAAGCTATAGGATTTACGTGCAGTGTTTTGTACACGGTTTTAGTATTTGTTATTTTCAGATCAGAAGCTAAGATTTCACTCCACTCATTACAAATAAACTCTAACAAAACTTCAGGCGTAAGCTTTTGAATGGATAGAACATTTAAAATTTTCTCTGTAATATATTCATGTCCAAGGAATCAATTATCCTGAAAAAATAAGTGAAAAAGCAACATCTGACACCTGAAAAAACGTCTGTTAAAATAATGCTAGGTTATCAAATAAACTGTGTGTATATTTGAGAGTCAAACGTCCCCAAGCTGTTAAGGGATGCAACATCCCTCCTTCAGTTTCCACAATTTCAAGGTAACATTTCAGTTCTTACTATAGGAATGGAAGGAAGTCAAATAGCCAGCAGTGACAAGGTACATTATGAAATCCACAATAACGGGCAAATTTTTGTTAAAAGGCAGACTTCTACTCTCTAGAAAAAAAATAAATAAATTTGCTGTCAGGTTTAAAAAGAGGGCTGGTGTGCATGAAGGGACCAGATTCGCTAAAACTAGCTGGAGAAGATGAAAATAACCCCTTGCGTTGTCACTGTCACTTCTTGTGGATTGCAAAGGGTTGGCATGTCGGGTGCGCATGAAGGGTTATAGACACCACCATTTATTTTGTCCCAAGAGCAGGAGTGATGACTACATCCACACATCTGTCAAGTCCCGGCCTCTCTGCATGGGCTTCGTTCATCTGGCTCCTCCTTCGCTCCTCCCCACAGCAAAGGCTTATATCTCCCACACTGACAAGGCTTGTCTTTGACATATCAACCCAATACCCCTGTCAAGGGCAGCTGCGAAGGAGAGGCCTGTGGCGTCATGGGCTGGGTCATAAAATGGAGAAGAAACAGAGACACCGTGTTGCTGCCAAGAAGCTGGTCATCAGTCAGATCTGGCACGTGATGTTGTCCCCCCAAGTGGCCCAATCTGCAGCCACAGCCCAGAGCTGTAGCCTTTCCCAGCAGCACGACCTGAAGCACCAGAAATGCCTCTCACCTGATGGGAAGAGGCAGCGTTCTCTCTTGTGAAAAAGAAGTCTGAGAGGACTGCGAGTGCTCAGCAGCGGAATGGCTGAAGGGATTTACTGAACCTGGTTTCTAGCATGAATTTGCTTAACAAAAGCATCTGTTTGTGTTTCCAAACTGGGATCTTATTTTAGATGTCCTCAGAATCTGAAAGGATTCACATCTCGCTTCTGGGCTGTGGTTGGAACTGTCTCTAGTCTCTATAGATCCTTAATCTGTGGGGATTTTTACCCCAAGGGTTATAGCTATGTGAAATGATAGCTGTTAAAGTTCATTGTAGAAAAAAAAAAAGCTCAGTTTATAAATAAGAAGAGCTGAGAAGAGGCTATAAAATATATAGTGCTATTTTGTGAATAATTTTTTCATTTCATACAGCATTTTATATACTAACTTCCTTTATCTATATTTATTATCTGCCGCTTGCCTTGAAATGAGAAATCTAACTACTTTGATAAATGGATTTGAAAGATTATCTAGTTTTATGGTAACTTCTCTAAGTTACCGTTACATGCTTTGCTGAAGTGTTATTTGGTAAGTCTCTGAAGGAATACATGGGTGCTCTGGGGTAGTGATAGCTCTCTTTTTCACTGTATGGATATATGCGAGAGGACATGTGAGAGGCAGGAACTGTTTAACTTTCCTCTGTGCAGATAATCATTAAAATAATCCAGTACTCTCTTCACTGGCATGTGGAGGTCACTCATTTAAACCCCTTCTTCAGACCTTTAAAAACCACCCTAGTTCATTTTTTTTTTTCTTAAATTTGAAGTGATCCATGACATTTAGTTTTATCTTGAGCGGAATTTCTCAAACAAAAGATAAACTTACATGCTTGCAGATCTGCTTATTACATGATATACTTCAGGGTTTTTAAAAATAGTAGTGCTTTTGACTTAGATGAGAAATGTTCCCTTATACTGGATCATTAGCTTAGCAGCAGAATTTGTTGCATCTGGATTGTTGCATCTGCATATTACAGAGTGATTCAGTGAAGGTTTTTCAGTCCCCATATTTATAGTTTTCAGAGAACCAGCTGCCACAGAGGGTTCACACCAGAGCTGACGTGCTCTTGCAGTGCCAACGCTGAGCTGAGGAAGGGCAAGCCAGCTAAAGGACAGGCTCTCCATGGGATTCTTCCTCATTGTACCTAGTGAGGACTTTCCCGTTGACTCCAGCAGCTGCAGACTCACGCTGTATGACCAGAACTGAAGGTCTGTATATCAATAGTAGTCTTTCATGCAACTTGGGATACAACAGCCTGAAAAGACTCCATATGCAGGATATGACCCTAGTTACATCTTGGTGTATCCAGAGACTTGCACTTGTCAATTTATTTATGAGAGAGCTCCCTAAGTGCTGCTACTCCTTCTGCCTACTCCCTGTCAGGAGACAGAGGGCTGAGAAAAGTAAGATACTTATCTGGGGAAACAGTCAAAAAAAGAAATGCTTTCGGGCACTTTCTATACTTTTGTTTCAGCCAAAGACACACTGTACTCTTGCTACCTTTTCAGAAAGGACTGTCCTGTTTTTCACTATTGCAAACGGCATTTTGTAATGTTGGTCCACCATTCGTCTTATGCAGATAATTAACGTTTTTTATATATATATATATATATATATATTTTGCCACTTTTGTCAGCACAATTTATTCTTCACTCTGGTTTCTTGGATCTCTTTTTCTTTCTCCCTTTTCACCAACAGCTCTTGTACAATCACTGGCTTCAACACCTATCTCTATTAATCACGGTTAGATGTGCAGATTTATAGTGCATCAGCTGTACCAGGTTTATGGTACCTGCTTTCCGTTTGAATCATCCATCTCAAGACAAAGGACTGAAGCAGGAAAAAATAAAAATATAAGTACCATTCCAAGCACTCTGCAACTTAAATAATTCCTTTTCAAAAATGCCGAAGGAGATTGGCAAGGGTATGGCAATGAAATATAAGTTCATTATTCATCATAATAGAGTGAGCTAGGAGGTGAAAAAAACTGCCTTGTGTGGGTGTATTCATATATAACAGGCAGCAGAGGAAGCCAGACTTCTTAAACTGAAAACAATAAGCCATTTGTTTCTGGATGGGACAAGCAGAGAAAGAAGGTTCGAATTTTGTACCTAAGTTTTTCGAGTTAATGTCTTGAAGGCATTTCATATATATATATATATTTTTTTTTTTTACTCCTTCTCTACATTTTCTTTCCAGCAGTAAGGTTATTTTCTCTAGTCTTTTGTTTTGCTTGCGTACAATATTTCTTTGAAGGCCACTTACTCGACCGTTTCTTTACTCAATGCCAAATACATGCGAGGAGAAAGGACTGCACTCTCGTGGGCTGATAAGTTACTGCAACTTAAAGGACGGCAATAAGGGGGCCTTTGTCAGATGTTGGCTGTGCTTAGATTAACTGGCAAAAATATTTGCCTTTGGAATGTAAAGTTCAGGCCAGCTAGAAAACATGTCAAAGTGCCAGTTCAGCAGGGGAAACGAGTGCGTCCTTCACCATACATTCTTTCTTCTGATATTTTAAGATATTTCTTCAGCTTTGCTTAACTACAGGCAAGCAAGTTGAAATCTTCTGCTGAATCGGGGTCTTTATGTGAAAGGTAAATTTATGATATGAATATGGAGGAAGGTAATTTAAAAAACAGGAGGAAAAGGTAACAAAATCTTTTTTGTCACTGTTATATTGCTAACTGTCATACAAAGCCCTTTTTGCTAAGAACAGTGAATGGGATGCAGCTCCCGAAGAAAAAATCTGATGACAAGGAGTCATAGGTTTCCATTGTATTTGCCTGAAAGAGTAGCAATTTAGACCCAAGTGAATAATTCACAGCAAACAATTTGTCTGATGAGTTTGGCATCTTTCTTAGATCATGAAATATCCATGAGCAAATTGTAGCTTCCTTACTTGTACCCATTTTTTTCAGTTTGATGAGTGCATTTTTGATTTTTTCTCTTTCAAGCTTATGATCAACAGAAATGCTTTAAATACAGACTGTGTTGTAACTGGTCATATAAGTCAGAGATTTTCTTGTTTTCTGACTCTTCAGGATGCTCTTTTGCCTCCATTGTCTCATTCTAAATGCGATGGGGTAGTCAGTGGGTCTAGAGATTTAGGATTTCTCTTTCCCCACAATTCCTCCTCCATCCTTTGCCTTTTTAATCTAAATAGACTAAATGTGAATATTCATGCATATATAGGAAGAAAACATGAAAGAAACATAAAGAGAATTCATGTGGGTAGGAAAATTACCAGAGGGATGAGTGAGACAATTGTTGGTTGAAAGAAGGCTGATTTGAGTTTCTGGGTATCCTATCTACATGCCCAGTAGGTTATATTTAATTGTCCTGTGTTGAAGATATCTTTTCTGTCTCTCAGTCTCTCTGTTTTGTTCCCCCCATAATCACTGATGCCAGTAAAGTGGCTGGCAAGAAGAGGCACAAACATTACTGAAGCGACTTTCATTAAAACTATGAATGAGCATCAGTGGATATTTTTCTTTCACTCATTTGTTCAGTTCTTGTGGTAACATAAAAGGGCTGCATACATGTGACAGCTGAGGAAGGCACGGAAAGATGCTAGCTTGTTAAAAGCTTTTTGTGTAAAAAGATATTCCATCATCACACTAGCAAGCTCCTGTTATAGTTTTCTGTGTCAGCTAATCCTTGGAGATAGAATGATGGAGCTTTGCTACAAAAAGAAGAAATCACCAGCCAGGGAAACAAGAAAAGGAGCAGAAGGAAAGGAAAGCAAGAACATTGTTACGCCAGATGCTCACTTGCAGCTGATTGATTATGTAGAGTCATTCTAACGCAATGTATGAACTTGTCCAGCTGTGTTTGTGCCTGCCTAATATGACTTTATTACTGTTAACAGGAAAGAGGTCCTGGGCTTGAGGGTTCACATAAGGATTCAGAAAACTAGGGCTCGGTCCCTAGTTCTGTCTGAGACAGCTGTGCTATCTTAGACAGGTATTTTATCATCCCATGTTTGCCTTCTCTGTGTCTAAAATGGGTGTCTATCCCTTTGTCTTACTCGCTGTCATACCTATATGATCTGCAGTCCTCATGGGTAGAAACTATTTCTCGCGCAAGCTGGTCCTTTTAACTGCCAGAGTTGTGGGTAAAGTTAATTACTTAGTAGCACGCATCAGGCCTTATATTCAAAGTGTGACTGTCAGCAGTGCCGGTGGAAAAACACCCTCAGCTACCTTCAATTCAGGAAGGGTACAGCCTTCCCCACACTCTGGCTTCTCCCCATCACCTGGTTGTGCATGGGATCATGTTTATCTCCCACCCTCAGACCAGACCTCACCTTCACTCCCAGTACACACCATGAGTTTCTCAGCAAGCAGAGATCCCGGCACTCATTGTCCATCTGGGGCAATAACAATAACTTGTACAGTGATCATGCTCTCTCCTAAAAGCCATATAATATTCCCTTAGAATAAAATGTTTTCAAGAAAAGTGTATCACAAAACCAGTAAACCACAAATGTGTGTATACTTGCTCTTTTTCCTACATCTGAACATTTCCTGGATCCAAGAAGGCTGAATATCCTTTTAGGCTCCCTCCACAGACTTCTGCCTGGCAGCCTGGCAGCAATTCTGGTAACAGAACTTCCTTCCCTTCTTCAGAAGTGCTTTAAACCACATTACAGTTCTTTTGATCTGCAGCCTGCAACTTTGTTAGGAGAGCGATTGCTATCTGTTGAAGCTAGGATGCTTGAAGCTAACAGCCTGCCTGCCACATTCTCACTGGAGAGCGTGCTGTGTGTCTCCTGTCTTCTCTAGATATGTTGTGTAGCTTTTCTGCATGCATTCCCCAAGCCCCAAATCAGCTTTTAATCTGTAAGTTCCTGTAAGGCACAGTGATAGCTCACTGTAAGTATACAGTGACTAACCACCTGGGCAATATTCCTACTGGAACCAGCACTATTTATGCTGTGTCTGCACATAGGTAGTCCTACATTATTGCCCAGAAGTTCCATAAATAAGACTATAAGGACATGAGAAATGTCCTACTGAGTCAGACTGATGGTCCATCAAGCCCAGCGTTGTGTCTCAGACAGTGGCAGTAAGAGATATGGTTTGGAGAGTGTATGTCAAGCTTGGTGCTTTCTTCGGTACATTTCCCATATACTCCACACATCCAGGATTATGGTACTAGGGTTGTTAGATGGATCTGCTTATGGACCTGTTGTCCATGACTTTGTCTAACCATTTTTGAACCTGCTGATACACTGTCTACATCCACAACTTCCTTTGATGATAAATTCCAGACATTCGTTACCCTCTATGTTAAGAATTACATTCTTTTATCCATTTTAAATTGATTTCCTGATAGTTTCAGTGGGTATCCTCTAGCTCCTGTATTGTGGTATGGTGAATAACAGTTCTTCATTCACTTTATCCACTGCTTTGATTATTTTGTAAAACTTTATCTTACCTTCCATCATCCTTCTCCAAATTGAAGACTTTTTAGTGTCTTCTTATAAAGTAGCCGCTCCACCACCACAATCATCTTAGCTTCCCTCCTCTGGTACCCCCTCTATCTCTACTACATCTTTCTTGAGTTGCGGGGACCAGAACCTCACACAGGACTGAAGATCTAGGCAAACAAAAGTTTTAAACAGCAATAAAATAATGCCCTTTGTCTTGTTCTAAGTGCCTTTCCAAATGATGTCGAACATTTTTTTGATTTGTTGTCAGCTGCTACATATTGAATCGATGCTCTCAGAAAGCTGTTTCTGGGATCTTTTCAGTGAACTATTTCTGGAAGTTCTGAGTTTGGTATCCTGTAACCATGGTTCAGATTATTATTTTCCTAGGTTCATTGCTTTACATTTGTTGCAAAACATGTATCTACTCTCCTGCGAAACATTGTTCTACACTGTCACTCTTTTTTGTCAAGTTCTTTTGGAATTCTGCACTATTGACGTGTCATTTGACCACTTGCAAATCTCTCAAACCAACATACAGCAGTCCATCAGAAAGAAGTGTGTTCCCAGGGTTCATACAAAACCCGCATTTTCTTACCGGCTGCAGAAATGCAAGAGCGGGTGAGAAGGCCCGTATGCCATGTCTCTTCAAGACCGTGTTTTTGTGCAGGGCTTCAACAACACGGCCTCAGGAGTTTGATTTAACACAACTGCTAGAAAATTCGGCACAAAACCAACTGTACTCATTCTCATTTGTGTCCATGGAGCCAAAGAAAATCAAATCATGTCCATGTAATGTCACACTAATTCTCCTGACATTTAATACTCTGAACACTAAGCACAATACCTTTGAGTTAAGAGCCGTGTTCCGGACTGTACTCTCAGCTCTGTTATTCTCCGGAGCTTACTTTTTGCCTTCAATATTACTATGTATAGAACTTCAACTTTTGTAGCTGCCTTCCTTTTTAAAACTAGTGAAGTACAGGTTTGTAAGTGTCAAGACAAGCAGGATCCCAGCTGCCACTGTAGTTCCCAGCTGCTACTGTAGCTTCATTTGAAGGTTTCTGTGAGTATATGTATTCCAGTTCTTGCATAGGTGGGCCTAATTCATCATGCTGTCTTGTAATTATCCCAGCACATATCAGATTCTGCAGGGAGAACTCTTTTTGATGTAATATGCTAACCCTCACAGATGGCTTTACAATGGCAGCATAAGTCACCCCTGCTTTATGGGGATAAAGAGGTAAAGTAAGCAAGCCTGTGATCATGGGGGAAATCTTTGCTGTGTCTTAAAATGCAAGAGCCTGTTGTAGAAACTTTTTAAAATGCCCAGGTGTCTCACATAGCAGCTGTAAATTATGACCCTTTATGACTTTATGCGCATGAAGTGTCCTGTCTAGTATTTTTTCTATGGTTTTAGGGGATGTATTCCTTATTTTTCTTTAACAATCAGCAGAAAGCATAGCTTTTACACCACAGTGGAATTAAACGTACGCAGTAAATGAATGCATTTCCAATGACATTTTTCTTTGATGAGCCTGAAGCAGATTAGTAGTCCAAGTTGTCTTTTGTTCAGAATGACACGCTTTCTAATTTATTACAACATGCTACCATCCTGTACTTTAAAATTAGCAAGTGGAGCTTTTCAAAGCCTCAGATGTCATTTACATGCCTAATTTCTACAGAAAGTAAATGGGTGTGAGATATACAGTTGTCATTCATGCCTTTGAATACCTTTTCTGCTCTTATTAGTCCTCTTAAATTGCTTGGCTAAATCTACTCTATTTTTAAAAAGAGGTCCCAGGAGCCTCCAGTAACTTCCCACGCAAATGGTTACCTCACGGGTGGCCTCACCAGGAACGTTTGGCAGGATTTTCTGTTTCCACAAGCTGCACTAAACCAACAATCACGGCTTTAAATATGGATCCTGAGTGCTCTGGAAGATGCTTTTCAAACTGCAGCAGGGAGTTGGGCTTGCAAGTTTACTGTCAGCAAAGACAATGCAGCAGGTCTTAAGAGTGCCTTTGGGTGTTCTGAGAAGACGGCAATAAGCATACACCTTGGAGCTGTTCCCTGCCCCGTTTGTTATTGCTTTGTCATAAACATTTGTCAATGAAGACTGATTTTCAAAAGAACCACGTTTGGGAGTCTGGAAATAAAGAGCTATAATATGAAACATCTTCAAAGGTAAATCAATTTTGTGGCCTAATCAACTGAACAGCATCTCTTTAGCTTCAGCATCAAAAGTGCTGCCATGTATTAATCTGCAGATTTTTTTCTTTTCTTTTTCTTCTTTCTCAGGGACAATATGTTCTGGAGTACTATTTCTAAGGCAGGAAAAGCAGACACATAAAAATAACTGAACACACAGTGGTAATTTCTAATAAAAAGGTAATGAAAAAGGGCAGCCAGAAACTTGTTTTAACTCTTTATCCTAGTGGCTACTAGAAAAAACTTTAAATACAATAATGGAAGATGGATGTGTCTGCTTTGTTAAGTATACTTTTCCATTGTGTTTAGAAGCAAACAATAAAAAAAATGTAAAAATGAGCCAAAGTAAAGAATAAGTTTAACATTGAGTCTTATCAGCTTTGGTTTACCTGTATGTAATCTTAAAATGCATAACAAAAATCCCCAAATGTTGATTTAGCAATGATTTAAGATATTTAGTTTGGTGAATTTCATTTTGGGACAGGCATTAACTCAGACTTTAAAGGCCTAGACCCACGAAAAGTTATAGGTGCTCATTTCTATTCTATTCTATTCTATTCTATTCTATTCTATTCTATTCTATTCTATTCTATTCTATTCTATTCTGTTCTGTTCTGTTCTGTTCTGTTCTGTTCTGTTCTGACTCTTATTTTGGCGCCTAGACACCTATCTGGATCTGATCTCCAGTGTCTTAATCTAATTTCTGTTGAACAAATAAAATTCCTCTATTTTCCTAGTAATTAATAGTCTTTCTTAAACAAAATGTTTGGACAAAACAAACATATGGTTTACTTCAAATGCAAGCTAAATCCCATTACATGTTTGGTTAAATAGAAAAGATGAGTTCAACTGAAACCTAAAAATAAATATGTGATTTAGGATAACCAATGTCTATACTAGAAAAAGGCTGTAAGAAATTGTACTGAAGAAGACTGTTGACATTTCTCACTCAGAAGACTAGTGGAAAGAGCGATGGCAGAGGCTTTGAAACACCTGCTTATCCTCCCAGTTTGAAGCTGGTCTGCTTTACAGGTTTGTTTTTGTCCCCAGAACTCACAGTGCAGCCAGAACTACATTGTGCTGGAGCAAATGGCTCTTAAAATTTACTAGTTTTTTTACTTCAGCTTCATAACCTTATTTTAGTATTAATTTGGAAGCACCACATAAAAAAAAAAGAACGACATATCACCACAAGCTAAGAAAAAAATTTAATACTTTAATACTCATTGATTCACTACAAGATTTTCAAAGCTTTCATATACAATTATAAGCATTGTTCTGACTTTTGTGATAATTTTCCATGATATACTAAGATTAACATAACATCTGAAATAGGGAATTAACCTTCTTACTGGAAAGATTAAAAATCATTACAGGTAATCAGGACAAATTCTTCATTGCATTCAGTAGGTAGCCTGTAGAAATTTGTCCCATTATGTTTATTTCATTAATCTTTCTCCCCTTTCCCACCCCTGACCCCTGAAAGGAATACAAACATTTCATGAAGATAGGAGAGGATTGCTGAGTACTTAATGAATAAGTTCACCCTTATATCACTCTTGAGAAAATGTACCTCGAGCAAGCAAGTGAAGCAAAATGCCTGTGTGTATTAATTACACAGAAGCCCTCAAAAAATAACTTGAACAAAACTTCAGTGGTGCATACGATTCTACTTACTCTGTTTCATAAGTAGCAAAAAGTGTCTAAATCTAGGTATCTATATATAAACTCCCATGACAATTTTGTGATTTTATCCTTTTGTTTCCTTGGCTTTTGTTTCAAACATTTGGAAACTATTTTGTTTGACTGTTTCAATGAGGGAAGAAAAAAATCACCAGCCAGCTAAGCAAGAAAGAAGAGAGTCCAGGTTAACAAGCGGTGAAAAGTCCTGCTTTTGTCCAGTTCTACTTCTACAGTTTTAAATTGCTGATGCATCTAGTGATAGCTGCATGGAACTTCAAGCCCAGTTCTGCCCTTTCTTGCTCATGCAACCTGGTCCAATATCCATCAGAGCCTTTTCATCAATTTCAGTTAAGACTGATAATTGTATATTCTCTGGGACAAGGACAGTTTCATCTTTGTAAATGTCTGATCAGTACAGCTTGCACCTAAACCACTTAAATAATGAATGTTGATCATTACAGTCACCTACTTGTGTTTTCTTCACAGGCTGAAAAAAATAAGCTTTCTGTAGAAGGCTTTTTAACTGCAATAACACACTACTGCACGTCAGGCAGATATCTTTTCTATATGTAAATATGAACAATTGTCACTTAAGCTGCTTTTGCAAAGAAGATTTATTACTTACTTCCCAAGTGATACGACAGTTATAGAAATCTTAATGGTGGAATCCCCAGTTAGCAATTAACAGGACTTCTGTAACAGCAGGCAACGGTAGTAAAGCTTAAGCCTCTTTTTTTGCACTGCAGTGTTTGCTGGAGAAATAGTATAGATCATAGCTGGGAATTAATAGGTTTTGAAAAGCAATTAGTCCAGCTGCATAAATAAAAATAAAATCAAATATTATAACCCAGTGGTGTATAACTGCATGTGTGTAAATATCTAAATGACTGCATTGCCTTGCATATATGTATATATATGTGTATAAGAAGTATATACACTTAAAAAAAAATCTGATTGTGTATATTCTAAATATATTTGGAGAGAAAAAGGTAGAGATATTCAAAATTACATTAACTAAATATTAAGGCTGCAATGACTTCAAAGACTCAAAAAGCAATGAAAACCTGATTTAGTTTTTTTTTCTCTTCTTTGTGTATGTGCATTATTACATCATGCCTTCTTATGTAATCACTCCCTATTTTTATGGAAACAAAGTTTAAGAAAGCAGTCTACCAGGGTGTGCTGTCACCTCCTAAAAACTTCCATATCCAGTGGGGAGTTTCAATCAGTTTCCAGATACAGAGGTTTCAAAAGCAATTCCGTTCTGCTAAATTTGCTGAAGAATGGGTGAGAGAGGATAAGAACCATTTACTTATAAATACTTGTAACTTTATCCTGGGTAAGTTTCCATTCCCTTGGCTGTCACTGCTCATATACATGCAGGTAGTGGGAGATAATGTAGGGGAAATAGATTACTTTAGCCTAATACTTGAGATGCTTGAGTAGACAAAAGAGATGGTTTCTTTTGTTCCTACTTTGCTGGAGGACAGTTGGAGGGGGGGAGAAAAGGGAAAGCCAGTTACCTCAGCTTCATAATCCAGTTATATATGGAGAAAAAAGAAAATGTTGCTATAATTCAGTTAAAAAGTCAATCAAAAAAGAGACATAAATCCAGGAGAAACAAGGCCTTATCGATTTTGGTGCTTGCAGTAAGATTTTTTTCTATGGGAAATCCTAAAGAAGAAAAAATTGCTTATGCAGTGCGTGGACCTAGTGCTAATTCCATTTTTACTTTTTGCAGTTTGTGGCCTGGTGGGATACTTGAGCTCTTCCCTCCCTTACTCCACTGTAAACAGAGTTATTAATTTCCTTGGGGCATTTTTATGATGCCCTCACTCCATTAACTTAGGTCTTTACATTCATTCATGGATTGAGCTGTGTAACATCTCAGCGAGTTGAGAAGCGTTTATTATATACACCTTACACATCTGGAACTGGGGGTGGTGGGGATTAAACCCTCAGTCATTAATTCATTTAAGGCTGGGCTGAAGTGAGCATCTTTAGCACTTTCAGAGCATGTTTCTTTCTTTGGAGCTTTTCTCCACCTGCTCTTTACGACCTCCCTCTGCTGCTCACAGCCCCCACCTCAGTCCTTTCTGTCACGGGGGGAATATTTGGAGGCTGAGGCAAGAGACGAATTGCACAGGGGACAAATGTAGTTGGCCACAGGGCACAGTAAGGAGCATGGGAAGGAATGGGGAGCAGGCAATAGTATCTTTTAGGCCCCATATGCTCTCCTTTCCTTTCACAGATTTCTCAGGTCATAGCTGCTACCGTAGAGCAGCTCTCAAGCTATTGCCCCTGCAGTAGCAGTGGAGGGCAATGAAGTAAGCAAGGCTCTTCCCAAAAGTGCTAGACCACATTCATTAGAAGTCTTACAACTGCTTGCCTCCTATTTCCATAGCATAATGTCCTGATAGTGGCATGTTTAAAATGTCCCCTAATACTGGGAAGATTTGAAAAAGTAGGAGAAGGGTTATAGGTGGTCTTGGAGCCCTGTGCTTACTCTCTCTTGACGTTGCCAAAACATTTTTGTTGTAACATCAGATTAAGAGAAAAGTCTGATTCTCTGAGGAAATGATATATGGTTTAGTAGGTGAAACAGTTTTTACCAGTATTACAGCGTTTATCACTTTTTCATTTCCCACAGGAAAAGGAAATGTCACAAGCCATTTTGTAGCAGAAGAGTTTAATGCTGTGTGCCCCTTGCAAAGAAAGAGACCGCGCCTCTTTCCTGTCCTCCACTCTGACATACTCCTGTTTCCCTCCAAACCTGACCCCTATCAGGTACACACAGAAATCAAATTATGAATATGTCTGGAAAAATGTTGGAGCAGCTGACCTGGGATCTTTACATTGCCATACAGTCTTAGCGTGACAAGGCTTCGGTTGTTTTTGTCTCAGTGCGGCAAATGAGATAAAATCTACAGCCTGAAATCTGCAGTGTATTTTAATGAGCTACACTTAATTAAAAGAGGATCTTATCTCTATGAAAAGTTTATACCAAAGCACGTATTTAATGCATCCACCACCATGTCTCAGTCCCAAATTTTATGAAAGCCCTTAAACACATATTCAATTTGAGTTTAATTACAGTCATAACTATGGATGCATCTCGTCCTTTCCTAATGCTGGATTTTCTCACAGTACCATCTCTTTCCACAGACCTGGGCCCTGCTGAGAACAGAGACTGAAATAATTCACATTTCGCTGTAATTAAAGAAAAGCAGAACAGAGACTCAGCTGAATTATTTTCTCGGTGGGCTAGGAGAAGCGTCATTGCTCTCCCTATTTGACTTGTGTATGATTTTCACACTATGACAGCTCTTGTGATGAGGAGCAGTAAGTGGAGCACTCCTGTATCGGTCAGTCAGTGGAGATGTTTTCTTGGCCATGCTGGAGAAAAGGCAAGTGTATATCAGGGGCAGCAACAGAGCAGTTAGCAGGGGGGTGGGGATAGGAGGCAGAGAAATGTGATGGAAAAAAAGGGAGAAAAGGAGGAGCAGGGGAGTGAGAGTGTAAAGGATCATCCAAAAGGATGCGGATGCAGAGAAGCAATACACGGAATATAGCATGCATAGGCCAGCCTATGGAAGGAAACAAAACCGCGATTTTGCTATTAACTGTGGCATCAAACTGGGTTACTCCTCCTCTTCTGCTGAAGGAAGAGGATAACCAGAACTTTGTGAGGTCTGGGCTGAAATCCAATTCCCCCCAAAGTTTTACTTCAAACCAGTTGGACCTGGGTATTGAAAAAGACCAACTGCACTTTCTTCTTCTCTCACAGCTTTGCACGTGTGTTAACTTATTGTTATATTAAAGACTGACTACGGTTTTAACCCCCAGTTGACAGTGGTGGCTTGGAGAGTTTGATTAAGTATCTTGGCAAGCGATGACCAAAGCCATTGCTCCATCCTCGGCTGCAGCACTGGCAGCTGAGGCCCTACACTGCTTCCCTTCGCCCCAGGGGCCACACCAAACTCCACTTCTCCTGTAACCTAACTCTCTTTTTATCTGTTGCATGAACTTCTTTGATGGTGACGTTCACTGCTGCCACTGGGCCATGATCTCACTGGGAAATCCTTTGTTTTGAAGGCTGAGAAGGGGGCACTGAGGAGGGGAAAAGCAGTGCCTTTCCATTTTACTTATTTGATTTATAATTATCATCCTATTCCAGAACAGCCTTTAAATTAATCCTATTGAAGTTTTCCCCATTAGTTAGCATTTATGAAGGCCAAGGTTGCTCAGGCACATGAAAGAGGTTCAACCTTTGGGGTTCTTCCTGCTGGCCCCCAGCTCAGACAGCCCTCAGCTGCCTGTGTCTGCGTCCTGGAGAGTAAAACCAAAACCTGCCAGCCTATTTGAAGGATGGGGAGCTTTGCTGTTGCCTTCAGTAAGGAAGACACACTTCTCCCACTTTCTGTGTGGTCAGGATTTGTGAGAAGGGAGAATAATGAAGCAAAGAACTGGAAATACAATTCCTGGGTTCCAGTCTCCAAATCCTTGAAGAAATCCGTACTGAGACAGGTGTCTTGTTGCTCTGACACATGAGGGTTTCCTCCTCCCACCTTTTCTAGATTGATATGAGTTGTTTCTAACATATAATAAGTACAAGTTCAATGCTTGCATTTTTTGAGGAATGCTATGGGATTATGTTGATAAATGTGAGGCATAGGCAAAACTTGAACTTAATCTAGCCATGATGGAGCACTGGCTTATAATACAAGCCTGGGCTATGTATGCATAAAAAGATACGGGAAGCATTTCAAAGGCTTTTAGATGCCTCATTCCAATTCCCTGAGTGTTAGATGTGGAAACATCTTTAAAAACCTGGAGCATAGTTCCAGAAGTCTACAGGCTCTTGTGAAGTACAGCTACCAGGCAGGGCACGTAATGGGAAGAGATAACTGAGCATCAAAATCATGTTACTGCCTCCTGGAGAACACACATAGCAATACTTTCAGCTCAGTTATAAGAATTGAAATATAAAACTCGAGAGCACTTGTATAACCTCTTTTTTTTCACCTTGCCAAAAACTAGAAAAGCTTAAGATGTTTTGAGTTTCTTTGCTCTTGTTCTGAACACCTTGGTGTTAATAAATATTCTTTACAGATGAAGACTTGGACTAAACTGTAGATTGGCAAGGTTTTTTTATGTTTATCTTCTTTAGCTAGTGGATGTACTGGAACTGATTTTCTTCTTTATTTGTTGTAGAAATGAGTTTAAAAGCTGTCAGTTTTGCTGACATTTCAATTGGAACCTCCTCTCTTCGCAAATTATACACTCTAGTAATGCTGTAATTTTTTGGTTTGATGCTGTCAGAATATTTGGGGATTTTTGGTCCAAAAGAAAGTTTGGAAATGAAATACATAGATGTTCTACATGAAAGGGTTGACACCAGGATAAAACAATAAAAGCTACTCTTTTATGAAAACAAAATATTTTGATCTATGTTCATTTTTTTTTCCTCTCTGCTGCTCCACAGCTTGTGTTTACTTTACAGCACAGCTGCTTCATTTACAGCTTTTCCTACTAGTTAAAAAATAAAATATAGTGCCACTCGATTATCCATTTTATCCCTGCTACCTGCTTTCTATTCACTCTGTTCTTAGTCACTTAACCTTTTCAGTGTCAGTTCCTAGAGACTACACCCTCAAACACACTGAATGTCTCTCACACGGTACGCCCATTCTGACACTGAGGAACAGGATGTAATGGAATTCAATCACAGTTTTGCTGAGGAACAAATATAACCTTTGCTTTAACTAAATATTTGTTTACAGTGTCCCAGACCATGTAAGATACCTGGAGAGTGAAAACATTAAAGCGTTTTATTTTACTGGCTCAATGAGCAATAGCAGAGGCCATACCACACCTCTAACAGAGAGCACAATTGCAGTCCACCTGTAAGCAAAATTGGCAAGATTCTGGTATCAGCCACACGGATAACAAACACATGGCTCCAAGTCCAATTACTTCAAAATTATATTCTACAACTGAGAGTGAAAGTCAGTTTGCTATAGTTAAAGAACTTCTTTTCCAACTTTCCAGTAGCAAATGCACCCAGTATGGACAAAGCTGTTGCAATCCCTTTTTATTTTTTGAACTTTTTTTTTTTTACTTTTTGTTCTGTTTCACAAGTTGCAGTTTATATTTTGTGATTATTTCACACCTGGACTACTCAACAAAATTGTTTATTCCCAGAGCTAACTGAAGTCAGTGAGAGCGTGTTGGTGGTCCTGGATCAAGCGATACGCAATCCAGCGGACCACGACACTGTACGTGTGGGCACCTTCAATTCCCATTTTAACTGCAGGATCAAATTCTGTGCTTATGGTGATTGATTTTGCCACAAATTTAGCAAACTCTGCACTACATTTTCTTTGCTCTATTTCTAGCTATCTGCCATCTGTTGTGTAGCAGTCCAGCATATACTGATGCTTAAAAAAAACAGAATGCCCTTCTTTCAGCACTTGCTATTTCTGATTTCTCAACCATGTAGAGACAGATAAAATATTTATAGCAAACATATTTTGGATTTCTTTAGTTCATGGAGCACTTAGAAAATATATATTTTTTTCAATTAAATTATAAGCCTTTTTGCTATCAAAATGATAATGAGTATATAAATAAACATACACACACACAGAGGTTTATTAGACTCCATATGTGATTTTAGTTGCAGGTTTGTCTCAAAGAAGAGCTGACCAAGAACAGGATTCAAAGTGCCAGCAAAGTGCTTAGAGAGTTTCATAGGCTAACAAAAAACACTGAGGTGGTTTCCTTTAAACCTGCTTATCAAATGTTTAAGGAGTTTTTCTGGGCTTCAGAGAAGTTCCCAAACTCCTCAGAAAAGGAAGCACAACCAGA
The DNA here is from genome assembly GCA_013398815.1 of Ibidorhyncha struthersii. Lineage (NCBI taxonomy): Eukaryota > Metazoa > Chordata > Aves > Charadriiformes > Charadriidae > Ibidorhyncha > Ibidorhyncha struthersii. Next base: position 640,557 of record VZSZ01009170.1, read on the forward strand.
AACAGTTTTTTCCCTGATAGCTCAGCGGACCAAGCATTAACCCAGCAATAGCCTGGAGAAGAGAAGCTTCAGGGGAGGATCTTATCAGTGCATATAAACATCTGATGGGAGGGAATGAAGAGGAAGCAGCCAGACTCTTCTCTGTAGTATCCTGTGACAGGACAAGAGGCAATGGACACAAATTAAAAATTGGGAAAATCAGTCTTAACACGAGCAAACTTTTTTTTACCGTAAGGGTGGTCAAACACTGGAACAGACTGCCCAGAGAGGATGTGGAATCTCAACTGTGGAAGTATTAAAAATTCAACTGGACGTGACCCCAGGCAGCATGCTGTAGGTGGCCCTGCTTGAGCAGCAGGGTTAGACTGGATGATCGCAGTAGATGCCTTCCTACCTCAACTTTTCTGAGAATAGTAGCCACTTTTTGAGTAGATACTCTTATTATCAAAGTTATAGCATGTTTTGCAATGCAGAAAAACTTCTGCTTTCCATGGAAGCCCTGAGTCTTCTTCAGGGTTTTGGAAAACAAGACAGGAAGGTGGTGTGGAAGAGAGTCAAAATGGTCTAACATTTCTGAAACAAAGGTCCCAGTCCTTGATGTAACAATATTTCAGTTAATTAGGGACATACTGGAAAATGGACCGAAATCAAAGCCTCTGAGTTCCTGGCAAATTCCCCAACCACCCAAGTAATTTCAGTAACTTTTCTTTCTTTCTTTTCCCCAGATTAAATCTAAGTCAATTCAAATTCATGATCCTTGCCTTTTTGACCATTAGAATAGTAACATGCTACTGAGTAATGTCTCAAAGCTTTCACAGGGTCACTTAGTGCAGCTCTCTTGTAGTAACACTTGAGGATCTTTTAACAGGTGATGGGGTTATCAGCTCACTTTCAAATGCCAGCAAATGCTCCCGTATTCTTCCACCTGGAACATTTTCAAAAGGGATAAGGACCAACCTCAGGTCACCTGATGATTGATGTCCTGCAACATGTGGACTGTTCACCCTAGAGATATCAGATCAGTCCCCTCTCTAGGAGCATCAGAGCAATCAGACACATCCCAAGGAAGGTGGAAAGGAGGCTGTTAAGGAAGTGAACACATGTCCCTGCTGCCACCTGCTGTTCCTGTGTGTTGAGGGCCAGTCCTGTACATGGGCTCTGGGCACAAGATACAATTTTGGGCACTTGACCACTTCAAAGACCAAGGGAAAAGCAATAAGCATGTAGGATATAAAAAGCTTTTCAGGTATCTTGAACGTTTGCTGCTAAAGGGGCTTTTTAAAGTCCTTATGTTGGAAAGGAGTACTAGCAGAAACAGTTATGCCAAATTCAGATGCTTACATCCTTTTCCATGTAAAACTAAATGGCTTTCTCAGAGACCACGGATGTATCAGGGAAAAATAATAATAATGGCTATCCTGAATTCCAACTGGATCACTTAATCATTGCACAATGATACAGCGACTGATGCAAAAGGCATCAGTAGGTAAAATCTTGTATTTACATCCTGAACGATTAAAAATTGTAGAAGATTAAAGCAGCTAAGGTATACATACTGCTGGAGTTTTGCTAATAAGTAAATATTTCTTGAGACTACACTTGTGGTCCCGTTTTTGTGCCATTGGGACCCATGCTTTCATCATTTTCTGAGGCAATGATTAAAGATGGGCTTATGACTTATTGAAAATGAAGATGGCTTTTATGATTATATGAAGGTCTTGGCTTTTGCTTTAAAAAGTTTTGGAAAGGAGTATTCCAGAGAAGCGTTACAGTCCCTCTTTCCAGGGAGTTTTGAAACTTGAAGATTTTATTGCAGTTAGAATCCAGTACAAAGTCAGTTTACACAAGCCACTGTGCTTGGCAGGCTGTCTGGAAAATCCAGAAGGCTTCTGGGAACACAGTGTTTGCCATATGTTTCATCTTTGCCCTTGGCAGCAAGCTCCAGTAGCTCAAGTGACAGGACAGAGTAAAGTAACATTGGAATACCAGAAACCACACAGAAGATGCATACACACCTATTTTGTGTTAGAACTTGAGTGCTACAGAAATAAAAAATATTAGGAAAGTCACAATAAAGACAAGGAGCAAGGGCTTCTTCAAGCCACGTAGGGGTCACTTTAGTCAGCAGGACTTCAGTGGACCTTAGACAGGTAAAGGAGTTTGAATGCTTGTAGTTGAAAAGAGGATGTTGCACATAAAAGTAACCTCAATAAAATCATTCCTTAGTCTCATAAGAGCAGAGATGAAACTGTTTAAAAATTGCTCAGAAGTATTGAGTGATTCAGGGACTGGATTTAAAAGGAGTTGAGGCATTGTGAGTTATTTTTCTTCCTTTTCGGTAACTAGTGATGGTTGTTTACCTGGTCTTGCTGACCATTCCAAAGGTTTAGCAAGATGAGTAGCACTCAGCTGAAAGACCTATAAGCAGTATTAATACAGTATTGCTGGGTTGTTTTTTTTTCTCTAGCATGTGGAAAATTCATTCTGCTATCCAGTCTTCCACCCTGAAGATAGTACAAAAAGGACTTTCAAACAGAGTTTGGAGCATGATCTGGTCAGATTTATTCTTTCGGATTGTCTATAGCTACACAAACAAAAGCCACACAACAATGTATGTCAGCTGGTTCCCATGGAGTACCTGGGCTACAAATAAGGTGGAGACTCCTGTTAGTCTCAGAACAATAAAAGCCCCCCCCCCCATCCCCCCCGAAACAACCCACAATTATTGATAAAGGAAATCTAATAGAATTGACACAATTGAGGGGAATAAAAAAGATCTTCACTTTTATACACTTGTATTATTACAGTTGAGACACAACATGCTGCACTATAAAAGAATTCTCTGCAGTGTGATTAAACACCTCCTTCCTCCTTTGTTTTTTTCTATTTCATAGTTTCCTGGAGCCACAAATGCTGTTTTCAAAGAAGATGAAGGTACTGCATAATGAGAACTTTCTAATAATCCAAATGCACTGGTGATTTCAATTAAAACCACTATGTGTTTCAGATGAAGTTGGAAAATGGAGAAAGAAAAGATTAATGGCAATAGGAATGAAAAATCACAGGCAAACACCTCAGCAGGCATGAAATCTTAGAGCGGGATTTGGAAACATCCTTTCCCTAGTCTCAAAGAAAGGAAGCATTAACGCTACAGCAGAATCGGATCCTAAAAATTAGAGTAACTGCAGGGCACCTGCATCTGTGGGTGACTGCAGTGGAATCCAGATGTGCTTAGGGCATCCTGGGGACTAGCTCACACTACAGCAAACAAGACTAAAAAAGGCTGATGCTACTTCCCACACAAGCAGTCTTTGTAACAGCATATTACTCTCAGGTAGTATGATACTGAGGCTGACCTGAGAGACATTTGAAAGTCGTGTTTAGGTAAGGTTAGAAGTGAAGAAAGACAAGTTTTTTTTAGTTTAGTTCTTAGAGTTTACTTTTTTTAGACAAACCATTACAACAGTATCAGTTTGAATCTGAAAGTTGAAAGCAATATTGAAAAATGGACTAGATCTTACAAGGAAAAATGCTTCTAACAAGCCTAGCAATTAAATACTGTGGGCACTTGAAAGAATAAGCCTGACAGTTGTACAGAGAAATAAATCACCATATGAGAAGGAAAAAAAAAAATCAAGAACAGTTCTGAGAAAAGTGCATGCTCTATCAAGAAATATTTAAGATATAGGAAAATATGAACTGATAGGATGGCTGGATGTGGTCCTGACTGTTGTGACATTTATGACATTACCGGTTATCATCAACATCAGTGGGGTTAAAAAAATAAAATGAAAAAATATTCTCTACACAGAGGCAAGAGGTTAAATGTAGCTGCCCCAGATGGGCAGAAATAGAGTTAGTGACAGTGACAGATAGAGGAAGGATGGTCTGGGCATCCTACAATTAGTGTCAATGAGGACTTCCATTGCTGATGAGTCATTCGAGATAGAGTCCACATACAACACATACAAAAAAAAGAAATAGGGAACAGCACTGATCAAACTCAATGTATTAAGAGGACTAGCGGACCAAAATATCAAATTCAGGAGGAGCTCTCTGTAAGCATGTCAGAGTATCTCATTATCTCCCTCAGCCTCCTCGCTGCAATGCCCCTGGCTTCAGGAAGACTAGAAGAACGTTTGGTTGCTGACACGCCTTCCCTTTTGATCATCATGCTGAGTGATATTTCCTCATATGTTGTTATGTATCCATGTCTGTCAGCAGTCATTTCTCCTATCTTGCCTTAAATTTGTTTCTTTGGGGCCAAGAGTAAATTCACGCTGTCTGAATAACTGGCTTTGCAGGGTGATCTGGGTGCATCACTGCTGCTCCTTGCTCCTGTGCTGTACAAGGGCAGCGGTCCTTCAGTGGGCTAGTCAGAGACTGAGCACAGCCAAACGGAAAGGGAAGGAAGCCTTCCTATTCCGACACATGTCTGTGTAACTTCTGACATTCCCAGGCCATCAAGCCCTCTGCTTCTCATTGGCCCGCTTATGATGTTTGCAGAGAAACGTGTGCTAAAAGACTGATTTTTGTTATTTTCAGTGTGTCCCTTCATTAGGCTTTAAAGATGTAAGAAATAAAATCCACATTAGCCTGGCTTCTTTCCATCCTCTGTAGATCAGCTCAGACAATCCACAGTATGAAAGGCATTTGATTTCAAGGTTGTTTTAGAAATAAACACAATTGCTAAAACAAGAATTAACAGTGATAAATTTTCAGTCTTGCTGTATAGACTTTCCTTGGGATCTCAGAAACGTTGTACAGCTTTCTGAAATGAAGCTGTATTTAACTCCAGTGTCTATTAAACATTTGGGTGGATTTGGTTTTTTTTTGTTTTTTTTTTTTTTTTTTTTTTTTTTTTTTTAAATCCATCCCCCTAAATCTGAAAATAATTAAGCACTTACTTGACTTATGGGAGTACTTTGATATCATTTGGAATGTATGCATGCATTCAATGCAGCAAAGGCAAGCCTGGAAGATGTTGTCATAAGTGTCAGAGGAACCCATCTTGTACAGTCAAGTTAGCTGGCCAGCCTGCCTAAGCTTCCTAAAATTAGGCCCTGCTCTGAAAGAGGCTACAATTTCCAATTGGTTGTGGAGTAGGCCTATAAAGACTAACATTTATACTTAGCCAGCCTAATAATGTGACTCAACTTAGTAAATACAAACACCTTTAGCTCCAGGGCTGTGCGAAACATAGTCAAGGTGCAATATGGCAAATTGCAGTTTTGGGCTTTTTAGCTCCAGCAGGAACTCTTGTTGGTTGAGAGTTATTGTACAGGTAAATATTAATTTAAAGAACAAAGGGAAAAATGACTTAGGCATTAGCTAAAATGTATTAGCTTCTTTGTGAGCAAGTACATTGGAATTCTGTTATATTGAAATAAGCCTACTTGGAGAATTACTGCATTACCTGAAAATTCCCTGAAAAAAATCATCCATTAAACCTTATCCTCTTTGGGACTCCCTATTAACTATGTTCACTCTGTGGAAGAAAATGTTAAATCAAAAATATTTTCACTATTGGTATTTTAATCAAGTAAGAGACATCCCTCGTGGATGCTTAACTGGGGACTTAAAAATCTGCATTTAAATTGAGATTCTAAACTGTATAACCCAAGAGATTATGAGTACCTTTTTCAGACATATTGTACATGAAGAGCATGATGCTTTAACTTATTTGTCATAACTTGCTAGTTATCAGGAAGCCAAATTGAAGATTTAGATAAAAGGAGAAATATGAGGTTTGGGAAAAATAGCTGAAAAATGATTAGGGATTGATTTCTTGCCAGCTTGAATAAAAGAAGAATTCGAAGGTTAACTGTAAAGGCTATGATTTAGATTCACCATGACTATGTAACCTGTGTCATCCTTTCACTGAACAGGAGTGGATATAATCAGTTTGGAAAATATTTTGCACTCATTTTTCCTGGCACAAATATGTACGCAGAGGGTAGCACAATGGTGAACTGCCAGTTGCGTAGAAATGTAACTATCTGATATTCACCACAAACTGATGCTGTCTTCCGCTGGCACAAGCTGGCATCACTGGGCATTGAGCTTGACACAAGAAAAGGCTCTGGCTAACTAGAAATATTTTCTTTTGCATTTTCCTGAGGTGTCAACGTCACTTATTTTGTGGCAGTAAATGTTATTTCTTGCAATGACAAAGCGACTGTGTACTTGGGTTGTACATGTATTTTGTAGTTTGGATGTAGTTTGATTCTTTGCAGTACATTGGTGTTTCCACTCCAAAATACAAAGTGTTTGCAAATATGAATGGGAAGAGTTATAGAAAAGAGGGAGCAGCTGTCACCTCTACAATGCATCTTTTTAGAGCACTCTACACATTTTCAGAATTGACAGCAGTAAATTTTGCCCTTTATTCCTTAAGCTTCTGCAATAACTGAGTCTGACTGCAGTCAGGTCCTTCTTTGTAAAGTAGGAATAGACATCTTGGTTCCCACAAACGTGGGGAGCCCCTTCTTGCCCAGACACTTCGCTCCTTCCATAAGGCTTCTTCTCACTCTGATTTGCACTGCTCAAATATTCTATACATCCTAAAGCAAGGGAAAATTAGGAAAGAAGAGGAAGAGTTGGGAAGGCTTAGGAGACCTTAGAGCACTATGAAGTTGAAAAAAAAATCCCAGAACATCAGAGAAGGTTCCATCATCGAACAGAGATACCCAGGAAAAGTAAGTATGACCCAGAAGAAGAACCAAGTTGTCTTATGTCTTGTTAGCTATAGGTATTTATTAGAGCTGTTTGGGCAAACACGTGAATAATCCTTTTAAACTTATTCACCTGGTTTGCTTTAAACTCTTAGGACAATGAGTTTGCAATTGACACTAGGATCCATAGAAGCTTTTACAGTTTTAACTGGGCATTGGAATTAAAAATTAAAAAAAAACCCAAACAACCAGAAGTAAAAAAGACATTGGCTTCCCTTGTAAAGATTCGTTTGCTTGAGCTACAGTGTTTATTTATCACATCAACTAATGTACCTGTGAGTGGATGGTCACAAGAGCAACTCCAAACTGTTTCCTTCTCTTCCTGTGCCATGAGCTCTTCCTCTGTAGCTAACACTGAACTGTCTTTGCATGACCCAGGAGGGACTAATGATAGATGTCTTACATTTTATTCATGACAGGTACAAGTGGCAAGTACACTATAGATCACTGTAATCTGTGCCAGTTTTAATTTCAGACCACTTTGGCAATCTGTTATTACTAATCCTCAGCAATTAGAACATACTTTCAAAGTTGTCTGGGAAGATTTACAGATAAGTCAATGTACAAGGTTTATTTTGAAGCATATAAAAGTGATATTCTATATTTATATTACACAGATGTCATCATGTTCCAGACAGCCATAAAAACTATAAAAATAAGAAAAAAAGATGTAAGGAAGCTCTAGCAATCATTTACATTAAAAAATTATAGTGATAAACCCCTCTCTTCCTGTTGCCTTGAAGTAGTTGAATCATAACTAAGTCAGTGACATAGAAGTTTAGCAATCCATCTGAGGAAAGATCATGGATATTTTCATGGGTATTGTTATAGTGGACAGCATTCCAAGGACCTCAGTAACACCTAGTTGTCTACCTTACTTATCGTCACGGAAGAATTACTATCCTATGCTACGTTATTACAAAACCCCAAAGTTTTTTTCCACGTACTGCAGGGTAACACTCCTTCAATAGTGCCCCTTTAACTGAAATATATTTAATTATTTAGCAACCTGTTACAGCAGTCCAACTAAAGTTTGATTGCCTCAGTTAATGGCTTTCAACCCTGCAGGAACAGCACCTGATCACACCCTACCAGTGTCAGAAAACTGTATCAGGCTTGCACCAGTATTCCTTTTTCTGTAGAAGAATAAAACACTCTGTTGTAGCCCAGGTTATGAGTTTAAACCCTCCCCCAGCTATAAACTGAAAAACTGTAATTTCCTCTCTGAGAACCTTACTAGGTGAAAACATAACATAAGAAGTAAAATGATTAACATGACCAAGGGGGTAGAAAAAGTATTTGCAACGTCCAGCTTCAGTTTCCAGGCTCTCACTGTAGCTAGGAAAGGGATCCTTGTCTGGTTGTGCCATCCTGAGGAACCTTGACAGGTTTGAGAGGTGGGCCAGTTCGAACCTCATGGAGTTTAACAAGGTGTGGTGGTTTGGCCTCAGCCGGCAACAAAGAACCAGGCGGCCGCTCGCTCGAGCCCCTCAGCCATGGGGAAAATGGAAGAAAAAGGCAAAACTCGTGGGTTGAGATAAAGGCAGTTTAACAGAACAGCAAAGGAAAGGGGGGAAAAAAAAACCCCAAAACAAAACCCAAAACAACAACAATAACAATAACATCAATAAAAGAATATACAGACGTGATTTCAGTACCGCCGCTCACCGACCAGACCCGGACCGTCCCACCCCTCCGAGCCGCCACTTCCTGCCCCCTCCCCCGGCAGCGCCCCCCATCGCCCGGGCCTGGCTCACAGGGGATGGAACACCGGTGTCCCCTGCCGGCTCCTTGGGGAAATTAACCCCATCCCTGCTGGAACCAGGACACAAGGCCAAGTGCAAGGTCCTGCACATGGGTCAGGGCAATCCCAAGCACAAATACAGGCTGGGTGGAGAATGGTTTGAGAGCAGCCCTGAGGAGAAGGACTTGGGGCTGTTGGTTGATGAGAAGCTCAACGTGAGCCGGCAATGTGTGCTCGCAGCCCAGAAAGCCAACCGTATCCTGGGGTGCATCAAAAGAAGTGTGGCCAGCAGGTTGAGGGGGATGATTCTGCCCCTCTACTTTGCTCTTGTGAAACCCCACCTGGAGTACTGCATCCAGCTATGGAGCCCCCAGCATAAGATTTAGATTAGGTATTAGGAAGAAATTCTTTACTGTGAGAGTGGTGAGACACTGGAACAGGTTGCCCAGAGAAATTGTGGATGCCCCATCCCTGGAGGTGTTCCAGGCCAGGTTGGATGGGGCTTTGAGCAACCTGGTCTAGTGGGAGGTGTCCCTGCCCAGGGCGGTTGGAACTAGGTGATCTTTAAGGTCCCTTCCAACCCAAACCATTCTATGATTCTATGAATTATCCCCTGGAAGACTCTAGCTGTCTCCATCCATTATAGAGGAAACTGATAATACCTAGTGCCCTAATTTAAGCAGGTTAACTTAGGTGCCTAAAGGTAAACTGCTGTGAACCTCCCTTGAAATATGTTGTGTCTCTCAACACAAACAGTTTATTGTTTATTTATTTGAAGGTGATGAGTGGAATCATAGAAAGAAAAGTAGTCTGGAAGTTGAGAAAACAGGAAAGACAATTGATATAAATGGTAATTTGGAGGAAGAAAGACTGTCCAGAGCCTAAGCAGAGGAAAAACATCTGGGCAAGTCTTTTGTGCCTAGATACTATCTTATTGTTCTCAGACTATTGTTTCAGGTAAATGTAAACAGTCCTGTCTGTCTGTTGTTAGTCCTGTCCCTATGCTGCAGCTAAATTGGAATGCAGCGCTGAGACCCACAAAGCTCTGCAGCAGTGTGGTGCTCAGTGTGAGCTGTGTAATCCACCTTCCCGTTCCAACAGTTTTTGCGATCTAGCCTGAGCTCCCTGCTGCTACAGTTCTGTTCCTCTTGGTATATGTATTAAACCTAGGTTTGTCTGTAAGAATTGTTTTGCCTTTGACTCCAGTATTGACAGAATAATGATGTGCAATTAATGACTGACCTCAGTCCTGCCTGGAAAATCTTGAAAAAGAAAAGACTTCTGAAATGCTTTCTCTTGGATTAAGTTATAAAAATGCATCCCTTTGGTTAACCCAAATATTTTACTTCTAAGCCTTTTTTCCCTTCCTATTAGCCTGGTTTGTTTTTTTTTTTTTTTCATTTTAAAATAACAAAGACTTCTTCAAAATGAGAATTTTCTTTAGGAAATGAAATTCTTCATTCTTCATAAAAAGTATATTCTTTCCCCTTTTGAATCAAAACTCTTTGCTACCCAAATTGTCACAAAGTTTTTGTTTCCCCTCATTCTTTTTTCTGACTAGATTTTCTGGGTCAAACTATTGTCAGTGAAGTCTAGTGTATATAATTCTTTCCTGTTACCTGTGTTTTTTTTCTGGGTGAATGAAAACCATTATCTTTTATGGGGACTTCAAGCAGAACTTAGGTCTTAATTTGTTTTCTTTTGGTAACAGAATCATAAGACAAATCCATACTGCTGACCAGGACATGTCTGTTTTCAAAAGGCTGGGATGAGTGATCAAGCCAGACTGGATGTAAGACTGTCACTGTAAGGTGATCTGAAAAGAAATTTAACATCAGTTTTACTAGCAATATGTGAATTTCAGTGTCCCATAATGATAAAATAAAAACCACAAAAAAAATCAGCTTTTCTTGTGATTGCAAGAAGAGCAACAGTAGTGACTTCTCTGGGACTTGTTCTGAAAAAAAGAATTTCTTCCCCTGTTCTCCACAAAAGTAAAAGGCAAACAGCAAAAAATTATTCCTTCCCATGTGTACACAAAAATGCAAATGCACATGCAAATCCAGAGCATGAACATAGTTTTGACATGCTGGGTATATATGGCAATTTAATATTGTTTAGCTAAGCGGAGGTATAAATCCTTTTGATGTTTAATTTAAATATATGCTACCTGGAAAGGAACAATTTCACACATTTTGCAAGTATTATTATCTCTTTATAGATTGTATTGTGGCAGAAAAGTAAAAAAGGAAAGTCAAAGATAGGAAGCATTTAAAACGGTCATTTAGTATAGGAATCAAATGCACTGGTGGTTAACATTTGAAGACAACCCTAGAAAGGAGATCTGGGCTGTCATGTGTTCCTTCTACTTTAAAGGCAGTGGGCAAAGGGCAACTGAGTTTAGGAGTCTCAGAAATATATCCAAAAATTAAGGAAATGAGGTATGGAAGACTTCAGAAAGAAAAGCCAGTCTGTGTAGATCTGAAAATATATTTTGTAAGGAAAATAAATGAGGTGGTTCAACAGATAGAAAGGTTGTAGCACTGTTTTTACTGTGGCAAAACTAATTTTGTCCAGATGAAAAGTAGAATCTAGTATTTAATTTATATATGAGGAAGTTTCAATTATCTAAATTGCATTTCATCAGCAAGATTTCCCAAATAATTAACATTGATCGCACAGTCCTCTGTACACTGATTTCAATAGAGAAATTTGAAGTTCACTGGTGAAAGTTTTTGAAAAACAGAATCTTCTTTGATTTGTGTTATATGACACAACCTCTGGGAAAGGGGGTGTTCAGAAGATGGCATATTGATGACTTTGGTTTGACTGGGGGAGGAGAAAAAATTTAAGCAATGTCCATCTTCAAGCGTACTTTTGAAATTTCAGTTTAGCTCCTTTGGCTGCAGCTCAAAAGAGAAGTTTTTTCCTGTGCTTATGGTTTGTTCTTACGCTCTTCCGTGATGTAGGTCTGTATGTGTGCGTATGTATATTGCAGCCCCATATTTCAGAGGCAGGAGAAAGAAAGGTGATAAAGAGCTGAAATATCTTTCCTCTGAATATTACATTAGTCAGAGAAAATAGAGTTCAGGCCACCAGGCTACTATTGGCAGAGAATGGAAAGGTCTTTGCTCCTGAGATCATCTGCAATGTAATCAGTGATAAAGCACAGAGAAGAATTATGCTAATAGAACCTGTAGGCATTAGACAGCAAGCCAGGATTTTGAAACCTTCTAAATCTCTTTTCAGCCCTATAAAAAAACCCAACCAAACAAACAAAAAGAATTTGAAGGTGGATTCCTGTCCCTGTGGTTCACAGCTGTACAGCTGTGGTCTACTCACTCCATTGACCCCTGTGACCAATTCTATCAGTCTCAACCAATGATTTGGAAGTGAAGTTCAGCCACGTCCTCTGATTAATTCCCTGCAGCAGCCACACTCCATTCAAATTACCGCATACATGAGAAGAAGAAACTCGTAATGATTTTATACCAAAAACCAGAGGCTGGAAAATTGCTTTGGAAGGCTGAGAATGATTTCTCGGAGGCTCTGAGTGCAGTAAACATCATTCACATTTAGTAACGTAGTGACTTTGGGATCTAAGGAGGTTGGGAGTGTAACTCATAAACTGGACTCAAGAAGTTTTTTGTGTTTTTGAACTACTCGCTTTCGCTCTAGTCATTAATTAACATTTTAAAGCCAGAGTTGACATCTCCAGGCACCCTAAGCATGTGCAGCGTGGTAAAATATGTCAGTTTGAACCCAGGACTTCTCAAATAAGTTCTATTTGACTCAGTTTCAGCAGGAGAGACTTTTATAGTGGCACATTAAAAAAAAATACAAAATCGTATGAGTCATTTAGACAGCTTGCAAGTTGTCTTGCCCTGTGCTGCAAATCCATCAAGTCTTGCAAGTTAAGTAGCCATGGACTGCACCAGTGCTTGCATAGGAACCTGCAAGAAATGTCTGTTACCAAATCAATACCATTTCAGGGATTTAATAATCCAGTGCAGTGTGTGTGTGATCCAGGGGTGCAGGGAACACTGTTTTTGGCTAGCACATCAGTCTGTGGTCCTGTTCCTCTGCGGCCAGAGGATCCATGGTTCTTTCATAGGAGCTGCTTTATAAAAATTCTCAAAGACATAAACTCATGAATACATTTTCCACTTTCATCCTCAAAGTATACCAATTCTCCTAGATTTCAAAGCCAGGCACTGTTTAATTTCAGCTTTTTTCTTTGAACCTCTCTTCTTCCCCTCACCCTTTATTCCAAATCATATAATCAATAATCAAGTAGTCCTTGCAGTCTTTCACATTCTCTCAGATCTGTGCATTCCCCCCCATCCCGGGATACCCCTCTCCCCACCTGCTTATTTAAATAAAACAAATGAAAACTGTCTTTCTCAAAGGAAAATGGCAGACCTGGGCCAACAACTGGGACAAAGAAGGTAAAGGCTTGGTGAATGAGTACAGAGAGGCCCTTCAATGCCATGGAGAAGGACATTCAGGGGAGAAAGCGGTAAACTATGCACAAGGACTGCCCTCAGCAGAACAGATTATCCATTTTCAATTTAGTTTCCTCTGTACAGAAAGTACTGGCAGTTGGTCATGTGGATGTTCCCAATACCTTCAACCGGACTGTCTGTAGAAGTCCGTATGTAAGGAAGGACGTCCTAAGAGAGGCTCTGATGCTGTGCATCTATTCAACTCCAATGTTCCCTAACCTTGCAATTCCTTTGTATTGCACTATGTTTTCAAAAGACAGTTTTGTTCAGTACAGAATTTTATTTTGTGTCTTACTGGCAATTGTGCTGCCTGCAGGATCCCTTTTCTTCTCCTGTCCTAAGACTATTTAGTGATGCTGATGTGCTTTATTAAATTACAGCTTTGTTCCAAAGACTGCACTTTGGAAGAGTATGAAATGATCTCTGTTATTCATTTGTAAAACATTTTGTGATGAGAGTTACTCTACATGTATAATCTTATTGTTGGTATTTAAATTTGAAAGCTGACTCTCCACAAAGAAGGTATCCCCTGTATATTTTGTTGGTTTCCTAGCCTGTTTTTGCCCATGTATCTTTCACTGCTCCCAATAGTTTTTGAAGCTGTTGGATTGTGGTTGTGATTCAGATAGCTGAAAGATATTAAATTTCTGGTAGCTCTGTGAGTATGAATAGAAGACTGAGGGGACAGATACTAGCGGTATTAGTGCTACTGGTAGAAAAGCAAGAACTATGTTCCTTACCCATTCCGAGAGGCAGCAACCAGCTGGGCAGCCAGCGCGCACCCTTTGGCTTGCCAAGCTTTAAACACAAAGTTCCCAGACAGGAGTGGATTAGTATGGGCTATAAAAGAAAGCTGGCTTGGAAACATGGGAGTACTATAAAAGGTGTGGGTTGTGGAAGATAAGAAGACATAAATTCCCAGCTTTATCAGTCCCACTGTTTATGAAATGCTACCCATCCACATTTAGTATTTTGGTTGGTGTTTAGTAAGACTTATCATTTTTTATGTGTAGATGTCTAGAAAAGGTGGTATTTTCAGCTCTATTTAAATGAAAGAAAACAAGAATATAGGAAGGTCAAGAACCCACAGGAATACTGGTTCCTGCTGTTGTGATTTGTCTGTAGGCCCCCCCCTGCTCTTTAAATTTACAGGACCTCCACTCTCTAAGACACCCTGGTAAAAGAAAAGTAAACAATGAAAAGTCCAGAGCCATGAAGCACTGTGGACAGAAGTGGCCATACTCCTTTTCTCACCAGCATTACAGAGCATCATTAGAAATCGAACAGAAAAAGGCCTGTCTTTTATGTATGGCTCTTCTGATATCCGTGAGTGTCAGAGTGGGATCGGATCCGGAGTAACGACGCAGTCTCAATATGAGTATGATCGTTCTCCTTTGTTAGATGTTTTAGCAGAGTATATATAGACTCACAGCAGAAGCATGCGTAGTCAACAACATAGTGATTGGTCCAAACCCCTTATTCAGACACAACGCCCCCCAACTCAATTGGTTACGGCCCTCTGTCCACGTGCATAGCACATGCTGGTTCTCCTCGCCTCCGTGGTCTCGTTCCCAGACTCAGTCCCGCCTTTATGATAAGCAAGGCCCTCTTTCTTCCTCCTTATCAGCCAGTCACGGAGAGATCAAGGACAGCATGTGCAGGCCTCTTCGCCCAGCTCAAATCCTGGGTTGCTCACCTGAATCAAATCATGACCTTTTCCTTTCAGGAATTCCTCCACACATGAGCAATTCAGATTTTATCACACGAATATGGTTCATGTATAAATGTGCCTTAATGTTTCTACTTGACAAGCTTTGGCACATTATTTCCCTATTTGTTGATCCTTGCTTGTATATTCTTCAGCTCCATCTTGATATACGTGCCCCATATCGGCAGGCAAATGAAATACTTGCTCTAGTCCAGTGTAAATAAAGTCTTCCTTCAATGAACATGAAAGCTGTAAAGAAACATGGAATGTAGTATATTATTAAAAATACATGTTTTACATAAACATAGTAAAAACATTGAGCCACTATGTTCTTCATCTCAAACTTGCCATCTGTGGATGATGAGTGAGGGAACTATATATAGAAGTGGGTTCACTGTGTACAGTCTTCCTTAATTTATGGGGGTACAAATACGTTAACATTTCCTGATGGCTTAAAAGAAGCAGCAAATTACAGTCCCACTTCGCTGATACGTGTCATGTTAACCAATGCCTTGGGAAAAGGGAGCTTTTCCTGCCTGTTGCAGGTTAAGGGGAAAAACAAAGGAATAAAATTCCCTGGTTTCTCAGAGCCTGTGACCAAAGCCTGAGCAGGAAATGCAAATTTGTAAAGAGGGGTATAAAGGTTGCCTATACATTTATCATTCTTTGAATCTTTGCTTTCCAGAAATATTTCTGGAAATATTTCTGGAATGGTTAGCAGCTTCATAAAACCAGCAATTTTTAAGCACACAAGATCTGGGCTGTACAGAACGAGAATTCTGAAGTAGAATCGAACAAGCGTTACTCCCATAAACCTGAAACTAAAAATTAGACTCGAGTCTTCAGGACCTGTAAAAGGAAAAATATAGTTCTGACCTTTGTATGGATCAACACATTTCACACTGTGAATGCTAAGAAGTCACAAGGTGCTCATGAGAAAAGGAAGCATAGAGAGTCTTCTACAGAAATTCTTCAGTCCGGCATTGAAACATGAAACATATTCAACCAAGTTAAATGTAGCTTGAGATGTAATCAACAAACAAAAAAAGGTCTGAATTCAGACTAAACTGACATCCTTTTCAATAGGGAGCATTTATTCACTTGAATAAATGGAATGGATAATTCAGTGGGAATATTTGTGATTGATAGGTTGTGAAGAGAGTGTGTGTTAGACGGCCTGAAATTCCTGCCTACCTTTTATGAACAGTGGGGTGCTTAGCATGTCTTTTTTTGTCATTCAAGATTTTTGTGTAGGTTCCTATATGACTGTCGGCCTCCTGACCATATATCCCATGTTGTGAAATCAGCAGCTAGATGGTCAAGAGTGAAAAATAATCCTCCCGCACACATCAAATCATGTCACAAGCACGGTGCTGCTTGCATTTTTTTGTTTGTGAGTTAGTGGTTAGAGGAGGGGAACTGAGTGACTATGGAAGTACTGTGGCCTAACAGATCTCTGGGAGTGGTCTTTTGGTGTCCTGGCATTGCAGGATTGTTATCACGGAAACTGTTAGAGAAGACCAGGATGACTCAGTGGATTAATGACAAGGTGCCACGTATACCTGACTTCTGAGAATGTTAGCTCAATTCTGAACACTGATGGTCAGGAAATCATCTCTATGTTATTACTGTAAAAAAAAAAAAAAAGTCACTTGTCTAGGGAGGATAGATAAAATGTTCTTTAAAAATTTATTTAAGCTGTCCAGTATTTGCTATAGTCTTGGGTCTTAGCAAGTGTGCTTGCTATGTCCTAGGACAATGAGTTGTTTTCCTTTCTGTTTGATTCTTAAATTTCTGGTGCAAGAAAAATTCCCATTGATTTCACTGAAGAGCAAAGATACCAGTTCGTTGACTAAATGATCCACAATAAAAAACTATAGAGACTGATCATGGGAGAAATTGGACCGTTTATCTAAATTCTTTATCCTTGTAACCAAGATGTCAGATGATTTCCAAAGTTGGTACCCATCACTAAGAAGTTAATGTATGACATCAGCCTTGTCTGTTCAGCTGAATATTTGACTAAGATGATCTACAAGTTTTATAGGGGTTTTGGATCCAGTTTTCACAATCGTGCACATCCTTGATAAAAACAAATAAAGTCCTGCCTGCTTTTATAACATACCTCCTCCTTCCTGTGGCTAATCTAGTGGTTCCTTAGTTCACAGAGATACAGCTTTTGAAGGAGACCCATCAAAAATAAAATGTCCAAGGTTTAGTCCCAGTCTTAGGTTTCATTTTTGATTAATATTAATAAATGTGAATACTGATTTTTCTTTTCTCCTGGCTTTTATCTACATCGTTCTTTTGATTCTAAATTCTTCAAGGCAATGACTAAATACATAAGTAGAATCTTCGGGCTATGATCTCAGCTGGTTCTGTCCTAACCCAAGTATCAATGCAAATTCAGGATGCTGGTCACAGAAAGTAACTGTCCTGTCATCAAAAGGTGCTGGATTTGGGCAGTTGCTATTCAGAATGTGCTGAAGATTTAGCCATGTGGGTTCAGGTCACAACCCCAAAACGTGTGGTACTGCTGGAGACCCACCTGGTTAAGAGGTGTAAAGCCAACCGATCCAAACAGAAGTGGTGATCGGCCTTATTCGGGAGCCTCACAGGCAAAGTATGGTCACTACAAAAAGGAAGAAGGGAAAGGCTACAGTAGGCAGGTGGGGACCACATCCATTTTATGTTGTGTCCAGGCCCTCAGATTGCCTTAATCCACCTGTAGAGGCAGTTTCAGGATTGGGGCCTTTGCATGGAAATAAAAATAATAAGGTAATAAGTAATTGATTTATTAGATTATATTCAGCTAATGCTTTGTGATGTTAAAATATTATGTCACTTGCTCTATTTAAAGTCCTATAATTAATAACTGGTTGTAAAATAAAAAAAAAAAAAGTTGACTAAAAATACTCTATAAAGTTAATATTGATATGCTGAAGGAATTGCAGTTGTTACTTAAGGGTCAACCTGACTGAATGTAAAAAATTGAATTATAGCCAAGTAACAATGTATTTGGGAATACACCTGTGCCATGTTTCTGACTTTATTCTTGATCTTCCAATTTCCTCTTGTTTCATGGGTGTTTTCTAACACCTCTCAAGCCTTGTAGGGTCAGATGTTTTGGGAGCAGGCTGGGCTGGATTTTCAAAGAAACAGAGTTGTAATTCCCTGCACTGAATTTATAACTCTTAGTACCTCTTTTCAGCTTTCTACCCCACACAACAGAAAAGAGTTAAAATACCTCATTTTGTCTCTGCTATCCAGAGGTGAAGCATCAGGTCCCTGTCTCCATTGGTAGGTTTTCTCTGCCAGGGATGACTGATACCATGAGTTTCCAAAAATGTTTTAAGGCACTTTTGTACCCAGTGTTGCTGGGAGTCCTTTCCACATCTCTCATTGCACAGTCTATTTCCCAGCAGTTTAAAAAAGCAAGCTGTTCAGGTTGACCAGGGATTAAGTTTTGTGGCGTGTAGGGGCTCCCTTAGTGGCCACCTGTTTTGACAAAGTAGCCACGTTTCTTTTCAGAACTTCTAGGAAAAAAGTGGTACAAATGCAACAGTTACTTACTTGACCTGCTTACCTGCACTATGTAGAAGCTGGTCCATAGAAATAAACACAACGTGTGGCCTTTTCTGTTAAAGAACGTAAAGTATCCAAGCATGCATGGACAAAAGCCATTTCTGGGCAGGCAGTTCCCTGCAGCATCTGATGTGACAGCTTTCTAGTTGACAGCTTGTGTAAGGAGGTGCTTCTCATGGATAAAATAGCAGAATTGGACTAATATAGGCTCTTTCAGAGATTACCTCCCTTTAACTGTTCCTTGTGCAGTATGACAACTTTGTCCCCATTTTAGGGATGGAGGGGACAGCTAGGGGAATGTGGGAAATTCCCACAAGCTCACCTTCTCCAATATATGTTAAGCATATTATTTTCACAAAAGGAATTAAAAACTTCAGAGCTGCTGTTAGCTAGATTTAATCCAGTTGCTCCAGTACCTTCCAGAATTCAAGACCCACAGATCTTTATTTCTTAAAGAGCTTTCACTGTTACATAGAACTGAAACCTCTGATTAGCCTTCCTTGGTATTCAAAATCTAGGCCAAGAGACAAATTTTGGAGGCTAGTTTATTTAAGCAACAGCTACGGGAGTGTTTGCTCATTTTATTTTTTGAGGGAGAGGGAATGTTGAGCTCTCCTCTCTCCTATAATGCTGAAATCCATTATTGTTCATTTGGCTTAATACGCACATTGTCTTAACGTGAAAGTTTCCATAACTAATGTCAGAGTGCTGTACACATTTGCCTCTAGCTTGGTTGTTGTGTCTTTCCATCTCTATAAGATGTTTCCTAGGAAAAGGTCCAAGGACATCCATTTGGCTGTCACATTCCCACCACATAAAAATGATTCATGAAATACCTGTAAATTATCAACAAAGGCATGAAAATTGTGTCAGGAACATGAAAAAAATCAGCCTCTGAGGGTATTGAGAGAAAGATTGCTCTCTTTCCAGGCTATTAGACTAACTGGAAACCTGTTTTGTCTTGGTAACAAGTCCTTTGCCTGATAAATGTCCATCACGTAATTTATAGTTTCATCTTGTCCAGAAAAATTTAGCAAGTGCAGTTCATACAGCAGTGGCAATGGCAACTGCTTTGTATTTCTGTAACGTGAATCAGCGAAGCATATACACAAAGGGAGCGGCCTTTTTGATAATCTGTATTTCAATAAGCAGGCTGCAGTGCACTCATTTAAATCCAGGGAAGAATGGGCTGAGATGCTCAGTGATAACATTTCAATTAATTCCTGCTCTCTCATCAGAGACTGTTAATCTTCTGCAAGTGACCTCTGTGGTGTGTGCACTGGCAAGCAAACTTAGCTCAGGTGAAAAGGAATAAGAAGCTTGGGACTGCATGAAGAGAAGGTATGAAGGATGTTGGATGGAAATTGCTTGCTGTCTATCTCTAAGGGCAAGCATGCAGCTGTCTTTTTTTTTATTCCCAAACTCCATCCTGAAGAATTCTTCTGTCAGCCTTGGGCTGGTTTAGAGCCCTTTCTGTCCTTGCTCTCCTGTGATCCTTTATATTGGAGACTGCACCCTTCTTAGCTAGTTTGGATTCCTACACTGATCGGGTGGGTTTCTGGTAAGCAATGTGAGGAAGTCATGCTGTGGGGTCACAAACTCCCAACTGCATTTTGTTTGGAACTGAAAGATCACAATGGCAAAACTTTTAAATAGTAGTGCAAGATATACACCTAGGGTTAAGTTCTGCAGTGGTGAGAGTGAGCTACAGACAGCTGACTTTCCCTCCTCAATATGAATGGATTGCTTTGCTGTGCATTTACAATGGAGGATTTAATTATAAAAAGTGAGCTATAAGCCTGACTTAGCCCAGGAGCCATGCATCTGGACAATTTATACAGTCCTTTTAAAATATAGATGTCATGGCACGTATAAAGTAAAAGCTTCTTTCTTTGTTTTTTTTTTTTCCTGAGTCATCACCCACTGCAGTCAGTGCGCAGACAAGCACAAGTATCAGTGCATTATGGATCAGGCCCTATTCTAATACTTTACTTCTAGAATTAAAAGGTCTGTGTTTCACTCATGGCTATATGGAACCTCTGAGTCATAGGCAGGTAGGCGTCCCCCGGTGCACAGGCGTCCCCCAGGACACCCCACAGGTGTTCCTGTCAGGTCACCTGCAGCCAGCTCCAGGAGCTTTTCAGCTATATGGAAAGTCAGGGACTTTGGCCTTAAGCCTGTTCTTAAAACACAGTGCAATTGTTCTGCTCGCCAAAATTAAAGAGTTATGAGGAGAGGGAAAAACAAAGTGCCAAAACCAATAGTCTAGTTTTTACTTTTAGTAACTGAAATTGACTGTAAAATGCAGGGTGGGAAGTTACAAAGTTTCCTTTTTCACTTACTGTTCATTGTCCTGATTTCATACAGACACTTTTTTCATGAGACCTTTCTCACAAACAGCTGAAAATCATTGAACAAATTCCGTAAATAGAATTTTCTCAATTTTTTTTCCTAATGTAGAAATTAAACAGAACTCTGAATTTTTACATACTTTTATGCTGCTAGACATACAAATGTCAGGGGGGGATCAAGGCTGGAGGGCATAAATTCTTCTTATACGAAGAGAATTGCTCATCTCAGCTGGGCAACTCTGATTAACAACATGGAGTGAAAGGCCTGGCTTATGATCTAAGCACATGAAAAGGTTAGTAAACCTGTATTGTAAAGACTGTCGCCCTCTTCCCCTCACTCTGCTGTCAGAGGTAGTTCCCACATGATTATTTCCCTGCATTACTTTGATCTCTTCAGCAATTTGTGCATCCCTGGTAGATCGCAGGAGAACACAGTCACTGGTAGGACTCCTTCCTGAATCCAGCAGCAAAGCTGATTGACAGCTGTTGCTCAGTGCTAGTGGGGTCCTGGAAGAGCTAACATTGCAGTGGCTGGGCAGTGACTGATTTCACACATAGACATACACAATAAGCTACATAGTCATGCACTCCGGTACAGACACCAGGTCCAGCAGATGTTCAGTTTACATCCTTGCTTTCTATGTTCTCTCTTTGGGGGCCTTCACAGCGTCTCACGTGAATGAGAGGACCACTAGCCCCTTGCTGCTGCTTTAGCCTAACTGAAGAGCCAAGCAGCAGGTGCTTCATGTAACATCAATCTGACAGAGGCTGCGTCCACTGATTCTCCCCGTGTCCCATTTGCTGTCCTGTGAGGAGGACACTATGACCAGGCTGGCTCTTGTCATTCCCTTTCCTGGAGGTCACTGAATCCACCTTCTCAGGCAGGTGGGGCCAAGACCCCTGTCTTCTCTGCACGTAGCCTGGGATGGACAAGCATGTACTCAGACAAGGTTATGTGTCTCCTACTATAAACAACTTAATGGCATATTTTATGGTGCTGTATGTACACATGTATGTATGTGCTTGTACCCCGGTAAAAACTTGTATCCCACTGCCTCAGCCAAGAAGGCTGGTTGAGAAACTCCCAACTACCTGTATAGATGTCAGGTACTAATCCCCTCTTACCTATCGTGGCTTAAAAGAGTAAGGAGGATGTTTTGCTCGCTGTGGAAAGTTCAGCTGATCAATGATCCTTTTGCTTCCACTGATTCTTGGTTAAATGTCTTTTCACTTAAAAGTCCCTTGAGATTAAAAAAATATTTACATCCAGGAAAGCTGATATCTAGATTTAATATTTATTTTCTGATAAGCAATAAAGTTCGTTTTAAATTTTATTCTTATTTTCCTTGTGAAAAGAGCTAAATATGTATGTCTTTAAATAGAGGAAAGAGGCGTTAATGTAGAATGCATCTGGAGACAGCTGCTTTTATGACATTCAATTAGCATCTTTCTATTTCATTACTTGTGTTATTTTAATTGGTTGTGAAACCACAACTCTGAGGTTTTGTCAGCTGAAAAATCAAGCAGTTGTTTTATGATTTTAATGAAGAAGTTCAAGAATTTGCATACATAGTTTTGATGAGGGACACAAATTCAAGTCCAAATCCATCAGTTCCTTGAGGGTGCCCTACTATGACATAAAGGGTGAGGTCTACCTATTGATGCTGGCTCAAAGGTCCTGGGCCCTGTATTTTTCATCACTGAGGGAAACACCACTGCAGTTCACAGCCCACAGACAGCAAGACACAAATATGTAAATGATAATGTTTCCCAGCTCAGAAACTTTTGGTCTTTATGCAAAAGAAAGAAGGCTGCTGTGGTACAAAGAGGTCACATTTTATAGACGGCTGCCAGATTTCCAGATGTGTTGAAGGGAGGATAGGAGCATGCTCATTTTAAAGCCAAGTGCACTGTATCAGAAATCATCTTCCTTTATGAATATGGGTGAAATGAAAATTGGATTTACTCTGCCAGACCAGGATCAGGCAGTGACCTTGTACTTTAAGACAAAAATATGGCTATGGAGCCCTTTCTGTAATTAATACACTTTGCACTCCTGTATTTAGTAGGCTGGGGCTGAATGAGCTGCATTCTTCAGCCCCTCCATGCAAGCAGTTCGAGTCTTCCATGCCTGAGATTTTATCTATTTATTTGTTTATATTATTTTTTCTCTCATCACTACTATTTTTGTACATTTATGTACCTGTATGACTAAAAGCTAATAAACTCATCAATGAAGGTCCTTGCCATTGTTAGCACAGGTTCAAGGACAGATTGCAAAGTGTTTACAAGAGCTTAAGAATTACCTACACTTAAAATATGTACCAGGTGTCTGGGCACACTGGAGGTCATACAGAGACAGATGAGACTGAACAGACCCATGCTTTCCGAAAGTTTGAGAAACACTGTTCCAGCAATTTCCTTCATTGTTATCTTCTTTCTTTTCATCTCCCAATTTCATTCTGTCTTATCTTCACTGTATTTCTTCTCCCTCCATTAAGTCTATTGTTTTCTATCTTCTTTTTATTTCTTTTTTTTTCTCTACTTACACCTCTTTTTCTCTTATCAGCTCTGGTTTTATAATAGTCACAGTTGATAAATGTGACGTAACCAGTATCTTCACCCTATTAATCTGTGTAACTCCTTTTCTATAGGGACCGTTCTTGGATTACCCAAGCACCATGCTTGCTTACTTATAAAAAAAAAAAGTAAAATAACATTTCAGTTGCAAAGGAAAACAATGAAATGTAGTCAAGCAATGATAGATGAAAGCACGGGCAAAATTATATGTGATTTTTTTCTTTTTTCTCACAGCTATTGGAGTTCAGGTCCAGGTTGTGCCAGGCAGGGTTCACCAGTGGCTGCAAATTCTTCAGTCCCTGTGCTTATAGCTGGCCTCCATCCCACTCTGCTCTCATCTACCTTTGCTGTTACCCTGCCCTTCTCTTTCACCTCCTGTTCATGGTTTTCTCCTGCTGTTTAACATCTCCATTACTCAGTTTTTCCTCTTGTATCTTCTACTGCCTTATACTTCCTGTTTATGATTTCAATCTCTTCCCAGTTTTTCTGTATCCTTGCCCTGTTCTGTTCTGTTCTTGCAAGCTTCCTCATCACTGTCCTGTTTCCCTTGTGTATGACCTGGGCGCCACTGAGGGGGGATTTCTGCTCATGAGTCTGTGTTCACCTTAGCATAAAGTCACACACAAGACCAGACAGGAACTTGTCCTGCACTCAGAAGGACTGGAGCCTGTGCTCAGGGCTCAATTTTTGGTGTCTTTCTACACTCTTGGTGGAGAAAGAAGGTGAAGTAAAGGGTGTGAGGGCAGGGACACAGCTCAGAATTGCCTTATGTCCTGTAGAGGCTCTGTGAGACTCTGCCACAGAGCTCACTTCTCCCTTGTGAAAGAAAAAGAAGATGCTGAAAAGAAAGTCCTGCTCTGTTCCTGCAGACCCAGGTAGGAACATTTCACCGCAGACAGACTCTCTGAATTCTTAACAAGTTTTGATTGTATCTGTGCATGGAGAGATTTTTCAAAGCCTCTAACCAAAAGTGGGAGAAATTTCCTGGGAGCTGTAAGATGCATATCACTGCCATATGAAGGACAGAGAGCAAAGGAAGAAAAAGAGAAGCAGCCCTGCTGAATTGCAAGTGTCATCTTCAAAGGACCTCCCTATGAAATGGTTGTTAGGGCATATTTCAAATGGGAAAGCCAAGGATATTTTTCCTTCTTGTTCTCTGAAATAGCCAGGCTGTTTCTTGCATTGTTTTCCAAAAATATTCACCTTCTCTCCCTGCTTTCCTGGGGTTAGCTTAAATTTAGAAAAGGGTGCACATAGGGATGGTGGGATGTCTGACTATCACTGCACCTCCATGACCTTTATAAAGTAGAGTCTGGCCAGTTAGCACTGTTCTTCAATGACTATAGATGAAACACTGCATGATTAAAAATACCTTCCAAACTACAATGCCTGAAGGCAAAGTAATCAGTTTTGTCCAAAGTGACACCAGAGAATTTCCTGACTGCACTTCACTCATCAAAAAGACCTGAGGAGCATCCCATAGTAGACTCTGCGAAGAAAGATTGTTTGACCCTTAATCAAGAAAGTCTGGAAACTCATCCTACTCTCATCTTGTTGACTAATTGTTATGTGATCTGATGCATTTTCTCACTACTGAATGATGAGGTTGACTTCATGCAACCATGTTTAGAGTTAAAAGAGGTTGTTCAATTGCACAATGCACTGAACAGGAAGAATTAAATTTTCATCTCTTTTAATAGTGTGCAAAGTATTAGGAAAGGTTTAAATGAACAGCTATCTCTCTGGAAGGGGAATAGGGAACAGCACTCCACTGCTCCCCTACCCCCATGCACACACATTATTCCCACAGGATGATCACTTCTCCAGCTGATAGGAGGAGGAGTATTTTCAGTCATGGGACAATATAGAAAGTTAAATGTTCTTAAGGCAGAATAAAAGATAAACTGACTTTCAGGTAGATTCCATCCCAAAACTATGTCCTCCCATTTGCCAGTGCAGAAACCTCAGTGCTAATCACATTGCTCTGATGCTGCTGGAAGAATATGGAAAAGATTGAAGACAAGAATGATGGTGTCATTTGCATTCACATCCCTCCCAGTAAAACTGCCTTTCAAAATGGTCCTATTGATGCTCATAAAAACATTTGAGAGGAAGCAAACATGAGAAAAAATTATTTGGGCTCAATAAATATTTTTAGTCCATGGTTAGATCTGTCTGTATTAGCAAATAAAGTAGTGTAGTTCCATGAGAACATTTTTGTGATCTGAATTTAACTTTCATCTGAGCAAGTGCAGTGAGAACCAGTAACAAAAATGTTGGCTATGCAAAAAAATAATCAGCTCTCTATGGAAAATGTGAGGACCGTAGCAGCACGGCAAGCTGGTGTTCCAAAGCTATTACAGCAAAATGCTTACAAATGCCTTGAGGGTCATAAGAAATGTCTTAATTAGGTAAATTCAAGAGGTCTTACTTTGATTTTGAAACTTCATTTTTTTATCAAAGTAATTTTTAAATGCAATTTTGAAATGTTTTCTTCCAGATATTTAAATATTTCATAAATATCTATCTGGGTTTTTTAAATAGCATTTCTAATTAGCTTTGTCAGAACTGCATTTTGGTAAATATTTAATCACCTCCTAATAAAATTAATAAGAATTTTTTATTCTCTCCCACTAGGACTACATTAACTTTAAGAAATAATGTAATTATGAGGCATTTTAAGTAAAATGTGAAATAAGTGTTGATTATAGTTATAACTTCATTTTTGCTACAGGCTGAGGGACATACATCTAGCATGGAGAACTATATACGAGCATCTTTGTACCACCAAGAGAAAGCTAGTTAGGCAAATTGGCTTGGCTTCTATAATTGTTATATATACACTAAATAGGACACACTCCCCCAACCCAAAAACTTTTCTGTAAATTTGATGAGCTTTGCCTGATTTTGAGTCATAGGCAATTAAACCTATCATTATCAGCATTTCCAGAGCTCGGTTGTATCCTGAAGCTTTTGAAACATGATACTAGGAGACAGGACCATGCTCAGAAACAGTTCTTGTCAGGTAGGCTCCCATCAGGTGATCTATCTTGAGCCCTCAGCTTGTCCCTCCAAAGGTGAGATCCCTCTTACTGTCTATCTCTATGGGACAGCATGTCCCCGAGGCTGGCCCACGCGTACCAGGCACAGCAGCATCGCCAGTAGTATGGACGGGGACCTGTCTCATATCTCATCAACTTGTTACTCTGCTCGTGGGGCTTGTGACCATTCCCTGGAAGCCAGACAACTACACTTTCTGTGTATTTTCCTTCTGCCAAAACTGAGATCAGTATTCTCATTCTGCCCTTTAAGAAAAGGGGCACTATTTACCAAGAAATTAATGAAGACTAGTGCCTGAGCTGGCCACAGAGAGTCATGCTTTATAAAAGCATAGCTGCTTTGTGTAACAGCAGGAGCAACAGGCCTCCGTGATCTCTTAGCATCATCCCCCCTGGTCATAGTGGTGTGGTAAACATAAAAGGTTTTAAAAGGGGATTAACCTAAGGTGGTGAAGGACACACAAATAGATGTTTGAAAATTTGGGGTTTGGTTCTGGCAGTGATGTGGTTTAACCCCAGCCAGCAGCTGGGACCACGCAGCAGCTCGCTCACCCCCTCTTCCCCCCCAAGAAGGGGAGGGAGAAGAAGGAGAAAAGGAAGGGAAAGGAAAAAAAAACTCATGGGTTGAGATAAAGACAGTTTAATAGAACTATATTAGAAAAGGAAAATAACAATAATAATAACAACAATAATAATAATGACGCAAGACACTCTCGCTGCCCAGTGGTTTGGCACTGTCCCAAGCAGTGATTGTAAGTAGCGCTCCCTCACTCCCCCCCCACCTAACCCCATTTATATACGGAGCATGACATCTATGGTATGGAATATTCCATTGGCCATTCGGTCGTTCTGTCTAGGCTTCTTCTCAGCTTCTATGGGAAGATGAAAAAAGTCCTTGAAAACTGTAAACATCACCTGGCAAAAACTAAAACAGTATGTATTATTGACATTCCTTTAATACCAAATCTGAAACACAACAACAACTAGAAAGAAAATTAACTCTGTCCTAGCTGAAACCAGGAAAGGTAGTTATTATAAATAGATGAAATCTGAGCTAGAGAGGGGATGATCTTTGTGAAATGTTGGAAAACCAGAAAGTAACATGGGTTTGATTTCTTCCATTTTAATAGCATTTTCCTGTTCATTTGTTTTATACTTCTCATGACTATGAGACCCGCCTGGAGCTGACTCATTTTAATGAGGCTTTGAATGATTGTTTTCCACTGTTCTAATATCTCCACTCAGGTCACTAAATTAGAGCAGCACGTTCTCATAGATGTAAGTGGAAGGAAAAGAAAAAAAAAATAGGGAAATGGATAAGTAAGGAGAATTGCTGCTATATCACAAACACAAAAAATATGACAGCATTGCTCAATGTCAGGTGTGAAAAAGATCACACATATATTTAAAAGCTAATGAGAAAACTGAATCTTCAGAGGAGAATGGCATATTTCTGAACTGTGTTTCTTGCCAGCACTGGGTAGGATGGATTGGTTGGTTCAGGGCAAAAATATGAAAATGTGTGGTAAATGGACGGTTGAGTGCTGTTCTCAGCAGTAAGCAGGGAGCAAGGTACTGTGCCTCCTGGCACAGTTTATTCAGGCAGCTGTGAGTTATTCCTTTAGCAAAGCAACTGTTTCTTATTCTGCAGCCCACAAGATCTCCTGACCAGTGCATCAGTGAAGGCAAAGCTGGTTCTCTGTGTTCCCTGTTCTGTCTTTCTAGGGGAGATATTCTCAGTGGAGCATCTTGTTGTATTCTCTAAACAGCAATGTGCCTTTGGGGATTATCCACCCCGGAACTGCACAAGGAGAGGAGTTGCTAACTCCCTGCACATGCACATCCCCAAGCTTATCTACATGAGACATACAAAACAAGTAATAACCAGGGCACATACGCTTGCTTATGCTACAGTGGGCAGTATCTCACTCCTCAAAGGAAGGCACTGCCCCTCGCTTTCTGTGGTGAGCACCATGCAAAGCCTTTTGTGCTAGGGAAAGAAGAATTACCTTCCAACCCACCTTGCAACCAGCTTGGGCCCCATGTCTGAGACTGGACTGATAATAAATAGTTAAATGCCGCTTTAAAAATGGAGAATGGTTTGATAGCTCTTTATCATGACGAGTAATTTTACTTCCAACAAGATGATTCTCTCAATATTACCCAAAGCCAGACCTGTCTAATACAAACTAGTCATTTAAATGAACTGACTCTTGAAACTTTATAATTATTCTCAAAGCAAAATTTCTTGTTTTCTAGTTTTGGAGGAAAATTTTTCTGATTCAGTCCCATATAAATAAATCATACATATGTCTGTGTCTGAATACTGATGCTTACCAGAAATACCTCTAGAAACCAAGGCTGATGGCAGTATAAAGAATAGATGAAATGGTTCAGATTCCATTTAGATCAGGGACTGGAAATATGCTTCTCAACCACAAATACATATGGAGCTGCCTGCCTTGGTGTGTTTTATATAAATATATTTTTTTTTATTCAGAACAGCAATACCATTTAGTTGGCATTTAGATTTATGATAAAGAAGTATTATAGTGCATTACATTTGTTTTACTCCATGTGTACTTTCTTATTAAGCACCTCTCTACATAAGTAGAATTAGAATCAATCCACTGATTTTGTTTTATTTGTTTTGTTTTGTTTGCTGCTTTGCTTGCTCACATATAGTGTCCAGAAAACAGACCAAGAGTGAGGTATTGCTGGACTCCCCCATCCAGGGCTGAGACCTACTACTGTGCACATTTCTCAGTCTGAAACGCTAATCCTCTCAGGCTTTTGTGATTCACAGGCAGTAGCCCTGCCACATAAATCTCCCACTGTGTCCATTCCCTATCAACTGGTAAGAGCTGTGCTCAGCTTTTCATAAAAGGACCTCTATTTTTCGTTCAGTGTGGTGCAGAGTAGATTGAAATACAGATGTAAAACACATCCTTGTAGGCCCTCCGCCTCTGGCGCTTAGCAGTTAATGCAGCGGTGTGCTGTGGTTTGGATTTACCAGTCCTCCAGATAAGTTTACTGATCCATAAGATAATCGTGTTTTCGTTCTTTTGGGAAGAATATTGATTCGGTTATGTGTAGATTTCTAGTGCCCCTCACTGGACTTCAGTATAAGACTATTACCAGGCACTGAGGTGCACCTTAGACTTCGACTTTTCCAGGGCAAGGAAGTAAAACTTGCCAAGTGCCATCACATTATCTGTGGTACACACTTTGGTGAGAGTCCCACACGTCCTGTGTTCAACTGCAGAACTGTGTTTTTAAGGAATAAACACTTGCACTCAAAATATAATGTGAATAATATTGGATGAGGAATTTTGGTAAAATATAAGTGACAATTATTACATACAGTTGCTACAATCTGCAAAACATATTTGCCTAATATTATACTTCCCTCTGCAGAAGACTCTGTTTTAAGTCATTGTCGTGGTTTAACCCCAGCTGGGAACTAAGCACCACACAGCCACATGCCCACCCTCCCCTGGTGGGGTGGGGGAGAGAATTGGAAGAGTAAAAGTGAGAAAACTCGTGGGTTGAGATAAAGACAGTTTAACAGGTAGAGCAAAAGCCATGCATGCAAGCAAAGCAAAACAAGGAATTCATTCACTGCTTCCCATGGGCAGGCAGGTATTCAGCCATCTCCAGGAAAGCAGGGCTGCATCATGCACAACAGTTTCTTGGGAAGACAAACACCATCACTCTGAATGTTCCCCACCTTCCTTCTTCTTCCCCCAGCTTTATATACTGAGCATGATGTCATATGTTATGGAAAATTCCTTTGGTCAGTTGGGGTCAGCTGTCACCGCTGTGTCCCCTTCCAACTTCTTGGGTGCCCTCCGCCTTCCTGTTGGGAGGCCAGTATGAGAAGCTGAAAAGTCCTTGACTGCTTAGCAACAACTAAAATATTAGTGCATTATCAACATTATTCTCATCCTAAATCCAAAATACAGCACTATACCAGCTGCTAGTAAGAAAATTAACTCTATCACAGCCAAAACCAGGACAGGTATCTATAACAAAAAGTGTTGTCATGTTGCAATCCATGCATCTACAAAGCTTTAAAATGTCCCCTGCTGAGGCTACAAGTTTTAACTTTCTTGTTAGAGTATGATGGGTTGGAGCATGGCTGGTCAGCTGCCAGGGGTGGTTTACAGATCAGGTTAAACATGCCAGTGGTCTCATGGTAGGCTCAGATTACATCAGATTTGCAGACAAACTTGATCCTTTCTTCTGCTCAGGTGAAAAAAAAAACCACTTCTAAGCTGTTTATTTTTCCAGTTTGCAAGAGAATAAAGGTTTCCTAATTTGGAATCTGTCTTTCGTGTCCTTCTCCAAACTCTTTCCCCCAGTACTTTATGGGAGTATTTGCCTTCCTTTCCTTAGTTTTATGTAAAACTAAGATCTAAGACATTGTAAGATTAAATGTCACTGTGTATTTTTTTAAATTGTTATTTTTATACACACATACACACACATACATAAATAAGTATCACAACATCAGTAACAGTGTTACAGTTTCTATTGCCATAGCAGTCAGATTACAACACTGGCCTTACACCCTTTCTCTCTTTCTAGACATATATATTTCCGTGTATGTGTATGTATATATACACACAGTGAGCGACAGTCTGTACCCTGATGATGTAAAGCAGGCAGTGAGGCTGTGGGAGGTATGTGTCAGGATGAGCAAAAAAATCATCATCTCTGCTTTCCAGCCTCAGTGATCCTGACTCTGGAAAAGATGCATGTGAGTTCTTAAGCCTACCTCAATACATGAAGCCACACAAATATATCCCTAGCTTTTAAGGAGCTGTTTAAGCCTCACTGCAAATTTTATTCATGGTTGCTTACATGATTAAGTGCTTTTGTAAATTGGATCCTAAATAGCTGACCAAAGCTGCCTGTAAATTTAGGTTCAGGGCAAGTATAGGTTAACATCAGGCAAATGCA
Organism: Ibidorhyncha struthersii; assembly: GCA_013398815.1. NCBI lineage: Eukaryota > Metazoa > Chordata > Aves > Charadriiformes > Charadriidae > Ibidorhyncha > Ibidorhyncha struthersii. The sequence goes on from VZSZ01009170.1 coordinate 671,788, forward strand.
CGTAGCCTTCCAACTACCCTTCATCTCCATCCTGGTATTTCCCACGACATTAAGTATGTGAACGGTCAATAACTGCCCAGCACTTGTTTACTTTGCCATGTGCATGACTGCGTCTGTTGATGCGGGTATTGGATTTACATTTTTCACCTCAATTAGAGGCTGTCTGCTGAGCCGGTTCATAGATTTGCTTCAATACATTTGTGTTACCATTTCATTATCAGCTGACAATTAGCACCTTTTTCATTATTAGATGGCAACAATATAGCTGAATGTTATTACAGAATTTCTTCAAGGGTGACAAAAATAATTTGTTAATAGGCTCTTCCTTCATCAGTCGCCTGTTTCCTCTGGGCTGTCAGGGCCCTGAGGGCACGAAGAAGCCTTAACGGCCCTGACCAGCCTCACCCGGGGTCTTGCTCCATATCCTGCTCGTGGGCCCAGGGGGTCTATGTAAGCTCAGCCCTGATCCTTCAGTGCCTGTTGGGGACAGTGTTGGTCTCCAGCTCAGTCATGCCTGTGCCTGGCCATGGACACTCTTGACCCAAGCCCCAACTTGCAAACTGATGTCCTGACTTGACCTTGGACCTGCCTCATCCCCATGCCCTCCCCTGGTGATCTGGGCTCTTGGCTGGACCTGGTGACTGAGTGGGTCTGCCCAGAGTACATGGTATTGAAAACTGATAAGCCTATGACCCTTGCTACAAGCAAAAATGTGCCTAGGTGACTAGGCAGAAGAAATCACCAGTCCCAGTGCTCCCAGCGCTCCCAGCATGTCCCCACCTGCCACGAAGTCATGGAATGTCTGCCTGCTGTCATGCCTATGGAAACTGGTAATACCAGTTTGTTTCTCACTTTTTACGTCTATTCTGTTGTATCAAGGTGCTAAGTTTAGTACAGAAGTACTGTACATCTACTGGGGACTATTTTTAGGGATTTTTTTGACCACTTCAATTTCAAAATTGCTCCTCATCTTCAAATACTCACAAATGCAGACACACACTATATTCACTGCAGGATGGTGCCATACCTTTCAGTTTACTTCCCTGTGTTGTTAATAAGGAAAGACATTAATACTCAGCTTTAGTTCTCGTTAACCTCTAGCTCAGGGCTGATCCTGTGAAGTGCTGAGTCGCTGGAAGATAGCTAGCATCCCTGACTGTCAGTGGCTCCAGAGAGAATCACCCATCAGTGATGGCAACTCATACTGCTTGAGGAGTACCAGCCCCGGCTAGGATCAGGCTCCTGGAGAAAAAACAGTTCTTCAGCAGATAGAAAAGAACCAGGAGCCTATTACAGATGATGGAAAGAAAATCTATAAAATGCATCTGCAAATGTTCTTAGAAAACAAGCTTTTCTAGTTAATGATACATATGCAGTGTTCCAGCTGCATATTTCTATTTTCCCTTGGCTGTTCACAAAGTCTATAAATAGCAATTGACTATTCTGCAGCTGTTTGGGGGAATTAGGCTTCTAAGTCCTGGACAGATGTACATTATTTTGATAGGTGGGACCTTCATCTGCCAAATAGCTCTATTTTTTCCAACTAACTTTATGCTCTATGGATTTTTAAAAAAGATGTTATGAAAGGAAGGTTTCATAGTAGTAACTAAGTCTGAAACGAGTGTAGGCTGACACCAAGCGAGATTTCTGCCTATCACCCTGCTGTTGTTACAAATTTTTTTCACTCTCACCTGTGTTATTGCTGTGCTGGCTTCCACAGCTACTCACGCAATGAATGTTCCCCAAGAGATGAATGTTAAACCAGGCACATTTTAATTAATAAGCAGATGGAGCTAGTAAGGCTGAATAGTCCCTACATGGATTTAAAAGTGTTTCTTTCCTCAACTTGCATTGTACAAAGGCTGGAGACAGTGTCTTTTCCCCGTTCTGTGGGCAGCACTAGGATCATCCCCACCATGGGAGAGTTTAGGCTCAGAAGGTCTCACCTTTCACAAAAAAGCTCCTAGAATGTTGTGTGCAGAGTTGGGCTCTGCAGACCCCATATGGCTTTCTTAACATTGCTTCTCAGTGGCAATGAGTAGAAAGAAATATCTCCTGTCAGATTTAGGATTAGAAATTCTGGAAGAAGTGACTCTGTAAGTAAATTTAGTCTAGCTGGTTCAAGCATGACTTTGGTGGTTCTCCAAGAGCTCAAGAGAATAAAAGCAATCGAGGTTATTAATAAAAAATAATAATGAAATGCTTCTGCTATGCCAGAAACATACTAAATGGAACTGCAAACAGCCATATCCTCTCCCCCCACCAAGTACTTTATATACTGTGTATTCCCCAAGCAATATTATCAGGGTATAAAAATGTTTTCTAAAGTAATGTCAACAAGTAATATAGTTTTTAGAGGGTAATACACAGCCCAAGAGGGGGAAGGAAATTAAAGTACCTTATTTTAAAATTAAAGGTGAGCGGATCAACAGAGATGAAACCTATCTGTTTGCAGCTTTCATTATATTCTGTTAGCACTTAACAGAAGGAAACAGGAAGGAAGAGATAACATAAATGCAGAGTGTATTAGTATTAAGGAAAATGGTGAGTGTGCTGGATGAATGAAATCACTCAATAAAAAATATAAAACACTTTTATATTCACATGAAGATATGATGCATTTCAAAACACTGCATAAGATGGACCATTTGTTAGGAAATCTGAGGTCTCAGGAAATGTAGATTTTTCATTTAAAATCCAATATAAAGAACAAATCAGTACATGAATTGGAGTACAGTAGAGATGCCTGTCACAGCCCATTGCAGTACAGACTAAAGTTAGTGGGAGTTGTTCTGACTTTTGTGGGTCCCAAATTTGATCCTCTGTACTTAATGATAATGAGAAATCATGTTTCCTTACCACCCATAAAGCAAACTTCTCTGATTTGAGTAATAAAGGAGAGATTGATTACTTTGTAGAGTCACAGAACCACAGAATGGCTGAGGTTGGAAGGGACCTCTGTAGGACATTTTGTTCAACCCCCCCTGCTGAAGAAGGGCTACCTGGAATGAGTTTCCTAGGACCATATCCAGGTGGCTTTTGAATATCTCCAAGGAGATATTTCAAGATATTCCAGTTTCTGCTGTCTTTTGGGGGGAACCTCGTAGGGTTTTTCCTTATTGTCCTTTTTTCTTTATACTTATGTATCTTTATATATTTGTGTGTACATATAAATGTGACATTTATACAAATATATAAAAGTACCTATGTATAAACCAGAGCTGCACAGAGGCACATGGGTGGGTGAAAGGCAGCAGGTGGCTGGGTGCTGGAGGGTTCACCAAGAGACAGCTGCTTGAGCCAGCAGATAAGCCACCTCTTTTATATCTGCCCAATATAAAACATGAAACAAAACCAGTTACATAAGTGCTTTTTTAAAGATCATGTCCACATGTCATTTTAAATGAAGTGGTACAATAGGTGTCAAGCCAGTTTATAACCCACAGCTGCTGAAGGAGAGTGTTCTCACCTTCTTCCCAGACTGCTCCCACTAATGCACTGGCCCCTTTCTTGTGTTGGGAGGAACATTGATGCAGCTTCAGTGAGTTTGATCAATAATTAATCCAGCTTAAACAAACAAACAAACCTCCAAAATTAGCTCCTTCACCCCTACTCCCAGGATCAGTTCCCTGAACAATTGCATGAGTATTGTACCAGACCAGGTGGCTAGGCAGGGGGAGGTATGGCAATAAGGAAGGGTGAGACTACCTCCTTTCTGTGATGGTTTTATTATGTTCTGATAATGTGTCGTGGTTTAACCCCAACCAGCAGCCGCAGCCACTGCCACGCAGCTACTTGCTCAATCCCCTGCAGTTGGGATGGGGAAGAGAATCAAAAGAGTAGAAGTGAGGCAAAACTCATGAGCTGAGATAAAAACAATTTAATAGAGAGAGCAAAAGCCGTGCACGCAAGCAAAGCAAAACAAGGAATTCATTCACCACTTCCCATGGGCAGGCAGGTGTTCAGCCATCTCCAGGAAACAGGGCTCTGTCACACGGGGTGGTTACTTGGCAAGTCAAAATGCCATCACTCCGAACATCCCCCCCTTCCTTCTTCTTCTCCCAGCTCTATATACTGAGCATGACGTCACATGGTATGGAACAGCCCTTTGGTCAGTTGGGTACAGCTGTCCCGGCTGTGTCCCCTCCCAGCCTACTCGCTGGTGGGTAGTGTGAGGAGCAGAAAAGGTCTTGACTGCTTAGCAACAACTAAAAACACCAGTGTGCTATCAAAGGTATTTCTCATCCTAAATCCAAAAGACAGCACTATACCTGCTGCTAGTAAAAAAGTTAACTCTATCCCAACTGAAAACACAACATAATGGAACAAAACATCTGTTTCTCAGAACAATTCACAATTATTAGGCCACCTAATGTATGCAGATGAGCAGTTAAAAATACCACAGAAGATCCTTTATCACATAGAATACTTAAGTGGTATTTAAGAACTCAGAGGTACAAAAGTACAAAATTATATTTCAAAATAAGTCTTAATGCTTAAATCTTATTTCTGAGATCTGAAAGTCAGAACGTGTAAACACAGTACAGCAGTATCCTTTCCTGCCTTCGTGATCACAACAAGAAAGACAGCAATATAGCTTATTTATCAGCTCATATTAAATATATTTTGTCCTATTATCTGTGTCCTATTAACTATGTTTTGGCTCACTTGTTCTTGCTGATGCTGTGCATAGGTTGAATTCTCAAACCCTCAAACCAGAATGTTTAATATCAGCTACTTGATTCTTACTCAAACGAGCATGTGAAGGATTACATTTAATGGCTTAAATATCAGGACAGGAGCCTACTATTAAACATTAACGTTTAGAAACGTTAGCCCACCCTAACGAGGTAATGTTTGGACTCATTTGATAAACATATTCACTATTTCCATTAGTTTTGTGGCAGTGTAATTTTCCAGCAATCAAAGTGCTCTTAACAATCTCTCCTTTATTATACTGTGGCTTACAACTGAAGCAGTTAATATGAGTGATACCATAGGCTTAATGCTAAAAGCAGACTCTAGCAATGTTGTATTTGGCATCATAAAGACAAGCTGTACTCAGACAGGGCTAACCTGTACTGCTGGGAATGCAGTAGCTCCACAGGACAGAGCTGCAACTGTTGATAAATTGCCTGTCTGGATTCTTTTTGTCCTTTGGCCTCGATACCATTGGGTGAATACATACCAAATTGGATGAAAGGACAGGATGTGTAGAACAAACAAACCACCTACCCAGCAAAGTTACCACATACTCAAGCCATTACACTTGGAATTTGGAGGTGAATCAAAACAAATACATATGAAAACATTAAGACCACAGGACAGACAGAAATGAAGCTTTTTAAAGCCTGTCCAGTATTTTAGCATTCAGTGAGTCGTTTGCTTGAAAACTCTGCCAAAGGTATGTGAGCACAGAAATGAGCAGTATGTTTTTCCTGCAAAAGAAAAGATGCAGTGGAAGTAGGAAGGGAGAAAGAACCCACTCGTGAACTGTTTTGCTTGGCATTTTTCAGCTGTTCAGAGATGACAGTATCAAGGAAAACTGAATGCATAAGTACAAAAATGGGGAGGGTGGAGTATAGAAATGCCGTAGTGAGTGTTTCCCAGCATGATACGTGAAAGGAGCTATTCTCACTATGGAGAGAGATGAGCACTCATTAAAGAACTTTGTATTAACACATGGAAGTACTTCTCAAACACCCCAGTGAAGCTACAGAGTGATTTGCCCACCAGCAAAAGGAGCAGCAAAACTGCATTAATATTTAGAAGTCTGGTGGAAGCTGAGTGCCTAATTCCGTTTGTCATCAGTGAAGCTTCACATTTCTTTTCAGGAAAAATGCAAAAGGTGACTCTATGACAGAGCTGCTAGCAGAGCTGAGGCAGGTGGCATAGCACTGACAGTGGGGACAACTTTTAGATGAACTTTACAGAGTACATTTCTCAGTCTGGTGAATAAGACATGCAAGCTCTAAGTCCAAGATGTGCTACTCTGAAAAAGGCTGTGGACTTTTCTCCAAGTCAGGTAATTGCAGAAGACCTGAAAAAATAAACTATAAAAGGGCAGTGATCCTTCATGAGGTCATCAGGAACTCCAATAGCTGGGGCGGGGAGAAAGGAGGTGCAGGGAAACTTAAAGACAAGTACAAAGACGAAGTCCCACCCCTGAAGACTAGCTGAAGCAGCAAGTAGTGTTTGTAAATAGACCCTTCAATAATACAGAAATGTGGTAGAGAGCCGCCAGGGAGCTAGGCATGTGTTTTCCCAGAACAGGGTATATAATCTTATCTGAATGACTATGTTACAGGGGCATAATCAGAAAAAAGAAAAAAGAGAAAAAAAGACTTTATTAAACTTCCCACTATGACTTCTAAATGGATAGAAATGCCTCAGTCCCTGCGCTGTTAATAAAGACACAAGGCCTTGTATGTACTTCCAATAAGAAGTGTTAACTGATCCCAGTTGTCACCCAGGTCAGATCCACCCTTCCCTGTCACTTTTGCACCCTGTCTGTTCTTTCAGCATTGCTGGATTTTTCATTATGCTGCATTTACCTCTTTTTCCACCTCCATGTGTCAACTTTTGAACTTATTTTGAATGGTAACCCTTTCTCAGGAAAACAGGCTCCTATTGCCAGTACATGCTATCTCTGCTCAACACCAGCAACTTGTTCTTTTTTTCCATATAGCCACTCCACATCCTTATTCCTTCAGAGGGGTTGGACAAAGGTTGCTTGATGGAGCTGGAAAAAGATTGTGTAGTTGCACTTTTCGGTCCAAACTGTTCCTCCTTTCAAGTTGCTTCTTTTCCACTAGGTGCCACTGAAGGCTAGGGGAGCAAATAAACCTTAAGAAAAGCGTCTGCCTTGCCTGAAATCCAGAGTTCTTGGGTTTCCTGGTAACTTGGGGGCGGAGTTTTAAAGTGACCTAAAGCTTGTGGAAGTTGGGTTCCTAATTATAGCCTGTACAGTTGAAGGTTGTACCTTTCTGTACTAATCCCTGGAAGATACAGTCTTTGGAAGCACATAACAAATGCATCGAAAGCCCATATGGGAATTTGGCAATGGCATCACTGTGGTCATCCCTTTGTATGATTGTGAGGACTGCTGCTTAGACCCTGACCAGCTGGGCATGGCTTACAGTTGCCTGGAGATGGCTTACAGTAGGTTAGGATAATGGAGCACTGGAAGGGATAAAGCCACTTCTGCCTCTTCCTTAGCCTGATCCGGTGTCGGCTATAAACGCATTCCTGAGACGTTTTAAATGACCTGCAGTTGTCTTGCACTCCATAACAAAGAGTGATCATGAACATTTTCTAGAAAATTTATTATCAATTAATAATTTTTTAAGGCGTCACTGATGATGAACAGAAAAGTTTATGGAGTTTTACATGAGAGGGGAAATTACAGTGTTAAAAGAAATCTATTTTAAAAATGATAACAGCATAACAATACTGCCATTTATTCAGATTTACTTTAAAAGAGTCTTTTTTTCAAGTCTCACAGCTACAGAAAGGCTCTGCAAACTTTTTTTTCAAATTCCCTCACTCTAAAAGAAAGTTCTACCACATTCAGAGTACTGAAAAGCAATCTTTATTCCACTCTGAAGCCATGTGTTAGAAACGGTATAGGTCTGTAAACCCAGTATATAATGTAAACTTTATGGTAACATAATTATTAAGAAATTTCTTCCCAAAAGATGACTGCTTTATGAGAAGAGTGAAAGAAGTTACCCATATTTGCTCACTTGCCTAGTTTATGCTATGTGTGGTGCTCTGTGGGTCAGTAGATGCACTCAATAGGTAACAGGCAGAGTGAGCCAAAGAAATAACAGATTTCAGCAGCATCGTTCCTCACCTTCCCATTGTCCACTAGTTAGGCAGTGACCAGCCAAGCTCAATCACCTGTTTCAAATCATCTTTGGAAGTTGAATCCAGAGGCATTCATGGTGGTCTGTCCAAAGTGGCTCTGTCCACTCTGCTTGAAATCAAGCTGCCTTAGGAAAGCCTGGCCGTGGAAATACAATCGCTCTTCTGAGAACATAAGGCCTTTTGTGTGTTTGACTTCAGTAGACATGTTATTGCGCTGTAAGGACAGGTCATGCAACATTCATGGAGGTGGTGCCATGACGACTTCAGTGGCGATTCCAAAATTTTAAGGAAAAGTTAAAAGGGGGAAGAAAGCCACACAGTCCCAGGATGGTTCAGTGGATATAATGCTGGAGAAGGGATTATGGCACTTGGTTTCCCTTCTTGCCCTGTTGAGTTACTGTTGGCAAATCATGATGCCTCTCTGTTCTTCAGATTCTCTCTGTATAATATACTGCTCATAATTTTTTTCTACCTTTTCTTAGTTTTATGATACACAGGTGAAAAGTGCCCTCTGACAACTATGACATTCAATGTTGTCACAGTCAAGCTAATCTATGGGAAAGTCTAAGATTTGCTTAAGAATTTGTGTATCCAAGAACTTGCTCGTTTTATCCAGCTACTGGCCTGGTTGAAAAAAGGAGTCCCATAGCTACCTGCAAGTTTTTCCTTTCTCATGATAACTGAAAAAAAATAATGCAGTGCAACACTTTAAATGCTAGAATCCTTTGTATATTCACCTTGCAGCACCACGTATTGTTTGCTTTCCTCTCACTAGATTAATCAGTGGTTCCAATGTGTGGAGCAGTGACTGTTCCTTACAACTGCCTCTGTTTCCCCATGTCCCTTAATGTCTTAACATTATTCCCAGTGAACTTAATATGTTCACTGAACAGAGTGCCAACTGCTATATCCTGCCTTCTTACTGAATACTGTCTCTGTTGACAGGTGGGTTCTCAGTGGTCTAAAAGTTACAGTGGGACAAACTGGAACCCAAGTTTCTCAGATATGGTACCTCAGCTTTCTGCATACATATAGTAGCACTTCTTACACTCTTTTTAAATGTGCTGTAACTTATTCAAAGTTGGAAAAGTCAGCACAAAATGCAGTAATGAACTGTATCATTTGCAATAGAGCCATGTTAGGGTGAAACAAGGAGGTATAGATTTATTTTGTCTGACACCATACCCAACAGCTTGCCCCCACAGTCCCTGTGCGCTGTCAGCTCTTCTCATCCATCAACCTAAACAGTATTCCGCTCCAGCAGTGTTATTATCTGTCTTATCTTCCTTTCTGTTGCACCTGGCAGAGAAATGATGCTTTTTGATGGATTTTCACTTAGGTCTATTGTTTTCCTTCCCCTCCCTTTTAAATAAATATCCTGTGGAGTGCAAACTTTGAAGGATTTCAGAGCAAATTTTGCTTGCGGGGATAAACAAAATTCCTTAACATTTATTCTCTTCAAACATTAGTGGGTTTGTGCTTTGTATCAGTGTCTCTGTGTTGATGGAGTGTATATGTGAACAAGTATACAATGCAGAACAAATTTAGAGTTTCTTGGTTAGTCCATACTGAGCTTTTTTTGCAGACGGTATCGTTCTGGAGTTAAAAGGAGCTGTGCAGAATAAAGTTCAGATACTCTGTATAGCTATAGGGAGGTCAGTTGACTTGCAATAAGTTAGAGGAAAAGTCCTCCACTATGTTGTCAGTACCAAAATGGGCTTGTTTTCTACTCTGGTAGCAGTAGAATCCTCTTCCTATGTCTGTCCTCTGAACAGGACAGCATGACCAGAGCAGTCGTTCCTGAATGTAGGGTAAGAGACTTTCTAAACACGGGAACTGAAGATAAAACACTTAGGCTCCTTTCAAACACCTGCTTGTAACCAGGGAACAGTCAGAGTGCTGAGGCTACGCTCCTCAGAGGCACATGTCAACAGAGATGATGTTGTGGAGAATTTACACAGTTCTGGAAGTCTGTGAGTGACTGTCCTGTTACAGACATGACCCGCAGAGGGTCTGTGCTGGGCACCGCAGGGAGGACAGTAAGTGCCTGTTGCTCAGCACACTGACACCTTTGTGCTGTGTTTGTTCCAATCCTACCCCAGGACCCACAGCCCTAACAGGCAAGTAACCAAGACCTTGGTTACTACCACTCTTGTCAGGGCTGGGAATGGCTACACGCCCGTGCTGCAGCCCAAAGCAGTCGCTCATCGTAAGTCCCTTTTACCCATTCTTGGTTGGGTTTAGTATCAGGACCTAAAGGAGGCTTTTGCTTTCTGTGCGATAGGTTGTAAGAAGGAAGATTCTCCCCAGAGACCTCTACTTTTTTAACTTCAGCTCCCCCCTTGGCAAGAAAGCAGGGGGTATCATTTGTTTTCTCCATAAACACAAGCTGGAGCATATGTACAGTAGCTCAGCTTTCTGGGGATTTCTGGATCAGTTTTTTCCCCTTTCATTGATGTCCAAACAGACTGCAAGGAACAGAGCCAGGATGCAGCGGTAGCTTCAGTGTTTTGTAAGGCCACTTGACACTGCTTGGGCTGTTGCTTCCAGAGGACTACAGAGGTCTTCCTGCAGCAATTCAGTGGCTTCCAAGAAGAAAGAGGAAATAGGCTCTTTTATCTATTCAGGTCACTAGGAGCTACCACACATCCCTTTAATGTTTAATCAGTGATCTCGATTGCTTTGTGATATATAAAGCAAAAAGCAAATATTGGAATTGATTAGGTGAAGCATTCAGTTGAAACAGAAAGCTTCCTACTGAGGACACTTGCCAAGTAATAAAGCTGATTTTCAGAAGACCAAACATACAGCATTGTTTTTTTCTGGTAATTTCAAATTAATGTTTTTATCAGTATGTACAATTTCTAATCTTATGGGTTTGTGAGAGTAAGATAACTAGAATAAATAAATGCAGAGATAAGATTAAATATTGGTTGCTGATATGACTTTGGAAGTTGCCTAAACCACGTTATCCATAGATCACTGCTGATTACCTGCTGGTCCTCCTTAAATTCCCAACCAAACTTGCTATAACAAGAGCACAAGCTACTGGTGGATGACTTGCATCACCATACTTACAAAGATAAGAGTCTTAAAGTCTGTATAAGAAAGCAGAAGGGGGAAAGTTTCTTTTATTCCCTTTATGTGAGCTTCACATTGATCTCTGGCAATGTGGCAGCTTCATCCTTTTTGCAATGCCTCAGCACTCCTCATCACCAACCCTATGAAAGCTGCATCTTGGAAGCAGCCAAAGCAGCTGACTCAGTGCCTGAGTGAATGAAAGCAGCACTGGGCTTCAGGCATGTTCAGAGCTTATGGGAAGCCAGAAACTGACTTATGACATCAGGTTTTCTTGGAGTCCTCCGTCTGACATAGGGCAGCACAGTCATGTTCTATTTATTACTCAAAGCCTGTGGCAATTTCACTTTCAGACCCTAAATTGGTGTGCTGGTTTTGGCTGGGGTAGAGTTAATTTTCTTTGCAGCAGCTAGTATGAAGCTATGTTTTGGGTTTGTGCTGAAAACAGTGCTGATGATACAGGGATGTTTTTGTTATTGCTGAGCAGTGCTTACACAGGGTCAGGGCCTTTTCTGCTCCTCACACCACCCCACCAGCGAGTAGGCTGGGAGTGCACAAGAAGTCGGGAGGGGACACAACGAGGCCAGCTGACCCCAAATGATCAAAGGCATATTCCATACCATATGATGTCATACTCAGTATATAGGCCTGGGGGAAGAAGAAGGAAAGGGGGGGACATTTGGAGCGATGGCGTTTGTCTTCCCAAGTAACCATTACATGTGATGGAGCCCTGCTTTCCTGGAGATGGCTGAACACCTGCCTGCCGATGGGAAGTAGTGAATGAATTCCTTGGATTTTTTGTTTGCGTGTGTGGCTTTTGCTCTAACTATTCAACTGTCTTTATCTCAACCCATCATTTTTCTCACTTTTACTCTTCAATTCTCTCCCCCATCCCACCAGGGGGTGTGTGCAGTGTGTGGAGTGAGCAAGCAGCTGTGTGGTGCTTAGTTGCCAATTGGGGTTAAATCACAACAACTGGTAATTTTAGGACCAGCTTTTTTTTTTTTTTTCCAGGTCGAAAGATAATAGAATCTGGAGAAATGGATCAACGGGGACATGCAAGCAAAAGAGTTAATGGCATTAATCAGAAAGACAACAAACTCCATAATAATTCCTGCAAAAACCTGTTGTTAAATCCCAGCAGCTAATTGTACGTTGTTAGCATAAACTGCTCGCCAGCTCCTAGTTATGACTAATTCTGGGAGGCTCATTTTTATTGCATCTGCGTTAAATGAATTTATTTATTAAATACTTTAGATGCTGCAGTTAAAGAATCCTAATTTCAACCAAAAGTATTTTCACCTACTGCCTTCCCATCTCTGACTGCCATTATTAAAAGAAGAGCCATCATATAACAACTGTAAGGATGCCAGTTATATTGAAAACTGCTTGTGGTACAGTGATGACTTGGAAGTGGGTGGCAATAAAAATGCATGATGCATTCAGAAAGGTTTATGGTGACAATTACGTACTTCTTGGAGTATCTAATCCACTATGAATTGCTTTATAGCCAGCATTGCCTGTATGTATTCAAGGAAGGACAGCGAACAAAAACCACTGGCATGCAAGAAGTTGATAATGGAATATATCTGCAAAATTGGAGCTGTTTCAGCCTTCTGGCTGCACATTAAACACTGTCAACAAAATGATATTTGTTAAATAAAAAAGGAAACAGAGAGGCAAGTCAGAGGTGACAGTTAATCTGTGGGACCTTTTAATTATCTGAGGCAAGGGAAAGTAGGTCATCTGCAGACAAGTCAATGGACTATAAAAAAATAAATTGGGTACCAATAGCCCAGCATCAAAATGAAGGTGGGCAGGTCTTCCATGGATAAATACCTTTGTTTCTTGGATTGTGTAACACTTAGCCCTGCTGACATTTAAAATTTCTTCATTATGCTCCTGAGGACAAAATTAAAAAAACTCACCAGTGATTTGGGGCCCTTATTTTTTTGATTGTTGGACAAAAAGAGGATGGAGTTTTGAAGGGCAAAATTAAAATGGGGTACCTCTAAAGCATTTCGATTTGGGCTGCTCAAATTCAATATCCTAAATATTTTGACAAACTGGTGTGATGGTAAGTCCTAGCACTCTCAAAGCCTGTTGTTTCAGGTTGCCTACCCATTCTGGAGGACACTGTCCTGCCAGCTACGTGCAGTACATACTGTGAAGTTTATGTTCTACCCTGCCAACACCAAGTTGGGCTGTCCTTGTGTTTCATTTTTTTCCAAAGCAATGTGAAGTCCTGGTTCATAATCTGAAATCCGCATCTTAAAACAACAAAAACTCAATCAATTAATCAAACAAACACATAACTAACTAACTAAAATAAGAGGTTTTCAGCTTGTTTTGGTGCCAAGAGGCAGTACTTTTCAGCACAGTGGCCATAAATATGTAAATGCTTATTATTAGCTAAATTCATGCTTGTTTGTTTTCCTACAGACTTAGAACAAGATTTGCAAACCCTAAATCATCTCTGTATTATTTATTTTATAAACATTCTCTAACAGAGTGGCTAATGCACTTCATTAATGATTTCTCTGGTTCAGGCTCACATGAATGTTGCAAATGAGCTACAGCATGTGGGGTGTGAAAAACTCCTTCCTGAGGAAGAGGTGGACACATAGCTGCTGTAGTCCCCCAGTGTCCCTAACACAAAAAAGAAATGTTATAGCAAATAAATTACCCTTCTTTCAGTGGCATGTCATAGTTAAGATCATTGTTAAGGCATGCTGGGATTTGACATTATTGGGATGTGAGGTTTTGTCTTTACATGGGTTCTTTCTATCAGCATGAAAAGGTTGATTCATGGCTTATTATAAGAAATTCTGTCCCAGCAACACCAAGCATCATGTCCAATCCAGAGCCTGGACAATGCCGCCCACAAGAAATGTGCACACCTGCACTTGTTAGCACATGCCTTGCACCCAGGGATGCATCCATAGACTGCCATGGTGTGAGATAGGTCGAGAACCTGCTCGTCCTTACTACTCACGTCACTGAAGGGGAGATACAGGTTTAGTATGCCTATAGGCTTAGAAAACAAGATGCTATCCTTAAGTCTTGTGAAGGTCACAAACCCCCCCGAACCACTAAGAGGCCTGCCTTAGGGTGATATGTCTAGCGACCCACTCATGCTACTCACAGTACAGCACCGATTTAAAGGTACGGAGGTGTGGGAGCGAAAATAGGCAAGATGGCATTTCATGTTGTTACTTTTTCTTCCAGTAGCGACTTTCTTGATTAAATTTTCTTTACATTGGTCGTTTACTGAGTATGAAAAAGCAATAAAAAGGTTGATTTTTCCTCTTTGTTCAAACTCCGGTTGATACCTCGCCACCGATAGATGGTAAAGCTGGCACCAGTACGAGGACACATTTTGTGGGTAATTGAAGGTTGAGGACAGAAAGATGGGGAGAAATAGTCTGCTTTTATTTGCTTGGTTTGCTTTTATGATTCTTATTTTTTACTCTGAGCCTTCTTATTTCAGTGCACATTTTTGATAAACTTGGTGATGCGGATTTACAAGTGAAGATTATTTTTCAGCTTGTATCTAACATCAAAGGATGTTCTGAGAAATCATATTACAGTTTTCAGCTTAAGATTTGTTTATCACATACATATATATAAATACAGTTCCAGGCCCAAATCAGGGGCAGCATAACATCTATTTGTGATTAATCTTTGCTAATAATCCCTTACTCTCCAATGAAAATTGCTTTTGGATCTATCTGCATGATTTCACTTGTCACTACTGTTGCTGTCTCTTCCCTGATCACCAGAATACAGAATATTGCGACCTCAGTTCTAGGACAAAGTTCTTTCTGCTTTAATTTCTTGTCCACCTGACTGTCAGAGGGGCGGCTTCTGGATTGCCCTTAAAGGTGCAGGACATGGATGATGGTAGAGAAGAAACAGGAGAGCCATTCGTGGCTTCCCAGACCAGAAACCTAATCCAGTTGCTTGCCTGTGTGCTGTCTGGCAACATTCCTAAATAGCAGTGAAGGTTTCTGGTATGATGATGTCCTGGTCTTTCATCCCAGTGCAGACTCCAGTGGGCTGGAGAGGCAGTGGAAAACAAGAAAGTTATCACTAAAGCAATCCTTACTTGGCCAACATCTGGGACAAAGACATTCTCTTCTATACACATCTATCAACTTCAAGACCTTTTGTTTCCCTGAAGCCCAGGACAAGCTGTGTTGAATGTGGCCCATATTCTTTACAGCAACAAAGATTTCATAACCTGGATAGGCTCTGCAGGATTTCTGACTGGTCAGACCCTTGGGCTGCATGCAAATACATTATTTGTCCTTTTTTATTCCATTGAATTTGGCCTTTGACACACTCTCTAGAATGTGGCTTTTGGAGTCAATGACAGGGGCTGCTTTGCTTTTCAGATACTGCATTTAGACCGAAAGGAAAAGCATGCCCAGGAAAGAATTATTGACAGCAGTGGTCTTCCCCTTGCAAGTCAGGCTATTCGGGCTCCCTGGAGAAGATGATGAGATTGTACAGAGTTTGTAATGTTTGCATGCAACAAAAAAGAAAGGTATATAATTATTAATCAGGTGTTAACATTGCCATTGCAGTACCAGAGTATATACACGTATACCAATGTATGTACGCCCATTAATATTTTGAGACTGTTTAGACTATTCTTTCTAGCCATGGGAACAATTACAGACTGTTGCAAATTTCTTTGGATTAATATGATGCCTTTAGACAAATGTGTATCATGGTGTTAAGCCACTACCTACTGCAACACACAGAAACATAATACAAGAACAATAAAAATTTGGTTTCACACTATACCTTTAAAATGATTTCAAAATGATATGAGCAGTATATCTGTATTTCCAGGATCCAGATTTTTGGAACATGTCTAAGTGGGAAAGGATTTCTAGAAAGATAACTTTTGTATGAGGAAGTTTATAAAAATATTTAGTGTATAACTATATATTTGTGGTGCATACCCTATTTTTTTATTTGGACTTGTGTTCAGCTGTATGAAATAGAGTTATACTTCTAAATGTTATTATTTTTATTGCTTTTTTTCATCCCAGATAATTTAAATGTTGATACCTAACCAACAGGAACATTTCTGTCACATATTATTTTAAAGAACAGCAATAATATTTCTAATCAGTCAGCGTTTTACCATAGACTGACTTTTTATTGGTAGATTTTTTTGTCATTTTTTAAATATTTTTATTTCAAGAAGATCAAACCTGCATTCTGATGGAACTTTGATTCTATTATAGATTATTCTTTGAGGACATTTAAATGAATGATCAGAAAATTATATTGCAGGACCAAAATTTGAAAAGTATCAACTCAAAATGACACATACTCCAGTTTTGCAGTGTATCATCAATAAAAAAGGTAATGAGGAAAAAGAAAAGAAAATGGCTACACCTTGAGCTGACTGTTTGGAGTATAAAATAGCACCCCTATTAGCAATATTTATCTTCATTACTCCTAAAGAGCCTAAATAAATAGATACAGAAAGATATCCAGCCTGCTCTTCATCCTGAGACCATCAGTAGCAGCCAAGATTGTGACATCGTCATTGAAAGTATCATTTACAAGGCTGGACTGATTAAAATGATGGAACCGAGCAGTACAGAGGTCACCAGCTTAAAAACAGTGTGAGGCAAATGAAATATGTGACCTGCCTGTGAACCTTAAATGCTTCAATATGTTTGGAAGTCCAGTGGAGGCTGATATGATTTGATTGATTGTGTTTGAAGAACTCTTGGGACAAGAAGGTAGAAGTTAGGCTTGTTATGTCTTAGCCATCTAGCAAGAACTCTAGAATGTAATTTTTTTTTTGTTCAGCTACAGCTATTCGCTTAAATTGGAAAAGGATTTAGGAGCTATGAGGTCAGTAGCCTCACCTTAGTACCTGGAGAAATCATGAAGCATTCTCTTGGGGTCCATTTCCAAACATATCAATGGCAAGAAAGTAATCAATCAGGAGCACCCAACATAGCTTCACCAAGAGCAAATCCTCCTTGATGGACTATGGTGAAATGATCAGCTCTGTGGGTGAAGAGAGTATAGTGTGTGTAGTGATTCTCTGATGAGCGCTTGCGCATCATTGTGGATCTAGATGGGACATCATCACTCCCTGAAGTTGTGACATTTCCAAGAAATCTGAACCGTAATTGTGAGAAACTAGTAGCTAAGTGCTTAACTCATCCTCTTCCAAAACCTCCAGAGACTTCCTTTATATCTGTCTGAGGTCACCAAAACCCAGCAGTAACTCTGCCACTTAGATCATAAATGGATTTATTAAAAAGCACAAATGGTGTTCACTTCCTGCAGTATTTAAATATAAACATAGTAAGTTCTAGTGAGAACACAAGCACACATACAACACTGATGGAAAATCCAGACTCTGCTCATTTCCAAAGCAAATCATCTGAGCCTGCAGATTGTATTGCCAGTTAAGCCCTACTGGAAATCCTTTTTCTGGATACTTTCCATGGTAGTTCTGGTTTTTGAACATACATTAGCTACTTCCTCCCTGGCCACTTTAAATGGATGTCAGCTACAACTGACTAAACCAGATTTGGCTGGCAAATCTGTTCTAAGCAGCTTGCACTGAATGCTAATGCACAATTCACAGTATTCATTACTCCCTGAATTAAGTTACTATATTTGGCATTACTCTGAAATTCTACTGGGAGTCCTGGGGCCTGCCTCAATTTTGATGAGATTAGAGAAACATTGGGCCTAGTTTCTGACCATACATAAACAAGTAGACTACGCAGCCTCACTTCAGTTTGAAACATGGTGCAATTTGATGGAAACTTTGGGCACTTTGCATCTCTTCAGAGATTCAACAGCAAACTGTTTTTTCCAGGATTTCTTCCCATAAGGATTTGAAGAGGGATCCCTTAGGCAGCTTTTGTCTTCCTGAGATATCAGAGGCATTCCTGCAGTCCTCTACAAAACTATTTCATGATTTTGAAAACTCAAGGACAAACACAAAGCATTATAAAGATTTCTGCAAGGCAACATGCGTGCATTCTGGCTACCAACACAGAGACTTAAAGAGATCTTGATTTAGGGAAACACGAAAATCAGAGTTAGATTCCATGCTCCCCAAGGGTGACGGAAAGAGTCCTGTTTGCTTGAGTGAGGTTTGGATCAGTCAAAGCTAGGCACCGGATAAAAAGGCTTGCTCCAGTTCTTCCACTCTAAGAGCCTAAACTCCCAGGAAGCGCAAGAACTTTTCGTTGTTTCAAATCATACTTACACAGAATCTGCTTTCCTTACAATAAAAATTCCACCAATTTTTCACTCAGCCTTTCTGTTTTATTCCTCCTTCAAGCAGATTTTGTGTGTGTGTTTGTGCACATATGTCTCAGGTCTTGTCAGTTCACATTGCCTGACAAAGAACAGTTTCAGGGCCTGGGTATTAAAGCCCAGTTCTTTTTATTATTTCTTCTGGGGGCACTTGACAGTTAATACTGCTGTTAGAGCGGGCCCTCAGTAACCCATAAAGAGTCCGTATAACACCGTAACAGCTTTAAAAGAGGCAAATGCAATGAAATACTCCTAGTGTACAAATAAGTTTTATCATCTTTTCAGATAAGAACTTACTTCTTTTCATGCCATATGTTTGGGGGTCAGAAGGGAAATCGAAAGTGACTGAGAAGCTGAAAAGAGGCCGAAAAGACCCTGCCAATTTTATGAAGTGATCAGTGATGAAAGCATTCTCTTGCTCATCACAGCCTGTTTGCTTTGATTAAAATGATAAAGTGAACTATCTTGCACTGTTAAAAATAAAAAGACATAACTGGAAGGATGTTTCAGCCTGCGCTACCCATAGCCACATCTGCCCTGAGGACAAGCAGCTTTTGAACTGTGCAACGTGCTGCTACGTTTGCTCATCTATATCCCTCCTCCGGCAGTGTAGTGTGCCTTTTCCTGCTGAGTCTTTGCACTTCTGCAGAGCTGACTTTAAATATTAGTAGGTCACATTTTGTGTACACTTTGTGTAGTTCTTAGAGGCAGCTTCCAATCACAAAATGAATTCCAGTGAGAATCAGCATAGAAAGATTTGCTACCCCTGAAGTCAAAGGGGAGAACTAACGAACAAGGATTCCTAAGTTAACTGAGATCATATTCTACTTAGCAGAAAAGTGTAAATCATGTACATGTAAGGATTAGGAAAATACCATTTCAGTTTTCAGTTAGAATCAGCAATTTTTGAGCACTGGGAAGAATTTCTTCTGTATGATGATGTGAATCCATGCACTCGTAGAAGGATATGCTTCACGCGTACCTTAACCTTTGATGATAGCCCCAGAATAAATGGAACACCTTGTATGGTGTCTATAAAATTTCTGTCTGCATTGTCGTTAATTAAGAAAGCAGGGAAGAACCTTCATACCATCTTGTCCTCCACTGGACAACAAGTATCTAGTCCACTTTTAGCATAGTGAACATAGCCTTCACATTCCACAGTGGAGCTAGATCTTAGTGAAGTATGTATAATAACAGAAAAGCTCCAGTGATTTGTGTCTGATCTACGCTTACTGATTGCACCTGCAACTACTGTCACTGTAACAAGTATCGAGATGTGTAGCTGAAGACAGGGCTGCAATGACAGGGAAGAGATCCTTGAAAAATCCCTGTTGCCAAAATCAACACATATGAGTTTCATACTAAACAAAAAATCATAATGCAAGTGTCAGGAAAGACTTTCAAAGAAGATTCACCAAAGGAAAAAATGGGTGTCTAACTGTGCTACTAGGAAAACAGGATTG
This sequence comes from Ibidorhyncha struthersii, assembly GCA_013398815.1. Classification (NCBI taxonomy): domain Eukaryota; kingdom Metazoa; phylum Chordata; class Aves; order Charadriiformes; family Charadriidae; genus Ibidorhyncha; species Ibidorhyncha struthersii. The sequence goes on from VZSZ01009170.1 coordinate 691,515, forward strand.
CAGCTCAGTCCCCCTGGATTTCAAAATGGAGAGCTTAATAAATCACATAGCCTAGAAAATGACATAACAAAGAGAATACAGAAACACTACATTAATTGTGGTCAGAAAAAAAATCTCTTTTCTTGTTCATCCATCCTTCTGAGATACTTAACCTAACCTTTCCATTTGGATATCACTTGGGCTAAATGATCATTTCTTCAAATGAGAAATGGTGGAGTTACAGGTATACTACACGTTTCCCAACCCCTGGAAAACAACTGTAAACATAGGGCATGATGAGAATCATGCTAAACTAGGAAAGCTGTCTGATTGTCTCTCTGAGAAATGAGCTATGCTGAGCACCCTTCAGACTGCTACAAAGAATAATACTGGAAAGTGCATGACCTTGCTAAGTCCTTGTTATCAAATGAAGAATTAAAAAAAAAAAAAGAAAAAAGAAACATGATGCAAACAGATGACTTAGAAAAAGAAAGGCGATGAAAACAAAATTCATGCTTCCATCCTGACTCGTTAGCCTTTACAAGAGCAGTCTTTTAGTCAGAAAAAAAAAAAAAGAATGAGTAAGTCTTATAAGACAAAATGTTTGCTGTGAATTGATGACCTTATCCTCCCACAATCTGAACAAGGCTGTTCTCAAACAAGTTTATAGTAACTCAAAACAAGCTACTCTGTAATAGGCAAATGCTATTTTGCAGTTCCAAAGCAGACAACGAAGACCAAAATTTTAATGCTACATAGAGTTGAGCACAGCTTCTATTCTATAAGCTTAAGCCTCCCAGTAAATGTGTCTGAACTTTGCAGTGACGCTCAAAATATTATAAGAGGAAAAATACACCAACCTGCAGATAGGCTCCAGCCCCAAGAAAATAACTCTCTAATATCCAATTCTCCAGCAGAACTGCTTCTGTGACCTTTCACCAGTGTTTTCTAAACTCTTCTGACAAGGTAATGAAATCTGGACAAATAATTTATAGAGTCATAGAACCATTTAGGCTGGAAAGGACCTCATGAGGTTTCTAGTCCAACCCCCTGCTCAAAGTGGAGTCGACACTGAATTCCCACTAGGATGCTTATGGGTTTATCCATCCAGGTGTTGTAAAGTTCCCAGGAGAGAGATCCCACAATCACTCTGGGCCTTGTTCCAGTGCTTTATTATCCTCACAGTGATTTTTTTTCTTCATTCTATCTGGACATAATAAACACTGTGTCAATTTATAACCATTATCTATCAGTCTTCTCCTGTGCATGTCAGTAAAGGGCTTGGTCCGTTCTTTTTTTTGATGATTGCCTTGTACATACGGGCAGACTGCTATTATATCTCCCCCAAACCTTCTCTTCTCCAATCTAAAGATCTCGGTTCCTTCAGCCTTTTTCTTGTGGCATATGCTTCGGTGACACTATGTACTCACTGGAACCATGTGATGGCAAGTATACATACACTGCAGTAGCAGCTTCAAAAGAGAGATTGTGTTGCTCTCTATGGAATGAACACTCAGCTTTTGGTGCCACCTCAGCCAAAGTAGCAAACATTTCCATTTCCTTACTTCCCAAAGCTGTAGAATGCCAAAATAAAGTATCAACACACTTCACCCTTAAGACTGGCATGTCATCTGATATCTCTACTAGTAGTAAATAGTCCTAAGCAACGTAGAGAAGGGTTCACAAAGTATTATTGGCTGCAGGAACACATGTTGGTTTTGGTTTTGTTTCTGGTTTGTTTTTTGTTGTTTTTTTTTTAAGTTGGTCATTCCAACAAGCTAGGGTCAGTTGCCATTGTTGGTTTTGCAACATGTATAACCAGCTCCAGTGGATCCAGAACTGGGAACTGCAGTTTAGTGGTGTTTAATGATCTAATTGTCACTGCCCTATTGGCTTCCTGTAGAATATCAAGTATCAGGCTGATTTTGCTTTGTTTTGTAGAAGTTCATAAAATAAATTTGCATCAATACTCTCTGTTGCAGACAAGAGATGTTTCCATCTGTTGCAAGACATCCTCTCCCTTTCAACCTATGGATGTTGTGAAGCTTTCTTAAAGTTAAGTGCTCAAACTGTGTCTGAGGACCTTGATTTCAGTCTGCCTGATTCCCTAGAGTAGGATTATGACTCCCTTTTACTATTTGCGCTGTTCACACAGTTAGCTTTGGACTTCAGGCTTTCTTTCTATTGCAGACCAGGGAGGATACAAAGATAAGTTAACAATGGTTTACAGCTGTCTTTTAAACGCTTAATAACAAAACTCGGATATCACCTTTTGTCAAGATCCTCAACCCTCTTGTTAAAACACTTCTTGTCAATCTTCCTTTTTTTTCTTGAGAAAGATGAATTGGGAAGAAGTCCTCTAGACCTTTTCTCACAGTTGTGTTATCACATTTGTCAGTTTGGCTAAATACAAGAAGTTTTCTCAAGGTTGATTTACCTTTACCGATCTGTTCATATGAACTTGGCCTCTCAGACTGGCCCAGCTCAATCAGTTCCGATGTCAGTGCCAAGTTATGCTCCCATTTCTCACCTACAGCACGTTCATGTGAAGCGGTGGGATCTGGGGAGTAGGGCTGGGCATAACTCCTGGTCCTTACTGTGGAGTTGCACTCTAACTTTTTTGTAGTGCTGCGCTGTGAGATACCCTGCTTGTTCCTTCAGAGAATGGGAATAATAAGTTGTCAAAATATACCTCTTCTCTCCTGGAATACTTGGGTTATGTCTAGTTTGTATTCCAACTGGTGGCAAAAAAGGTCTATCTCTCATGACTTGTAGTGATGCAACTTTCCTGCATTTGCATGCCTTCTCTCACATCAGAGGTACAACAGAACCTATCTGTCAGTGTGCAGGGAAAGTGATCTCCTGAACACACTTCCTCACTAGTGGCAGAGCAGCATGATAGACGTGATAACGCAGGTACTGTAGTGCATGATAAATCTAGTCTGGGGTCTAGTATTTGGGAAGTGATGTCTGAAGCAGAAGCAGAGACCAAGTACAAGCGAGGGAACACAGCCCATGGGGAAATATGGGAGATCCTGGAGAACCCACAATATTTGAAAGGTTTTGTGCCTCCATCCTCATTCCAGAATGAGCCTGTTAACAGCATTCTCCACCATTAACCTCTACTTCTGTCAGACCACCTGGATCAAATGAAATAAAAACCATCATTGTTCTTAAACAAAAGGCTTTTTTATTGTATGAATTAGCAATGTGAATAGCAATGGCAGGAATTCTGTGTTTCATAACTGATGTGTGATTGTTTGTCCACAAGGGTTGCATTGAATAGAAAAGCTGCCGATGGGTAAGGCTAACTAATTATTTTCTTTGTTTTAACACTGTATGGCATGGATGTCTTATCTTTGTATTATCTTTGAGAAGTTCTTTGAACTTGTCCAGACTTTGAATGATACTTTCGTACTACATGCCTATTTTGCCATCTTATTGTTTAATTATGATCAGGCAAATGTAGTGGATTAATTTGTACTAGCAATGCCAAGAGATCTGGAAGGTTTCCTTAGTCAAAGGGGTGGAAATGAAATTCTGCTTGTATTGATTTGGGTCTTATTTTTATCCAGTTCCTAATCCATGACAGACTTACTTTTTATTTTCTGATGACTCAGTACTGTGAGGAAGAATTCACAAAGCCTTTAGGGTTATGGTAAAGGTAAAGGTAAACAGAGCTGGACTTTACAGCAAATCAATTGGCTCTAACAAAGCTCAGCCATCATCCTCCTGATACCTGGGATGGGGCTGCTGCCCTGTGCTGCCCTCTTATCACCTGGAGACAGACTGTCTGATTGGAAGCTATAAGCCCAGTCCTGTAACTTTAGTAAATTAAAGTTTCCTTTAACAAATTAAAAAACTGGTCTGTTTATTCCCCGGAGATGGTGAGTGATGTTATTTTAATAAGAAGAAGCAGGAGCTGATGGTCTGAAACGGTTGCACACCAAAATGCAGTAAGTGTCTTAAAACATGGCTGGAGCTGGAGTGCATGATGTTCACAGATTTGGGCAATTAGAGGATGGCTTACTGTTAAAAGAGATGATAACAGCCTTACTGTTAAAAAGAAACGCTAACATCAAATACAGCAAAGAAAGTTTAGTTGGAAAAAAAATCTTTCTTCTTTTTTAATACAATTTCTTTACCTTCTGTGCTCTTCTACAACCCTCCTGTGTTTTGCGTGGCCCCAGCTGATTACAGTATGTATCAAAGAACACAAAATGCCCTGTGCAGGATTACTTTCTCCTTCTTTGATGGATATGCTGTAAATATAGCAGTACACTCAGCTGAAGGTATTCTTCTCTCCTTTCACACTCACTGTAAGCATTTACTTAATGAGCTACCCTTTTTCATTGGATTATAGGATTGCTGAGAGTTATTTATGACAGAAATCAATGTATTCAAACAACCCTTTGAAGTCGGTCTGTGTTAATGAAATCTGGATATATTCAAAATGTGATAAGCGTAGTGTGCCAAAGTTAACACTGTGATGCCTATTTCTTATTAACCATATAAATAGTTATGCTTTTCATTTCTTCATTCAGGACAATAGGTCTTGTTCCAACACCGAGAGGGAGAGTACAACATATGCTATCTATTTTACTTTTATTGCAGTATGTACAGATCAGTCTAGATGTCTGCGGTTATTTCACTGTATTCTTTGTGAATATGGTCCCTGTTTAACTTCATCCAAAGAGCGCATTATCTTCTGATCTGTGTGCTTCATAGGGCTGTCTGATTTTATGCTAATTACCTAGTCAATAATAAACCAAAATTAGATGTGAGAAATAGCAAATAAAGTTTTGTTACAGTAAAAAAAAACAAACAAACAAAAAACCCACCCTCCCACCCCCCCAGCCACAACATTACATCTTTCTGCTTAGGGAAAGCAGATTTCCTCAAAGCATGATTTAAGGAAAACATGATTTTCTGAAACAGAACCCTTTGCTGGTATGGGACTTTTGTTTGGTTTGGTTGTAAACCCAGTAACTCAGGTTTACAGACAGCTTGTTTGACTCAATCACAGCTTCAGCCTGAGCCTAGATGGCCTTTCAGAAAATACACTTCAAATAAACACATTTTCTTGGGTTCAGTCCATCCACAAGCAACTCTTTGTTAGTGATCTGGAGCCCGAATCACAGCTGAGCTTGAATTGTGGGATTTACAATGCAACACTAAATCTGACACTAAATCTGAGCTTTTATTTTTTTCATATGACCTATCCCCCTCTAAAGAATTAACTCCGCTCACTGAAATTTATAGTAGCACGTTCTTGTAGACCGAGATATTTTGTTTGCATTGTGTGTTTTAACAATTATGCAACATATATAAAAAAAAGATTAATTGCTATATAAAAAGACCCCCAAGCCACATATGTAATACTAATGTTGAAAATATTAAAAATTATCTGACAGTTTATAGGCTAAAAGTTATGAAATTAAAACAGCAAAAAGCTAGTATGCTCTTGTCATCAGTAGGGAGAGAGAGACAACAAAATCAGGATACTTTTTTGCTTTGTAGGAACGTGCATCAAATTTCCAGCGTCAGGGACATTTCTGCTGACAAAGACTGTGATTTCAAGTCCTCTCCTCCTTTAACATCTCAGTGATGAAAGCCTTTTGTACTCCTGCGTTAAGCCTCTGTCTCAAGTCTCTGTTCTATATTCTGTTCCTTTAAAATTGTGTTCCATATCTGTGTTGCAGTGTCTTAATCACCTCAAAAATGGATCCATATTTCCTTAACACTGCAACGTGGAGGTTCAGTGTCAAGAAGATGGGTTATTGTAGCTCAGCCTATCCAGCAAAGTCGTCCTCAGAGTTCACCCCTGACAGAAAAGCAGTTTTTTTCACAGCAGAAGACTAGCAGATGAGCCAAGACAACATTGTCCTTCTTCCCTTTTGAAAGCTATTTGTAAAAGGGAGAGAAATAGTGGTGTTTGTGGAATACTTGTGCATCTAAAACTGCTTTTCAAAGCATCTAAAGGTACCAAATCAGAACTTGGAAGGTTACCCCCATCAAGGGGAAAACGTTGAACAGAATCCAACTGAAGTCCCTGCTTATTTGTTGGAGTTTTGCCATTTTTCCAGCAACTGATGCAATGCATTGACTTGCTTTAGTATAATTAACAGCCTTAAAAAGAACACTTACTACATAATGATCTAACAAGGATATCAGAGTGAAGAAAACAGCAGATGGATTCTAAGGCTTTTGAGTCCCTTTGGAAAAACAAGAAAACAAGCTAAAAAAAATTGTCTAGGCCAAATCCGTAGCATGATTATATCTCATGAAGTCACTCTAGACCAAATTCACAATGCAATTAATTTTCATGGAAAAACAGTCAGATCGGATTTAGCTTAATAAGTATTAACATCTTCAACAACAAACCAAACTAAACTGTACTAACAAGTTAATGATGGAAAAATGATAATGTTTCCCTGCCTGAATGCACCCTGTGGGGCAAAGCAAAATGTAACACTCTCCTGGTCTGAAGCCCAGTTTTCCTTCTGTCTGCTTTTTATCTCAAAAATGTAAGAGTTCAGGAAAAAACTATCATCCTTTGGATGCTGGAAAGCTGATCAGAAATCCCTTTGGACGTGGCAGATACCATCTGTTGCCCACCCGTGCAAGTGGTTTTCTGTCATTTAGTGAGTGACAGAAGACACATTGTCAGGGTCTCAGTCACGGCCAGCCCCGGCTCTGGCAGGTAGTGACCGGCTGCAGAAGGAAGTTTTGAAACCAAGGAACTCAACTATTGCACAGGCAGCTCTGACTATAGGTGGCTATGGCTCATTGAAACAGCGGGCTCCTCCGTGTGCAACAAGTCACAGCGTAATCTAAGCCTTCTCCCCCATGATAAGGTGTATGACAGTCACATCAGCGCTGGTTTGGTGGTTGGTATGACCTCCCATACTCTTATCTGTGTCCTGCAACAACTAAGTCTCTTGAGTTGGCCCAAATGACACCTAAGGGTTAGTACTTTCAGTTTGTATGCAGTTATTTCTCTTCCGTTAAGAATCTTGCACCACAGCAGCTGCAGCAGGTAAACATAAAACCACCAACTAATGGATTTTCAGCCCACTACTTATCAAAGGGAAATTCAAACCTCACATCTAACTCGATGTGTTCATCCATCATTCAGAGAATATTCCTGGCACTCTTTGACAAAGCATCTCAGTAAGGTCTGTGAAGGGCATTTAAGAAAAATTAAAAATATCTGACCCACAAACTTGGTGACTGTGGTGTCTTCACAAAAGGTATGGCATATCAAATGTAAACCAGGAGCTGTGAGTGAATAAAGCTGCTAATGTAAACTCTAGTCTGCTAATTAAAACTCCATGAGAGCAAAAGTTTCCTACTGTATGCTAGTAGCAGCAGTATAGTGCTAAAATTAAACAATAGTGGACCCAATGTAACACCCCTCAGAACTAATTGTCTCTATTCAACATTGCATTATATAAATAAATAGCTTTTTCCACTCTCTTCACGGATAGTGCCTGGCATATAATGGAGCTTCTTTTTGCTAACACACAATCCTCGCTTACACTGATGCAGTCAGAGGGAGGCAAATTCTCTTTTTAAAGGCCATGGTGGGGTGGGCAGCCCCATATTAGCTTTAGCTGTGGGCTGATATCATACCTTTTGTATGCAGGGTACCATTTATTTTGGGGTATGTCCCTTTTTTAGTGGGGGGGAGGGATGGCACACATCCTCCAAATGTAAAGCTCCTCCCCTTCTGCCCTTCCTCACCTGTCCTTTGAAGAAATATTCTTCAGGACCTTTTCAAATATATCTCTTTTCTATTTTTTTCTTTTCTTTTTTAATCTTCTGTGAAAGTGAATGGGGGGTAAACTCCTGATTTCAGCAAAAGTAATTCACATGAAAACAACTGAGAACCAGCAGAAGTAAACCACATTTGTATTCAATGAAGGCTTTAACACAGACAAGACTCTCAAGATTTTCCCATCCTTTTCAGGGTATCAGCAGCAGAGCCTGTATCCCAGGCACTGGTGTGAATGCAAGTAACAGGAACACAGCCAAAAGGCCATGGGAGATGTTAGGCTAAAGTGATTATTGTCTGTGGTACTAGACAGAGTTTCCATTACCTCTCTTATTGGTCATGCCATGGTCCTTTCTTCTCTGCACTTTTCTTAGAGGAGTGGCTGTGAACGCCCGTCCTTGTAGCAAGAAGATGGCTGGTGGAGGGATGGGCTCTCTGATACTCGAAGGGTTGTTTGATAACAAGAGAGATTTCCAGTCTTTTTTTTTTTTTTTTCCTAAATGCCATTTTCTCTGACTTTTTATAATAGAGCATGTCTGCATGTGGGTTTTGTGTGTTTATTTTTTTTCAGAGACATAAACTTTTTGTGTTTGTCTTTTTTCAGGGCTGTTATGACAATGTGAAATGGATTAAAGGGAAGTATTTAAACAGAAATAAATAAAATAAATATAGTATTCCAGACAAGAAAATGACTGCGTATGCCACAGAAGCAGTTCAAAGGGCTTGGTTATGCCTTTTTTTTTAAAAACAAATACACATATTTAAGAACTAGTTGTTTTTTTTTCATGTGCTGTCATGGTTTCAATCTTACACAAAACAGATAACTTTGTCAAGCAAAAGTTATGTTTTATTTTTTGGAGAAAAAAAAAAGAAAGGACTGGAAATTTTGAATGTACCTTATTAAAACCTCCAAAAAGAGTCTCTTGCACCACTGACAGCCTTCTGTGTGGCACCTCAGTACTGTTTAGGACTCCCTGTTTTAAGGGAGGGAGTAGGGGGGTGTCTCTCTGAGTCCCCAGTGGCTGCAGTGTGATGCAGTCAGGAGACTGGATAAGGAGATATTTGGAAAAGAGGTGGTGCATCCCTTCAGGTCATGTTTTGTCTTCAGCCATGTGGTTATTATTTAACGAGTTGGAAGGAAAACACAGGGAAACCAGGAACAGGGCAAGTACTTCAAAGCAGGGCTACAATGTGTGTCAGAAGAGACACTGAGCATTTTAGATTCCCTAGTTTTGACAGCTGGTTGAAGTTGTGCTGTATTGTCCTTTGACTCTTCAGGAAAATTTCAAAGAAATTTACTTCGCCACCTCTTTGAAATTTTTCTTTAGGAAAGACTGATCCATACTGGGACTATAAGCATTAATGAGCAATATAAAAATACATTAAAAATCAATATAGTACTCCTCAGTTTGTCAAAACTCATCTGATGGACTTGTTGATACAAAGTAGTACTAATTCCAAGAGCTTAAAAGTACATCAGAAGGACTGAATAAGTACATGAAGCTGGGAAGAGTATCCAAAATTATTACAATAAATATTGTTAAAGCTCAGTGGTTTTAGAGACATGTAGAACATCAAGCTTCTGGATGTGAACCACCCACTTGGAATTAGAAGCTGGGAACTGGGAAGGTATCCAGGGGATAGTATGTCTTATTGTACCTTTTTACAGCAGTAATCGAAACATAGAGACTTTGAAACATGGAGACTCCGTTGGCTCATGGAAGCAGCATGATCATTTAAACTGACAATTAGCCTGTTTCTAAGTGTTTTTATCTCTAAACTGAACTAAATACATGCCTGTGGGATTTCATCATTTGCATTATTGCTTCCCAACCTGAAAGAAATCAGAGAAAACCAAAGAATACAAGACTTTTGTTCAGTAAGACATTTGATATTGTAATGGTGCTCTCTGTATTCATTCCTTCTCCTCTATTTTGTCAATTTTAACTAGGCAGCATTATTTTTCTTGAGTTTATAATTTAAATAAAGGGTCTGAGATCAAGTAACTAACAAAAATGTCATAGCTAAGATTCATAAAACTATACTGTCACTGTGCTATTAACTATACAAAGGCCTGATACAGCAACAGATAATTGCAAAAGTGTTTCCTCTTTATACATTTTTAATAAAAAGAAATTGATAATAGAGCTCAAGATAAAATCAGACAAAAGTTCAGTTTAGTACTGAGATATAAGTATCCCCAACTGTGTATTATGAATTGATTCACTAACCAAAGTCCTGGTTTAAGAGCAGTCTTTAAATTAATTGTTTTTCTCTCCTTGCTTTTGTTTACCTGATTGTGTATTTGCTGAGTGTAAATTAATAAAAAAATGCATGACAATGTTAGTGTGCTTTCTGCACTTTTGTGTGTTCTCTGACTGTTGTCTTTTTCAGAAGAAATATCAAAGAGCGTTTAAACAAAATGAGCAGTTACAAACAAATAGTTTAACATAACTTCAAGTAGCATGATTCTGAGAAAATGCAAATAATATTAGGGACCTAACATGCTAGATATTGCATAAAATCACAGTAAGAGTTGTTTCTTGCCCTCTCCTTCCAAGATTACTAATTCAGAGACAAGACAGAGACAAGACATTTATAAATGAAGAACAGCATCATGGACTGTAATACATCTGTTTATTTGCAGAGTTTATGCTATATTATTCTGGGGAAAAGTAAACAAAATAAACTCTGTTGCATGGGCATCACATACATTGAATTATGGAGAAACATTTTCTAAATTCCTATGATTTACATTTTGACCAATATACTTAGTTTGAGAAATAAATACACCATCATCATGCAAATAAACCAGTGCAAGGAATTAATAAACAAGGACAAAAAAAAAAAAAGTAACCAGTAATTCTACAGCACCTTTGTATTACAAGTCCCAGAGATTATTTCCTTGAGCAGAACTAGAAACAACATAACGGATAGAAATGGCCACCAGGAGTGACAACATTTGGAAATGCATAGGATCCAAAGAAATCAAAAACGTGGCTCTTGACTTCCATGTAAGACCTAGCAGGATACCAGATTTTCTGGCAACTGAGAGTGTTCTTGGTTCAGTTTCAGGTCACAGTTAAAAGACAGGAAGGAAGATTATTTTTGTTTGCTCTTCTGGAGAAATCTCATCTCTCTTTGTTTAAAAATGGTCATCTGAATTTCCATGCCTACTTTCAACCTAATTTTAGGACTTAGAAGTAGTTCAAAATACTTTGTACAGGCTCTTGCATTAATACTGTAACATTGGTTTTGACTTAGTTTAACATTTTAGTTTAATGTTTTAGACTATAAAATCATTCCTCCATCTCAGTGAGTTTGACTCCCGGCAGGGTTTAACTGGGAGAAAAAAAAGCTTTGGAGAGGAAATAGAGAAATCAGGTGGATAAGCTTGAGCAGTAAGATGCTATTAAGTAAGGGATACTAGGGACAACGTTAAGATTTATTTTCTGCATAGATGTGGAAGGCAATGGATAACAAAGCATATGCAGGAAAGATAGATAACCGTGCAATTTCAGTTCTGGTAAATCTGCACTTTGACAAAAACAAATTGTTTCAAGTTTGAGATATCTCAGTCTTCAGTTAATAACACCTAGCCACTGCCTCCTCCTTGCTAGGAAATCTCAGTCCTGGTGAAGTGGTTTCCATGGTTACATAAAAACATACATGTCTGATTTCTTCTATCAGGTAAAATACCCGTGAATGCACCTGATGATTATGTATGTGAAAGAGGCAGCTGATTAAATGTTTATCTCTAAGAAAATATTTGTATGGCCATGCACACATTCTGCTCGCTTCAGGTTCTGTTTAACTTCTGGTAAAACCATGTACTGGCACAAAAACATCAAGCTGCCTGACCGAAAGAGCTAGTTGCAGAGTTAGCTGGCAAATTTTGAGCAGAGAAACAAACCACAGAGTGCAGGTGCGCTCACTTGTCTGTTATCAGAAAACTGTAAAATGGATGCATGATGAAGGTGACCACTCTTGATATTTTTTGTATTTGAATTAGTGTCTATTAGCACAGCAAAGAAGGACTTTAGAGGGGTGGGAAGGTTAATCTGACAAGGTGGGCATGCCAGATCATGCGTTCCATGGCCACCCACTAGTCACCCCAGGGTATTTGAAAAATCTCTCAAGAGGGACCTTAGTCTGGCAGCAATAGGGAACAAATAAGGCTTCAGCTCGTACAATGACCAGGCAGCAGGGGCTCGTTTTGCTTGGACTGGCTTTAACAAGTGTTTTCTCTTCCAGACAGACATCTAAGTTCTTGTCTTTTTATTTATCCTGCTTGATTAGAGGGGAAAGAAAGCAGTCCTCATATGTAAATGTTAGATATCTACCGTCTCTACTTCTTGAAAGGGGAACAGTCCTTTTTTTCTGTGAGAATGTTACAAGTTTTCAAAAAGAAAAGGAAGTGTTCTTGAGTAATATAATGTAATAACTGGGTTCTAAAACTGAGTGTGGAAAATGGTTTTAAAATCTGAATTCTGAAATATTTACCTCTAGCTGCCTCCGGTGGCCTTTCCTTTACAGAGATTCTTGTCATCCACAAGTGTCAAGGAAGAGAATAAAATGTAATAAAATTGAGATTCAGGTAATAAAATTGAGATTCAAATAAATGAAATTATTTGTCTAAAGAGCTTCATTTAGGCCAATGATCAGGTAGAAACAGAATCTCAATCCTTGCAAGTGTCTGCTGTCCAAAAGAGATTGTATGACCACCTGATATTTCTCATTGTATCATCCTCTTGCCTGGATTCAAGTCCTGTATATGCCTGTATTGCCATCCCCATTTCCCTGACACATCCTCTGGAAATCTGTAATTGAAATTCTGACATGACTTTTTTTCCACCTGTCTAGTGAGTGATTCAGCCCAGTATGATCTGGTCATATGGAGATCTTCAAAAGAAGCTACTAATTGCATTGGCTGAGTAAATAGATGCGATGTGTCAGATGCTTAAACTAAGATTGCACACACAGCCCCCTGTGTGTTCAGAGCCTAGTTATGGCATGCAACCTAATTAAAAATATATCCTAAAGTTCTCCCTGGAGACCGGTAAAATCTCTGTGGATCCTGGACTCTCTGGCAGGTAGACACTAATTGACAAGAAGACCAGTGTGTGGGAGACTAGACACCCCATGGAACATACCTGATCTGGTAAAAATAAGGCTGTGAGATAGAAGTTATGATGTCTGCCTTCATGGCAGACCCTTTGGATCAGAGATTTAAGAGAAGCCTGCAAAGTTGTGTCCTTTCAAAATGTGATTTTCAACGCAAATCTGTCATCAGCTGTCACAAATGCATTGAAGACTGTGACAAAGTACCTTTTGCTGTATTGAATCCTTTTCATGTTCTGGGGAAGTAAACAACTAGTTTCTAAACCTGTCATCTGTTTGTCACCATTCTGTAATAGGAGGCTTTATTGATAGGAGGAAGCAGGCTTTTGGCTGAAGACCCCCTTCATGTGTCTCTCTTTTTGGAAAGGGTGCTGCCCTGATGCCTTTTGACTTGCATAGAGGGAAGGCAAAGGGCTGTGGTAACAAAATGAGTTTGTCCACATATTTTGAAGTGGGTTCATGCAATATTTTGTTTTCAAGGTGAATTCTCATACTAATATCCTGCTGGCAGATTTTCTCATGATTAGAAATTGTTCTGCCCTCTAGAGATGCAATGTATGTGATCTATCCCCATGGGGGATGCAAAAATGCTTCATCAGAAAGGGTTCCTCAACAAAGAGCTACCAACGCTGTCTTGAGCTATATAATAGTTGTCAGCCAATTGCTTGGAAGTTCATTCTGTTTTCTCCTTGTTGCCTACCTCTTCTCAGAAAACATCAGACTGCAGTTCTAAACATCCTTTTGTGGGGACCAGTTTTGTCATTTCTATTGGCAATACAATTCTTCTAACCAGGAGAAAAAAGATTTATATCATGATTAAGGAACTTTAATTTCTATTCAGATACTGCTGAATCTACCCCTCTAACTCAACTTCCCGAAATATTCTTTTCCAGAGAAAAACAAAGCAAAATCACACCCCCAACTAAATCCCTCATGAGGGGTTGTTGCTCTATGAAGACATAATTTAAAGTGAGTTCATTGCAGAATTCCTGCTGGTGTTTGCCTGGTTCCACTCACTGACTCAAGCTAGCAATTGAATAGTAGGTATATCTGTTAAAACAGAGAGCAAATGTTTTGTGCCTCTTTGCAGAGTGAATGAAATACGGCACACACATTTATTCGTGCTGCACTCCTGAACTGGCATCTTCAGCTCTCTAATCAGGTAGCTCTGAGCGATTTCAGCCACTGATGATTTCTTCAACAAACCGTATCAAAACAAAAAACTGTTCTACAAATACATAACCTGAATAGAAAGCACAAAGTTTATTTACTTTCAGGTCATATTGATTTCGATTCAGTCTTAAGATCTTGAGGGCTGCAGGGAGTTTCATAAATCCTCGAAAACATTATTATTCCACTAAAAATTCATGCTGAAACGTTTATTTTGTTATTTTCTATTTATCATTAATGTTCAGCTTTAAAAAGAAACAATCAAGTCAAGAACACAAACATCAGCAAACAACTGAACTGGCCAAGCTTGTAACATGGGTACAGAAAAAATGAAAATAAACAGTGAACCTCTCAAAAATCAGCCAGAGATTGGACGCCCATTTGTCCATGTTAAAATAATATGTTAAAAATAAACTGAGAAAGGAAATCAAGATTGAAAGGTTGTAAACTAATATTGCACTAACTCCAGAAAGAATATTATTCATAAAGAATTTCTGAATAGATTTGCTTGATGATCCAGTCTAACTATTCGTGTGGATAAGGTACTATTAATTGATTCATGATAATTAATTTGTTCTTAAAGCATGAATAGTGCTCTGGATGCTTAACAAACAATCCAGGTGGCTATAAAGCTGGGGTACCTGCTGTGAAGAGGCTTATGGTCTAATTATCTAACAGTAATCTGTTCCAGGATCATGGTGCCAAAAAAGTGCAATCTTTACCATGCTCCATTTTCATCTTTCTGTTTAGTGGCTCAGAAATGGCGCAGAGCTAACTGCTCTTTGCCAGATAGGTATACAAGAAATTACAAAATTTTTTCTGCATTATTCATGTCATGAGTTTGGGAGCGACTGAGAGCATTGCCGGTCACCCTCTAGAGTAATAGTCAGTGTATTAGAGTGGAGGAGGAACAGCAAACTTCCCTGTTGGTAGCTGAACATGGCATTCTTGATGGTATATGCATGAGATGTGAGAAACTGCTCTGTGCTTAGTGTGGTGATGTGAGTGAGCTGAAAATGATCTCCTGTCACCCTCTCATATGAAGTTGGAGATGTGGAAGATTTTCTGTGAACTAAACATCTACAAAGCCTGCATTAAAAATCAAAATCTAAACAAAAAAAACCCCATGCATAGGTGTGGCCCTGAAGTTTGGACCATTGCTGTTTTAAATTCCAGCTAGATGCTGTTGCACTACCACTGATTTCAGAGCGTAGGTCTACCAGTGGCTTGAGTGGACATCTCATCTTGGTATTCTGATTTCAGTAAAAGCAACATATCAAATAATTTAATTGGACCACTAGTGTTCATGTCTCTAGAGAGCAGATCAGGCTCATCAGCTACCCACATACCTCTGCATGTCCCTCCCTGGTATGTTGCATCATGAACCACTCTTGCCTTGTTCACTCAGTATCCATATGATCAGGTCATATGGAGAAAGGCCAGGAGCAGAAGGCCAGGTTTGGAGCCATTTTTACCCTTCAAGTTACTGATCTAAGATATCAGCTCTTGAGTCCATGAATGACCTCCCACAGCTGATGGTGGCTGGAATTGAGCTGCGGCTGTCCTCCTGAGTGACAACAGAGGGAAGGGAGCACCAGTGTGGTGCACTACCCTCAAAACTTGCAGTGAATAAAAGTGGCTGCAGAGCTTGCAGATTCAACAGGTCACCCTCTAAAAGGAAGCTTGTGTCTGCCTTGCAGCAACAACACATGTTTTTCAGGATCCCAATCCCCCTTTCCACCCAGCTCCTCCTAGTCAACACAGATTTCCCAAGCATGTGGCCCATATATGGCTGTATATTAAAAATGCTAGGGGACAAATGTGCCATCTGGGTAGATTAATCAAGAAGGATGCTATTTATTCATCTGGAAAAGACTGGTGAAGCACAGGGGAGGGTTTATCCCTGACATTCTGAGTTACAGTGAGTACACGTGAGACGTATATTTAGAAATTCGTCACTCTGCTTTTCAGGCCCAGGCAAAAGAACCTTCCTTTAGTAACACTAGGTATGCCTTGCAGTCCTAGGTCATCTCACATGATCAGTTTCTTCAGGTGCTGAACTATAACCTGGTAGCAAAAGCATGTGTGCTTGGCCATGGGTTTTAAAAGGGCTTACTCTGAGAGACAGATGTATTGCTTGTGTCAGTATTTTAGCACCCTGGTTTGCCACCCACAATATATGTGAAGCAGGACAGAGGGCTCTCCAGGTCCTCTTCATGGATGCCAGTGGAATAGTCTGTCTCTCCTGAAGGGAGAAATAAGTCCATGAAACAACATGTTCACACATCTCCCAGAAGCAAGATGCTTTCCAACATCTGGATTTACATGTCTGTACACATTTGGGTTTTATACCCTCCCTTAAATCCATCATCTCTTCCCCTTAGTAAATAAAACTTCTTTTCCCTGTCTCCCATTCTCCTTGGTTTCCTCAGGCAATTTCCATCTCTAAACAGATTAATCTCCCCAAATGTCTTAAATCATATTAAAAACCTAAACTTGAGCACGAGAAACCCTGCTAACATGGATCCTGAACTTTACCACTCCCTTCCGAGTCAGCACAGTAAAATAGTTCAATGCTGGGTCTATATGCAATGTATATGTACTTCAGCTAGCTGACATAATGCTGGCTTGTTTTCAGATATTCTCATTTTGGGTCATTAACTCAGTTTCTACTTCACAAGTTGTCAAACAACTGCTCAAGCAGAAAAAGATCTACAATATGTCTGCAGAATTGAACATTATTTATTGTTAGTGGGAAGCTGCAAATCAATTCACTTCATTCTCAGCAAAAAAAAACCCAAACAGTGGCAGTGTGCATACTCTCATCTTGAAGTGCTCACAGTTTTGCACAGGGATCCTTTTCTCTGCTGATTTTCCACATTGTTTATCTGCAGGTAAATATGTAGGCACTGTCTGCTGCTTTCCTGTTGTCCATCTTGGGTAAAGAACTACAAGGAATGGGATTTAGTGGGGTCAGGAAATAGCTGTCACTCTATCAAGAGAGGAGAGATACTTCAGCATCTTCCCGGACAGGCCACAAGATAGAAGCTGTTTGTTTTTTCCTGTGGGATACAGTGGCAAGGCAGAAACGCGACAGTTTGCTAGATTAGGTAGTGATACCTATTGTAGCAACCTCTCTTGTGGTTTCCCAAGGATTTGGGTTCCACTAGTCTCTTTACCTTTTGCCAGCAAGGAGGATCTCAGAAGAGATGATACAGCTACATCTCAGACAGCAGCAAATGCACATGGTTTTGGATGAAGTGCAGGAAAACTATCATGCTCATCATATCTCTGGAGGCATAAGACGTTTGCCCCCTGCCATCTCTGACTGGGGAGCAGCAGGTTGTGAAGCAGCTGTAGATTGCATGAAAATGTAACTGCCAGACTTTTCCACCTTCCAAGCAGTCATCTGAAATAGAAGGAGTTTCTTTATCAGCTTGCTCCTCAACATAGGCTACTAACAATATGTTGCTTGTCAGAAAGCCAAAGACAATTTCCTTCTTTCTCTTCCCTTCCCAGTGTTTTATAGTTCCTCTCTTCATTTTTATTAGCAACAGCCTAGAGGTCTTTAAACATTAAAGGTCCCCAGTTGAGATGGTTTGCAAAGGAGTGGGCCTCATCTCCAGGTAAAAGCTGCAAAATTTGATTGTGAGGTACAGTTGACCCAGTAAAGCTAATTGTAGCCAACACTGCACGTGTTGCCTGCCCAGCAAGGGTTGATATGGCTGTCTTCCTGACCTCTGAAGACACTCTTTAGTGGGAGATGTTAGGTTAGTCTCCAGCTCCAATATTGATGCGGTATTTACCTGCCATAAAAGGAACATCATGATGGATTGGAGTTGACTTCACCAAGGACCTTGTGGCACCCAGGGGCCATAGGACCTGGTCACAATTTGTGCCCATGTCCAGATAGATTTGAATGATCAGGTGGACATGATGCAGCACTCAATCTTTGATTAGATAACTTTGAACTCTCTAGAGCATGAGTACCAAGATAAAACACACGTGTAGCTCCCTGGAAGCAGGCCTTAACCTCTGCCTAGGTACCTCTGATTTTCACGGACCTAGTAGCCATGTGACTGCAGGGCTCCTCTCCCAGTGCTTCCATGGAGCTGCTCCTGCAAGAAGAAATATATTATTTTTCTTTTCAATCAGATCACAGATCCAACTTGCAGAACAGATCCATATAAAGCTGTCAGCTGAAAGGACGGTGTGCAGCAAAGAGTCACAGAGAGGATGTGGAAGCAGAAGCTGGAGTTTCTCTTTTGCTGCCCTAAATTGAAATTACAGCCTCAAGTCCTTAGAGCTGTGGGAGTGATGAATAAAAACAGTTTACCATTTATCGGTAAATCGTATCTGTAAATATCTGTGGTGGGTTTGCTGCATGCCTTCTCTGTTTTCACTGAAGACCTTTTAATGCTATACTACATAGAGGAGTCATGTTATTATCAGAAAACTTGTCTAGATTTTGGGACCCAATAAACAACTTAAGCCAGTTCTTCTAACATACAGACAGAGCACATCACAGAGCTTCAAGATTTGTAAGTGAAATTATTCCATGCCAGTCCACACTCAGGATCATTTTGTGCAGCAAACAGTCTCACAAGTAATTCGGAGAACTGCAAATACCCACTTTTCCCCTTATCATTTCTTCTGCACTGGGCCGGGGACATGAGGGAGAAAAACAGTGCAGGTTTCTTTCCGGATTCCAATAAGAAAGGCAAAACAACAAATGATGTATTAAAATAGCTGTTTTAATAAGATAGAATAAAAAGAGGACTACAGATAGTGAACAAAGAATAAAGAGAGGACTATAGATAGTGAATAAATTTAAGTCTTTTAAGACACTGGGAACCCTGCTTTCATGTAGTATTAGATGGACCCCCGAAGGATTTTCCCATGGCACACTGCACAGATCCTGTTGGTGGAGAGGTTCTTCCTCCCTCTCACACCACGATGCCTTTTATTTCATGTACAAACAGAATCATGTATCTTCTCCTGATGTCGTAACATCCACCAGTGTCCATCACACACCAGCAAGGGGCACTCCAGCAGATTTCCTTAGAGCGAATACTCATATTAATAAATGGGCTGCTCAGGTCCTAAGTAGAAGATCCACTAGAGCAGGCAGGGCTTGCTCAAGATCACTAACTCCTCGAATACAATGTGTTCTGCAAGCTCCTGATAGACTATTGTAATGACATGTAAGTTACTGCACCAGATCACAGTAGCTGTCCATCTGCTCTGTTCTTTTTCTTGAGTAGAGACCAGTAGCATGTTTTCAGAGAGCAACACACACACACACACAAAACAGAGATTGAAAAACTTTCCCTGTTTCGTTAGAGGCAATCAAAGTACATTGCCTTGAGGCTGTGACCCAGGAACCTAGAGTGCATGGGGAAAAGGGGAAAGAGAAAGGAATTAGTTTATTCTTTTTTGCATTATGGAGCCTGTGTTGGCCTGTAGCTGTCTGTTTAGATGTCTGGTTGTAGTGTCTCACCTCATGGCTGTTCTGAGGATGAATGTGTTGAAGACACTCAAGTAATGAAGTCCATATGACTTAGATTAGATTCATAAGGGACTCGTATTTTCTTTTAAAGTTAATTTGACTCCAGATTCAGTGGGAAACATGTTTGCATGATTTGCTCTTCTACTCCTCTTTCCAGAAACTTTAATTGGCTACGAAAAGTCTCTCAGTCTGCAACTTAACATCTGCTATAAATACATATCTACACATTTCATAACAAGACTTCCAAAGTCACCACAGGTCAGATAGGTTATACCGCTATTACTATTTTTATATGGCAGTCAGCCTTAATGTCTGCCAAGAGAATGAAGCAGTCCAGCTTTCACTGGGAATTGTTTGCAGTCTCAGAAATGCTGCAACCACAGATCATGGTCAGGGTCAAATGTGCTTATTAGACTTATGTCAGCCCTAACCTAGCAAGAATTCATGCAAATGCACAATTTAATTCATATATTGTTTTTTCTCAGCATCAGGAAACTTCAGTCACCAGGAAACAAAACTTCACTATTTTTCTAATGGAGTAGCATCTGACACATATTTGATGTTGCCCAGATGAAGAAGAAGAGAGCCTGTGCATTGAGGAGATTATAAATCTACAAATAAGCTATTGGTTACTGCTTTAATAATTCATGACAGGAATTCCCATTCCTGTTGGATGCACAAATTTTAGGGGAGGTAAAAAAAAAGAAGAAAGACTTAAGCTACCAGACACTTTATCTTTAGATTCCCTATAAAGAAAGGATGGGTATAATTTTTTCTTATTTATATATCTGCATATGTACATATATATATTTGTACATGTATATCTGTACAGATGAAGAACTTCTACCATCACCTGGACTTTTATGATGTCCCATTTCCATTATGGACATTGCTGAGAGTATAGTGAGGTCTGACAGGCAGGTTGTCTCTTTAGTTCTCAAGCACATTTAGCTTGATAAGGATTTTCCAATCAATGCTTTCCGTTATCTTCCAGCAATGTTAATTGCAGATGTATTCACATCAAACACTTCTATCTTATCTGAAGAAGGTGTGTGGAACAGAGTTCCAGTACAATAGAAATAGTAATATTCTAAGGCTTGTAATTATATTCACACTTCATGCGCTGCTAGAATTACTTGCAAGTTAAAATTATCAAAAGTTGCAGTTGTTGTGTCTCTGGATTAGTGATGAAGAAACATTTAATATCAGCTAGTAGATGGGAACTTCCCAAACTCTCTGACATGGGTTTTATATTATTTAGCAGTCTTTATTAAATAGCAAAGTCTTAAACTTTTGTTAGGAAATGAAAATTCATCTCATATGGAGAAAACAAAATGGTTTCTTTTTCTTAAAGATTATGACAAAACCACTTTTTGGTCACCCTTTCTACTTCAGAGGAAAAAGAAAGGCCCAGATAAATTTTTACTCTGATGTTGCAGGTTATCTTATTAGGGTTCTTTAGAGAGCCTTCTTGGTTGGTTCTGTAGGGTTCTTGCCTTGATGGCCACATTTCCTGAGCCTTTGCAGTCTCCACACAGCCTGACTCACTCTTCTGACCCTCCAGAAGGGCAGAAGGGATATAACCCAACCCAACTGTCAGAGGCACACTGCTGAGAAATCTCCCCACTTCTCAGCTGTGGGATGTTAGCCAGCATGTAGAAGGTCTGCAAAACACTTATGCAGCAGCTTGAGTGACACCATCTTCTGCAATAGTAAGTGCTGGCCTGAGTATCTTTCTTTTTTATAGGGATTGGACTACCTAGAAGGTAAACCTCTGTGATGATCCTTATTTGCCGGCTCACTAGGACGATGACAATGACCTGAGCTTCCATGGTCAGAAAAGGAACCAGAAGAGAAGTTGAGGACACTCATCTCCATTCTGCTGTACTCTTACTTCCTCAGGTATAGTCTACATCTGGCCATGTGTGGGAGCCAACCATCGACACAGTGCAAAATTATTTGGAAACTAGGACTGAAAATGCTGTTGCTGTTGAAGCTTTGATGAATATTCTAACACAAAAAATGTCATTCCAGTTTCTCCTCTCTACAGATATCTGAGATGCTTCCAGGGTACATCCCTTTTGGCAGCAGGACAATGGGAAAGCGACGCTGGGAGACTCCATGTGAGACAGATCCTCTGCTTTCCAGGGGAGAAACAGAGCACCACCGAAATCTGAAAGACAAACTGTCAGTGAACCATTTTAAGAGCTGCTGCAACAAAAGCCATTAAACACATGTGAGCAGAATGTGGCTGGGGGATGTACACAACATGTAGGGGAGAGCCACATCATTTCCACATTTCCCTCCCCCAGCAGCCTTTGTGGTCTGTTTGTTATAGATTGGAGACTGACATTGCATGCATCTCCCATGAAATATGAGTTGTCATCCCACCTGGGAGTTCAGGAATTCCTTTCTGACTTTAGTTTTGTGAGTTTGACTGTGGTATTTTGAAAGGAGAAAAATTAAAGTAGATATAGATCTCTCTTTTTTTTTTTTTTTTTTTTTTTTTTTTTCNATCTGGGAGAAAGTCAGGGCTTTCAAGGCTCACTTAAAATAAGTTACTGTTTTGGGTGCCAGGCAGGAAAAGTTAGGCTAACAGAAGTACCGAAATTAAGCAACTGGGGGAGCTGTAGCTATTAGCACTAAGTAGTGCTGAGTATAACACTGAGTAGTGTTATACTTCACAGGTAATATTGAACTCACAGAGGTCAGAGATAGACCTCAGGTTAACCTAAATGGACCAGAGTCAAACACACTGGTGATTCCTGCAGTTCTGTGGGATATTTCAAGTGGCAGCAGTATCTCTTGATTGCTAATTAAAAATTATGGAACTACAAAAATGTAATTTAAGTTGAAGTTGCTCATAGTGAAGTAGGGCTGCATTGATTAGCTGAGAACTGATGGCCTCCTCCTGCTGGGCAGATACAACACAAATAGAAGCAATGCAAACTCCAGTGAAATATGATATAAATTAAAACTTTCCTTCTTTACATACCTTTCTGTAAAAAGCTTGCTCTGCATCTAAAAGACATCTTTTCATAGCAAGATAGCCTTACACTTCCAGAGAAGGATGTTGTAGGTTTCATTGCTGTTGAATTCAGTACTTCTTGATACACCCCTGATTTGTTGTGCATTGTTCTTTTTGTCTAAAGGGATGATGTCCATAATGCGTGGGTAACTGCCTTAAGACTATTCAGTTCCCATCCTCTTTCCTAAGGATGCCAAAGAGCTGAAAGGTTATGTGATGTGTCCATATTTTTGTTGAGGGTAAAGATAAACCAGCAACTAACTTGTCCTAACAGCCAAGGGGAAATCAGGCGCTTCTTACTTCTGGCAAATGTTGACTTGAATTAGATTTGAACCAGTGAAATGCCCTAAACACTCCCCTGTGTCTCTTGAATGGTTGTTTCAGATTTATTTCTAATCTCTTCAAAACAAACTTTATCAGGCAGGAAAATACATGTGCTTATGGGTTGTATAATTCTTTTGAAAATGCCTAGGATTTTGAAATCAAAGTATCATGGACATAGAGTTTTGAAGGAAGAGAGAGCATTTTATTTTTAGAAATCAGCTCCCCAGTCTCTAACTATAAACCTGAGAATTTGTCTAAATTAATTGCTAAGGTCTAAGGACAAAAGTAGGAAATATAACTCTGCTGCTTTAATAACCAGGATTCCTTTCAAATCCATACTCCCTGGTACAAACGTAGCAGGAGTATGTAGTACGGAGCCAAGAGGTCACTCCTTGGAGAACTTGCCCTAAAGCCAACTGAGGAACAGAGAAGAGGATGAAGGAGTAATCTTGCACAGCTGATCTGTAGCTCACTTTGACATGGCTTTGCTGTAAGGGTGCTTATGGCAATGTTACAGTTACCTGCAAAGATAATGAAGTAATGAAACACGCATTTGCCTTGTTCCACAGCACTTTCTCTTCAACACAGAGGAGTAACTTTGGAGCAAAACCCCCTTCTTTCTTATCATGTTTTACCTGTGTTTTTTCATCTTCCTCTCCTGCAAAGACCATATGAAGTAAAACAGGGCTCTTTGAGGAGAAACCTCACTTCTCGGGAAAAATACTTGTATATTTTAGTCTGTAGTAGAACTCTAAGTTAATTGAATTTTTGCAAAATTCCTATGAGGAAATTGAGTATCATTGCCATTTTACAAGTGGCATAAGTCATGCCTAGCTTGTTCATGACCTTCCTCCCATTTTGTTCTGAAGTGACAAGATGGAGGACTCAGGGAACTACAGGCCAGTCCGCTTCACATTGATTCCTGAGAAGGTAATGGAACAGCTAATCCTGAAAACCATTTCCAGGCACCTGAAGGACAAGAAAATCATCAGGATTGGTCAGCATGAATTCACCAAGGGGAAACCGACTTGAATGGCTGTGCCTGGAGGGTGCTAACCAGTACTATGATGTCTAGTTGGAGACCTGTAGCTAGCAGTGTACCCCAGGAGTCAGTTCTGGATCTGATGCTGTTTAACATCTTCATTAATGATCTGGATGATCTGATGATCAGCAAGCTTGACGATGAAACAAAACTGGGAGGAGTGGTTAATACACCAGAGGGTTGGTGCTGTCATCCAGAAGGACCTCAATAGGCTGGTGTTATGGTTTAACCCCAGCAGGCAACTAAGACCACAAAACTNAAATAAGGAAAACCCACGAATTGAGATAAGGACAGTTTAATGAGTAAAGTAAAAGCTGCTCACACAAGCAAAGCAAACCAAAGAATTCATTCACTGCTTCCCATCGGCAAGGAGGTGTTCAGCCATCTCTAGGAAAGCAGGGCTACACGATGCACAATAGTGACTTGGGAAGAAAAATGCCATCACTCTGAACATCCCCCCACTTCCGTCTTTTTCCCCCAGCTTTATATACTGAGCATGACATCATATGGCATTTAATATCCGTTTGGTCATTTGGGATCAGCTGTCCCAGCTGTGTCCCTTCCCAGCTTTTTGTGCACTCCCAGCCTACTTGCTGGCAGGGCAGTATGAGGAGCAGAAAATGCCTCGACTGCTTATAGCCACAACTAAAAACATTAGTGTTTTATCAACATTATTCTCATCCTAAATCCATAACATACCACTATACCAGCTGCTAGTAAGAAATTTAACTCTATTCCAGCTGAAACTGTGACAGCTGGAGAAATGGACTGACAGGAACATCATGAAGTTCAATAAAGAGAAATGCAAAGTCTTGCACCTGGGAAATGCTGAGACATGACCAACTGGAAAGCAGCTTAGCAGAAAAAGACCCAGGGGTCCTGGGGGACACCCAGTTAACTGTGAGCCAGAAACACGCCCTTGTTGCAAAGAAGGCTGATGGTATTCTGGGCTGTGATAGAGTGTTGTCAGCAGGTCGAGAGAGTGATCCTTCCCTCCTACTCAGCAAGGCAAGCCCACACCTGGACTACTGGGTCCAGTTCTGGGATCGCCAGTACAACACAGATATAGAGCTAATGGAGGGAGTCCAGTGAAGGGCCAAAAAGATGATTATGGCACTGAAGCGTCTCTCATATGAGGAAAGGCTGAGAGAGCTGGGACTGCTCAGCCTGGAAAAGGGAAGGCTCAGTGGAATCTTATCAATATATATAAATACCTGAAGGGAGGGCGCAAAGAAGACAGATCCAGGCTCTTTTCAGTGGTAACCAATGACGGGACAAGAGCCAATGGGCACAAACTGAAGCGTAGGAGATTCCCTCTGAACATCAGGAAACACTTTTTTACTGTGACAGTGACCAAGCATTCGCACAGGTTGCCCGGGGAGGCTGTGGAGTCTCCAGCCTTGGAGATATTCAGAAGCAGTGTGGCCATGGTTCTGGACAACTGGCTGTAGGCCGCCCTGCTTGAGCAGGGGGTTGGACAAGGTGACCTCCTGAGTTCCCTTCCAACCTCAACCATTCTGTGGTTCTGTGAATTCAAACACAAAAGCAGGAAGAAAGAAATGTATCCTAAGGGAGGTATTCAGTGCTGTTACTTTAGTTGATTTTATGTATTATAGATGCAGAACTGTATCCTTATCCAGATAACAGTCAGAAATAAAGAGACATGATAAAATCACCTAGATGTGTTAAACGTACTCACATCATTTATTATTTGCGTATTTTTGAGTAACATTTTTTTCTTCTTGTACTATAAAAATGCCACAGGGGAAAAGACAATTCTGATACCCAATTTAAATAAGTGGATGACACCCCCTTCCTTTGAAATCAGCATGGTACCCTCGTACCTTCTCCCTATACCCACTCTTTCTTCAAAATTAATGGTAACCTGAAGCACTAATATTTCTAATACTGACAAAGATGAAACAACATAATTCAGAAATCCTAGTAATGAGTTCCTTTTACAAATTTCAAATACAATTATTTTTATTCTTTTCTATATGAAGATGTTCTCAGCAAGCATTTGCTCTGTGTACAGAATGCAACATTTTGAAAGCAACACATTTTCTCATTAGGAGGTAGTTTTTCTAAGTGTTCCTTATTCAAGTGAGTGAAGAAAGCAATAAAAGATTTTTCAGCAAAGCAGGTATTGAAGTAAAAAATAAAATATTAGCCTTCCCCAAAAGTTTTCAGTTGTCTTCCATCACCTTACCTTTCAAAACCTGACACTTTTTAGAAATCATTCACGACATTATCAAAACAGCCAGAAGGCTTTCAGCCTGTTTCTCTACAAAGACTATAGGAAATCTGAACAGCTGTGGAATATGATGTTCTGGGGAGGCGGGGGGGTGAGCATCTGCACAAGGGGGATCACACTTCCTAAGGGAATATGAAATAGTATTCGCTAGGGAATGAACATGTGACATGGGTCTCTGCATGTTTTAACAGATCTCCAGTTACACCTGTTTGCTTTGTTGCTCTCTACTAGCAGAAGTTGCTGTGTGTGATCTGCATGTCATTGCTGCAACAAGGCATACTGAATTACAGAAACAAATTTGTGAAAGACCTTCATGGATGGTCTAAAGCAGGATGAAGTGTACCGTGAAGCTCTTTCACAGCTGTTTGTCTAATCTAATCATTTGAAGACCTCTGGCAAAAAAAGATCTCTACAGCTTTTGCAGTCTGCCTTAGCAGTGAGAAAACTCTTAATAATATTCTCTCTATTACAATTGGGAATAAATACTTGTTCTGAGTTCATCCTGCAGGACCCACGTTGGCTCCTCTGATCACCATTTACAATAACAACTTACGTAATTATCATATTGACTTCAACATCCCACCTTCTTTTTCCTATATAAACTCATTCCTTCCAATTTTTCACTGAAGTGAACATAACTTTCCTTGAATTTATATTTTAGAGACTCTTTATTCTTACAAGTGTTCTAAAAAATCTTCATTTTTTCCCCTAGATATTGACATTTCTTTCCTTTTTTTTTCTATTACGGAATATTTTTCAGGTTTTTCTTTGAAATCACAAGGCCTTAAATTTATATTTTCTTTTTTTAAAAAAGCAAAACTGAGACTGTCAGAAAACCAAACAACTCTGAGGGATTTGACTTCAAGAAAAATGCCAAATATCATGAAGCTGGTGATTAAAATTACAAGAGCTGGCAGCATGACAATTGCAGGTGATGAATATGTATGCCAAGGCTCTCCAGACATAGTAATTAACAGATTGATGTGCCTGAATGCTGCATGCAACAAATTTAGAAATGAGGGAAACTCTTAGGCTTTATGCTTTGTTCGGTACTGAACATCCTGCTGTACCTCAGAAAACACATAGGAGTCACAGCTGAAAGCCCCAGAAGACAAATGAGAGAGCAGACTGGTTTGAGCAGCACACCACCTTCAGCAGATGTGTAGATTATGAGCCCATGTATAAAGGATATTATTTTTCTAACCGAAAGCAAGGCGTTTTAGATGTCATTGTGCATGGGTATGGTTCATCTCAGCATTGTCTCCCCACATTCAGGGCACACTTGCAGTGCCCGCACCTGGTTTGTGTCTGTATTTGGGTCTCTGCACTTCAAAACATGACAACTGTGTTGCATACGTTCACCATATGTGCAAGAGCCACAGCCTGGGCGTCTCAGACCAGAAGCAGCTCACCTCCTAGTACCAGAAATCTCCCAGTGGTTTCACTCTCCACATGGCCACTGCTTTTAGTTAGGCTGGGTCAGGGTTATACCGAAGGTATCTTCCATGGTGAGAAAACAAGAAGTACCCTGAATGGCCAGGGCAGTGGTCCAGCTAGACCAATACACTACCGTGAAGCAAAAGGGGATGTGATTTTGGGAGAGGATGGGAGACCACTCAATTCCTTTCCCCTCACACTTGTCCAGGAGCCTGAACTGTTGTGCTGGGGATGTCAGAGCTGCTTTCCTGCCTATTCACTTTGCCTCTCTCTGTATGGAGTTATGGTCCATGAATTTTTCTAGACCATTTTTAGACCTACTGTTGATAGCTGCCTTCCCAATCTCTACTGGCAGCAAATTCACTATCCAGCGCTTATTTTTTAATCTGCTTAAACCAACCTCCTGCTAGTTTTGATGTGTCCCCCTTGCTGTAGTGGGTCGTAAATAACAGAACTGCAGTCACTGCTGCTTCTCTGAAAAAAAACAAAAATCTGATATGCTGGTATAAAATGCACATTTAGCTTGACACTGCATCTGGAGACAGCAGAAGCGGAAGAAATAGGAGAAGAGGGATTTGGGGGAAATCCTAGATTAATTAGTGTAAAGCAGGCACCGTGTAAGTTCAAGCAGATAGGGAGTTATGAGAGACAGTAGGAAATGCACGGAAAATTATTGAGGCTGCACAGGGAGCTGGGTAGAGATTGTGTTGGTGGCCAGGCAGGGGACAGATGGGCATCATTTTCAACTAGGGACAATTTTCCATGAATACCATGCCACCTGCTTTCCACTGACTGCTTCCAGGACTAAGATATGCATAAGAGAGAGAGCTTATGCTATGTCAGACACATGCTACACTCTGCATAAAGTGGCCCTTAAGTACAAACTGAGAAAGGAACAAACAAGTTACTGGTCCTTTCTGTTTGGGTTTGCCTTATAGCACTTTAACTGGACCGTGCTGCAGGTGACATTGTGTAAGCTCAACCACATGATGATCCTGAATTATCTTTTTATTGGGGAGGGGGAGGGATATTCTTAAATTTCAAAATCTTTAAAGTTTAAAGTCCAGTTATTTTTGGCAAAGAAGATTGACGGTGAATGAGTTGTGTCTGTCAGCTGTCAAATTAACAGTCTCCCAGATCTTGTTCTTTTGAAGACACGTTAATATAAAGACAAGAAGAAAACAGAGAAAAAAACACCCCTGCAGAGTCATATTTTAGTCAAGCAGTCACAGAGAAGATTCAAACAGCTTGGTGTGTTTGATTGAATAAATGAAATATGTAGATGAAAGAAGATCCAGAAGCTTTTGATGCCTTTCACATGTTTTTGCTTGGGGGTTGAGAATTGAGACATAAGATCATTTCAATGTACCTCGGCCTTTGCTTTTAGCAGAAATGAGTTTCCATAGTAGGGAAAACCAGAGGAAAATGCCATCTGATGTTTAGCATCAATAGGGAGGCACACAAGGTGTGTAAATATGCCAGACAAATGCATGTTGGATTTTCATCAGCTCTTCCATTTGGAACTGAGCACAAGATGTCACCTGAAAGGGTAATCTGATGCTGTGGAGAAATCAAGAAACTCAGTGTGTTGCTTATGACCATTAGATAGTCAACTGAGGTATGAATGAAGGGTGGTTCCCTTTTAAGATAAGAATGAACAAAGTTCTCTGTGTCCAAGGTGGAAAAAAGGAAACCAAGTTCACCGGAAAGGTCATATGAAACTCCTGAGGGCCTTAGATTTGTTTTCTGTGTCACACGTGTTTTCCTGTGTTGGCTGGTAATTTGATAATATTTCCATAATACATGTATTGTATTGTATAGCATTTTTTTCAGTAAATAAAATAAATTAGATGTCAATATTCTGTTATGTTTTACAAATGCTCCTGCCTTTAATAACTGACTATTATTATTTGGCTAACATCTTGCAGATGTTTCAAAAGAAAAGGAGTTGCATGAGAAAAGGATAACTGGGATTATGAAGTTTATCAAATCAAACACTCTCAAAAGACATAAATAGTACATTTGCTCTTGCCCATGTACTTCCATAAGGAAACATCTCTCAATAGCTCTGAGAATGGAAATGGTACTCATGAGTGTTACCTGTCTTTGCACTGGGTGAGGAAAACTCTCAGGGAAGCTGACTTGAGCATACGCTATTTTATGTTTACAGGAATAACCTGTTTCTGTTTAAGGAAGGGTCTACTTCTGTGACTACGATCCCCTTTTAAGTAGATCTGTAATGTGCAAACCCACCTCTGTCCCCAGGGGTTTTTCTTTTCCAAACTGTGTGGCATATTGCAGAATATTCTAAATGAATATTCATTGAATATTTCTGTATTTAATGGAAAGCAACTGACTTGTTTCTTGCTTCTCTTTTGTGAAACAGTGACGTAAATCTGACCATACCTAGCTTTTCAGATCAACTAGCAACGGCTTGGCAAAAAAACAAGTTAAGACATTAACTTGTTTGATATTGGTGCTATTATCTTTTAATCTGCCCAAAGAAAGTGATCTGCACAATCTTGAAAGATATATGTATTAGGTTCTCTAGGTTGTTGCAATGAAAATTGTCATAAAGCCCTCGAGTCTTTTCTTAACAATTGTTTAGTCAGTGCATGCTAATGAACCCTCCTCATTTATTTACTTGAAATACCTTACTGAGGGGGGAAAAAAAAGTGGCAGAGACAAAGCATCACGTTTTCAGACTGTCCTTAGAGATTTCACAAATACGGTAGCAGCTGCAGGTGCTCTGCATTAAATTGCACGCAGTTGATATAAAGGCAACACGGCTCTGTATCAGTTGGAAAAAGCAAACAAGCCCCAGCCTAGGAATTTTACCTCTGAGCTGGTAATACCTCTTTCTCAGAATCCCACTAAAGTTTCAGGGATTATACAGAATTTGTGCACCTCTTTTGAAAACCCACACTTTCAGGCCAAAAGATTCTCAAAAGCCACATTGCTGCTGGTAGTGGCATCTGGCCCAGGAATTCCTCCCCAGACCCCAGACAACGTAGCACGGATACACTGGACACCCACTCTCCTAAACATTCAGAAGGATCCTCGGCACTATCTAACTAGTCTTTGTACCCCTTTGTGACATGGCAGCTGTCACAACCCATACATCACACTGCCTTTCACATGGGGCGTGCACCCCCTAGCTGCTTCCCAAGGATGATGTTGTGCCCTCCTGCCAATGCCACTCCAGCTGTGGCCCTGGCCACTGGGTTTGCTGCTTCTGTCCAAGCCACCGTAGACCTCATAACATGTTGGAGGTGGCTTGGATAAAAATTCTAGGCAATGCCTTCAGAAGTTTAAGCAACACAGTGGGTAGAAACAAAAAAAATGAATGAAATGTAATAGCATATTAAGAAGAAAGAGCAGAGAGGTACAGTTGCCCCCCAACAGTGCCCATCATTTAAGAGCTTGCATTTTGCTGAAATAATTGACTGGATTGTGGTTTTCCTCCACCTGTCTGTTTACTGTAGCATTTTGGTTTGCTCATCCTCCATCAAAAAACCCCAAGTCAAATCCCATATGGGGACCTGCATGAGAAGTTACAATTTCTGAAACATGTACAAATATTCCCCGATTGCTAAATGGAAGGCTACACTTGCCTGATGACACAAACATCAAAGCAATAAATAGAAAGAGGACAGTAAGAATTATAGATAGGATAATAGGTTTTTCACAGTGCATTACTCAAAAAGAAGAGTAGATTGGCTGCTACACAGGACATTAATTCTTTAGCTATAGCCTGAGCAGTGTGCGAAGTTTAAATTGTCCCAGAAGTATCAGAGAAGAACAGTCACTTTACAGGATATTTTTTTCTTATTTACTTATTAAATGATGCACCTCATAGTACTCATTTGTTGGTCTATTTCTCTACTTCTTTCCACTGCATGTGTCACTGTATTATCTGGACTTCTGCTCTGATCTCTGTATTTTCATTAAACAAGGGGCTGTTTGCATTAACAAGAATTGCAGTAGGTTAGTGCATGTCTGCCCTCCCTGTCTCCCATCAGGTCCTGGTAGTGGGAAGCCCTTGGAAACGTTCTAAACTGTAGCTACAGTTTGGACTGAACATGGGAAACGGATCAAGTCAGTCTGATTTATAGAATACTCTAATATCTTCAGAATGTCTTTGAAGAAACATGCGCTTGAGGCCAATCTCTCCACAGTATTTCTGTCCTGCTAACAAGGAGTATCCTTGCTATTTAATTCTCCTGCTTTCCTGCTTCAGCTCCCAACTACAGCTTCCCAGCAGAACAGCTGCTTGCCACAAGAGTCATATGCATTGTCCTGTGGAATTCTGTCTGCCACACAAATTCCAGATAAACAGGCTTTGTGTTGGGGTCCTTGCATCACGCTGAGATTTCAGCTCTTGGAGTCTCTTCCCACTTTTCCCCTCCTGCCTCTCACTAAACACTCTGGAAACCTCCTCCCCCATGCCTCCTCGAATACCAGTCGTGGCACATTCTTACAGCACTGGACAGCTGTTCTTGAGGCATTTCTGAGAACTGCTTCTGCCCTGGCATCTCATCAGACCATCTTTCATTTATGCAACAGAATTGAGACAGTGTCTGTAGTCCACTTTTCTATAACATAAGGGGCGGGGGGGGGGCAAAAAATCCTCTTTCTTAATCTCCCTATAATTAGGATGCCCTAGTGCTGGCCTGGATGGAGTTCAGAGCTAGCATTACACTTTTGCTTCTGAGGAACATTCACTATTGAAACTTAGAACATCTCTGTTTTTCATATAAATCTGAAAAGTTTGTATTTCTCCTATGGCTGGTTCAAAACTGAACAGGAAAGGAAGGGTTTGGTTAGAACATAGTGTAAATTTCCATTCCTTCACGTGGTTTCAACTCTCTGACAGTCAAGGTAATGTTCAGGTTGTGATCCAGAGTAGTTGGCATAAGCCGACTGTATCTTCCCTGGTTGTCTAGAGCAAGCTGTTCAGCTCTATGGCCTAGGCTGCCCTTTATTTATGGCTGCTGTGTGTGTAAGCATAAAACCATTGCTTGCTCTTTGTAGTTAATATTGTAGCACATGGAGGCAGCCAAGATATTTTGGCCTGAACCTTGTATTTAAATTTTTAAAGAACATTGATCTTCAGGATTTCAGAGATGCCAGTGGGTGAAATAATGATCTCGGTGCTGGATGGGTCTGCATAAGCAGAGCAAGCTGAGGTGAACGGGACTTGGCGTGAGAGCTCTGCCTGTGCTGAGAGAGAAACACCCTGCACAGAGCTGTACGTGATTTCCTGCACAAACGGGGACTTAGCTCCACGCTGACGAAGATTTCATTTAAAAATGGAGTCTGCTGCTCTGTGTGTTTGTGTATTTATATATGTATACAAGCACATTCTTGATAGTTACATATCTGTATATACCCTTTCTGTATATACAGTGGTAATGGTCAAGCTAAACTAAACCTTTCCCCCATCACCACTAGAAGTAAGAGGTTTGGTAATTATACAGGGGGTGGCCATTTTGCTCTGATAGCTGCCTCTATACTTCCCATAGCACCTCAGTGCCTTACCTCAGATTCTCTTTTCAGTTCAGTCAAGGACATGTGGGGTAGGGCAGCATCAAGGAAACTTAAGTCACTGCACTTGGAGGGACTGAGATGTATCAGGAGGAAGCACTGGCCAGGGAATCAGGGAGAAGGGAGTTTTTGTGTTGGGGAAAGCTCAGCAAAATTTGGGATAAAATAGAAGTCAAAAAGCATAGGCAAGACAACATGAGACCTCAATACCCATTATTACATTTTAATTATCAGTTGTGATTGTGAATCAAAATTAACCTGTACAAAGTATGAATCTCTTCTCTTTCCAAACCCAGCATCTATACAGATGTGATAGTTCATGCACCAAGACCAAGGAGGTCCTACAAAGCTTTTCTTAGAAGTTGCTTACACAGTAGCCATGCTCTGAGGGGTTCATTCAAGTTCAGATTGTTCATTATGCTGCCCTGTATAAATATCCTGTCTCACAGACCCTCCCTTGAAGGACTTAGCTGTAGGGATAATTCAAGTAGTCAACTAAAAATGAAATGTAGTCTAGGGGCATGATGCAAGCTTTGAAGAGCTAAACCAAACCCAAATATCCTCCTTCTCTTTTGCTAAGTCAGGTCAGCCCAGATTGTGTTGGTTCCAGTCCTGAGGTCAGGTGGGGAAATGAGAAGCAGGGACAGGTGAACTCTTTAGAAACGATGAGGTAACTTCTATGTAGATTTTCCTTTTTTTGTACTGTGTGTGACAAAGCCCAGACAATTCCATCTGGGATTGTTTCCAGCTTCAATGCTTATCAAAACTTTCTGCAAGACATCAGCAAATTATTGAGAAGTACTGTCTCATCCTCACAACTGAACTTGCCTTGCACAGAACAATTCCTGGCTGGAAAGAACAGTTAAGTGGTAAAGAGGAGGCCGGGGTAGACTGGGATTTTGGCCCACTGGTGTAGCTGTTTCCCTGAAACTCCACAACTGTGGGAGAACATGGACCAGTTAGCGTATGTATGAAGCCCTCTAAACTACCTTTGACAAGGATGTATCTGTGTTCCCAGAGCAGAGCTGGGCTCCATTTGACATTGGGTAGGGATAGAGGGGTACGAAGAGCCCTATGATCATGAATAGTTTCTTTTGACCATTAAGGAAACGGTTGTGCCTTGTCAGTCTTCCAGCAATATCTAGAGAGTGATGCCGAAGGAAGAGTCCTAGATTGTGTGTGCCCTCTGTCCTGCAGGCAAGGAAATAAGGCTGCTGTCAAAAAGATTTTGTAGGAACAAAATAAAAAGCAAGTTTAGAAAGACATTCAATAACTTATTGAAGTTGAGGTGAGGGGGAGCAGGCAAAAGCATCAGTAATAAAAATATGTAAGTCTCTTGACAGTGTTTATTTAGTGATTTTCAGTATTTAATAACAATGAATATTGATTAAATAATGAATAAAATTTATTAAGCACACATAGTCAAGTTAATTAGATTTTATTATTTGAGTAAGGAATTGGATATTAAAAATTCAAGTCTTCTGCCAGTAGCTGGCCTCACAGAGTATCACAGGGAAACAGCCAGTGCCCCTGTCTAAGCAACTCTTATGTTTTCACCACATGTCCAGTCCTAACATGTACAGAATGGAGGAGGGAGAGGAGTAGTAAATGTTCTGTCTCCTCTGAAGATCATATTCGAATTACAGTAGATGTCACCATGGAATGGAATTAGGTGATAAATAAGACCATAGAAACTGAGTAATAAAAAAATTCCTGATTTTCACTACCCACCCAGAAGTGCTGATGACTGCCGAGAAAAGGCAAAAGGGTAACAATTTGACATTTTTTCTGTTAATGAAAAATCTTGCAAAGGAAGACTATAATGCGACACAGCCACATAAATAAATTAAATTATGCAGTAGTAATTTAGGGCATTTTCTAGCAGTCTTCTAGTATGATTTCCCAAAATGGCCCTTTCTCTTGTATATAGATCCCTTGCTCAGCTCTCGGCTGTGTACATACTCAGATGTCCTGTAGAATGATGGACCAAATGCCAGTTGCTCTGTCTGCAATGTCTGGTCTGCATGTGTTACCACAGGAAGAGAAACCAGTGCTATTCTGCGCTGTAGTACAAAAAAGTCATCAGGACTTTCCTCTGTATTCCAGGGCTTTCCTTGATGGATTCTGTGTTGACACATATTGCAATATCACTGCAATGCTTAAATGATAGCAAACTTTCCAAGTGAGGGTACTATTACAGTGACAACAGCCAGAATTCCCACTTTGAGCCTGCCCCCTGTTTCCCACCACCCATCCTCCATGGGGAGCTGGGGCAGCATCACCTGCATGGCCCACCCCTCTCTGCAGTGAGGAAGGCAAAGGGCTGAAGGCAGGCTGTGCTCAGAGCAGAGCAGAGCAGTGTCACAGATGTGCAGATGCTTGTGAGGGGGCTGCTTGGAGCAGAAGGTTGGTATCTGAAGGAAGGGGTAACAACGCAATAGGGCCCCCAGGTACAGACATCAGCAGAGCTACCAGTACATAGCGATATGAAATCCATATCAAGTGCCCACAGCCTGGGAAGCAGGTACGACTCTGTAAAGGTCAGGAAACTGGCAAAGCTCCTGGCTTTGGGTTCACACCACTGTTGCAGAGTGAGCTGGGGAGGGCAACCAGACCTCCATCTCCTCACAAAGACCCATCCCTTAGGCCAGTTGGGAGGTGGGGTTTGCCTGAAGCAGTGTTCCTGCCATGGGACGTGGGACCAGGTCCATACAAAGTGCCTTGGTGGAAATTCAGAGGTCTATTCATACCTAGCCCGTGACTTAGGATAAGCGAAATGTTTTCTATAGGATCCTGAATCACTCGTATGTGTCTTGAATAAAAGTAGAACTAAACTCCTATGCAGAACATGGTGCCACACTGCCTCCCCTGTGCCTGGGAAACAGGTGAACCCACAAGAACTTGTGATTTGCTACAGCCACGTGGAAAAAGACATACAGAAAACATGAGGGAGAGGATTAGGTTGGGGTATGGTAAGAAAAAGTAAAACACACTTCAACCATGAGAATTTTTCCCCAGAGCCCTTTCCAATCTTGCTTTCTGTACGTAGATAGACAGTTAAATAAATAAATAACCTTTCTTTCCTCCTGCAAGTTGTGCTTGACAGCTCTGGGGGCTGGGGATTGGGTTTGAACCGATGCAGATGTGTGCATCTGGCATATCACTTTTTCTATTTTCTTTGTTTTTAATGTCTCTGACACCTTCAAACACAGGCCCTTGAGGCAGATCGAGTTTTTCATTCTCTATTTTGGTATTTATATGCTCCCTATTATTATTCAATACTGACACCACAAAAATCTGTGAAAGCCATAAATGGGACCCAGGCCCTACTGTGCAGAGATCTACATAAACATAAACCTGTACCTCCACAACAACAAGAGGTATTATTATTTTCTCTCCTTTTTCCACAATTTGTTTAAATGCACATATACAGGAAAAACATATGTAATAGCACATGCAAGTCCTGACAGTCACGCAGATGGTCTGACCCAGCTTCAAGGGCCATTTATATGAATGTTTTAAAGTTAAATTAGAGCCATGGCAAATAACCCAGAATGTGAGCAATTAAACATATACATGCATACTTTAAATGAATACTTACTTACACCCCAGAATCTTACGTCTCCCTCCCTTACCCCAAACAACCTGTGGCTAGTCACACAGACCAAAGGACAGATTTGGATGCGCTATTGCCGCAGACAATTCACGCTGTTCATTCTTAAGTCCTGTTCAATGTGCTGCCTGATCACCTTGTATGTCCTAGAAGTCTGTGATGTGCTCCCCTTCAGGTCATACTGTTTCCCACACAATGCTGTCTGCTCCTATCAAAATGATTATATCATCCTCTCCCTGCCTAAGCACCTTCCCTCTCCATCTTGTGAAAATCCTGAATCCCAGGACCTGGAAGAAGTTTAGAATGTATGACCCACAAGGACCACATTCAAATGTCCTACCCCACACCAGTGTCTGCATAGAGCTGGCACTATCCAGCCAGCACCAGCATGCTCTCTTTCGAGAGCCCATGATGGTGGAAACAGACTTTTCAGGGGAGAACCAATATAGAGTTGTGTTGGGCACAGTTTTTATAGAGGCATGCAAAGCCATCAACGAGACCATTTCAAACAAATCCACATTAACAACCCACCAGGGTCATGCAGCCCTTTGTCCAGCACACACCATCCAGACTAAGCCAGGGTTGTTGGTGGGATCTTTGTGTTCCCACTATGCTCCCCGTGAAGCTTCTACCTCTCCAACTCCTGTCACATTTTCTTTTTGTCATTATTGACAACCAACATTCTTAGGGCCAGGTTAATATAAGGGCTGTTTTTCAGCCCAGGATTTTAATTTATTCTTATTCTTATTCTTATTCTTATTCTTATTCTTATTCTTATTCTTATTCTTATTCTTATTCTTATTCTTACTCTTACTCTTACTCTTACTCTTACTCTTACTCTTACTCTTCTTCAGCCAGAGAGCAGAGAGTTTGTGGTTGGTTTAGCGTACTGTTTGAGTGTGCAAGAGCTGCTTGGGACAGCATCAGTGGATCATGCCAAATGAAGTGAGGCAAATGTAGCACAGCCTTGCTCCTGCCATTCATGAAGAGAGAGGTGTGCCTGGAGGAGACTGTTCACCAAAGCTCTGTTTTTTTTTGGGGGGAGAATGAACTGGACCTAGGGAATGGACAAATTGTTGCTCAGTGTAGGTGAACATTTCAGTGTTCAAGTGTGTGAACTAGCTGCATTTTACTTGTCAGGGTAGATATTAGCTATGAAGATACGTTTGAGAGCTGATTGAGCATAAATATAATTTTCCTATGAGCTGACACTGAGGATTTTTATTCCTCCTCATTGACTTTGTTTTTACCCCTGCTATTACTATCCCTCTTGAGAGGCTAAACATCTTGTAGACATATTGAGACCCTAAGCCTTCTATGTTGATGTTCTGATATGGTTCAGTCCCAGAAAGAGTGAGAGGTTGTCCCCATCTAACACCTGCTGAAGAGCCATACAGCACATACTTGTGCTAGTCCAGTAAGAAGTGGTCCACGTAATGCAAAAACTCTTAGCACATCTAGCAATGCTGGGAGTTGTCACCAGAGGAACTGAGGGCTTTGGGGCATGAAAACTAAACTGTCTTCTTAGCCCTAAGTAAGTTATATAAGTAAATAGAAGAAAATTATATTGCTGAAGAAAAATTGCTGTCTTGGGTTTTGATTGATTTTCATTACTTCACACATACTTGAGGAATGCAGACCTTGATTAGTTAGAATTGTTTTGCAAATTCCATTTGTCTTAAGTACTCTGCACTGAATTCCTTTAAACAAACCATGCATACTCAGAATGGATGATTCTTTCTCTACTTTCTAGACTAGGCTGGTGTGCAAACAACAACTACAAAAAAAAAAAAATGAATAAATTGGAATTTACTCAAGGCTGCTTTTCTTTTTTCATGTTTTGTTCAAACCTAGACCCTTCAAGGTTGCAGAGGTTTGGGGGTTTTGTTTGTTTTTTTTCTTTTTGCTTGGTTTGGTTTTTTTTTAATTCTTTGTCATAAATCTTTCCTACTTTTTCTATAAAGAGATCTGAAAGTCATTTACACATATTTCACAACCAAAATCTTGTGCTTGATTTATGTCAGTTAGATTTGATTAAAAAAAAAAAGTAATGTGATGTTTGGTTTTGTATCCTGACTGAATCAGTGTGACTCTTGGAAAACGTAAGACTAATTTCTGCTGTGATTGTGAAATAACATTTTACTGGAGATACATATATTAATATTGTTGCTTCTGCAGTTATTGAATTAGAATCCTCCTGAAACTGAACCTAAAAGAGAGGGGGTGCAGCTAAACAAAGCTGTATAAAAAACTTGAATGTTTGTAAGAGAGAGAGATGGGGTATGCTATTTATCTGTTCTAGCAGAACTCATAAATCAGCTCTAAAATAACTTATTGGAAAAGCTAGGCTTGCCTCCGTCCAGTTTAAATATCAATTTTCTGTTAGTTTCCACCCTGCCTTTGCCTTGAATACACAGAATACTTTTGGACTTAAAGACATTCTCTAATGAAACAAATCAGCTTCTTGTCTTTCATTCCAACTCTGGCTGCTTCATCATGTCTGATATATATATAATATATATACTGATACATGTGGCTATGTTAGCAAAAGAATTCCAGCTTGAATTAATTGCTAAGACGCTTAGCATTTTCTTACTTTAGTTCTACGTGCTGCATATGCTGATGAGGATGCTGACATCTATATGTAATCTATTTCATATAAAATAGAATTTGGATATCAGCTACAACCCAGGGAAAGTATTTCTGAACCTGATCTCTCCCAGGTGGAGTTAATCCCAGGGGTCAAGAGAAACTGTATTAATCCCCCACCACTCATTTTTTCTCTCATCTGCGATTTTGGGTTTGGTTGNGTACGTTAATCCTATTTGCAGGATGCTTTTACTGTGCATTTCTTTAACAATAGTGTAAATAATTTAAATCTTAATTTAAGATTAACTTCATCATAAATTACAGTGTAGAGTTTGGAAAGAACATCACTCATACAAATAATGGAAGCTAGATTTTCAGTAATACTGATGATAATACATATTCTTTTACTCGGGAATTATCAAATCTCTGCTAGTTATTAAAACTTAGCCAGCATTAATTAACAGATCCAATAGATCTCAGCTGGAAGCATGACGCAGTGGCTTCTCAAAGGCGGCTGCTGGAGTGCAGTGGGAGGGTGGGAGGCAGGGAGGGAAAGCAGGAGGACAGTTAGCTCCTAAACATTTAATTTCTGTCTGCTGTCTACACTGTCCAAGAAATGACTGCCTTTGGTCAAAAAGTAGTTATTTAGCAGAGGAAAGAAAGTGAGGGGAAGAGAATGAAAAACAGAAACCACTGATCAGTAGCAATACTGTCCATTGTTGTAAATATGGTATGGGCAGAGGGAAGGTGCTGCTGGCTCCAATGTTCTGCTCCACAAAAATATTCCAGCTGGAGCAGGGCAAAACTCTCAGACATTGTGCCAGTTCAGGTCTGAGGCATTTTCTTTTGATTCTGCCTCTGTGAATGGATTGAAGGTAGCACTTCCAGCCACTATACTGCTATCTATTATTCAGACTCAAATATCAGGTAGTTCAACTGAATCAGAAGTCCTGTTGATTTAGCAAAGTACAAAAACAACGTGTGCTGTAGTCCGTCACACAAAGAAGCTACATCGACCTGAACAAAATAGGCAAAAAGCAGAGGGAAATAGTGAAAAAGGATATGGTGCACAGGCAAAGCCTTCGGCGTGATGTCTAACAAAGACTGCATTGAGGATTAAAAAGGGGGTGGGAGTGAATTGAAAGGAAGGAAGGAAGTACTGCAGAGGAATAGGGAGAGCAGTGTATATTGAAAAGAGATTGGAGATAGGGAACTAAGAATATAGGAAAAAAATTGCAGACCTCCAAATTTAATACCATTACTCAGTAGTCTTGGAGGGAAAAATGAATGTATTCTTAGATTTCCATGACACAAAAGTTGAAAGGGCCACTTGACCAAAGCATGAGTATTCCTGTCTGTAAACAGAACACCTTTATTTTGAAGGATCTTCCTGCAGTTAACACATTAAAGATGAATTCTTGTCTTATGGTCAGTTTCAGAAACCATGCCCTTTCTGTGGTTTTGTTGTATCATTATTACTTCACTTCACAGATTGAATACACTTTTCCTAGGATTCTTGTGTGGCTGTATCTTGTAGTATCCACTAATTTTAGTATTTCTTCCCACTCCTTTCTGGAGGCCATTCTCCCCACTTGAAAGCCTTCCACACTTCCACAATTCTTTCCTTTCACTGCAGTTTATTATAGCAATGACTGTTCTGTGTTTTCTGGTGAATGCAGCATGCCCGAACCCATACAGAACTTTAACAGACACCTCAGGTGTTTCTGCAATTTGCCATTACATGAAGTTCTTCTGTGTGTTAGTCATACGCATATTATACATAAACTTGCATAAATTTGCACCACTGTTGGGTCGGTGTATAGAAATGACTAGTTTTCTTCTCTGCATTGAAGCTCAAATTATAGAAGAAATGTTTATTTTTTTACTAGCACTTTGTTTGAAAAACACTATACAATGTCTGCAGATTCTCTAGATCCTTCCTAAGCTACCTTTTGATTTATAATTTCAAATAGAATTCAGTAATGAAAGAGAGGCATATGTGCCCCTCCGCTGACAGACCTTAGTGAAACTCATTGCCTTTTATATCCTCAAGTTTCTTGTCTCTGCCTTGGTCTATGTCTACTGTTTTATTCCCTTTTAAGTTGGTGGCCAGTATGGAAAATACTGAGATTCATTACTACTTTTTAAGGAAGAAGGATATAAAACCAAAAAAGTTTACTAGTTGTCTGACAGCTGAAAGCCGACTACTGCATGAAGTTCCAAGATATTTCTAAAATAGACTGGTTACTTCATTTTTTTTTCAGCTGAGATTTTTGTATTCTCATTGGACATGGTGAGTCTTGCTTTAGATGACTGAAAATTATGTTTTCAAAGCAAAAAATGCAATACAAATAAATCAATATTACCACATCATAAAATGTACATTCTTCATGTAGTTTAACAAATCTGAAGTACATAATTTAATCTAATACTCATGCATACACTCACTGACCTCTGTACGATTGAGTTCCAGCCATCACACTAAACCTGCCCCATCATTTTCCTATAACTGACTTTGAGATGAAAAATTTCCATGACTGTTCTGATGTGAAAAATATTTTGAATAGAATAATTTAAAGTTGTTAGGCAGCAGAAAAAAATTAATCCTCTTTTTATGTGTTTTATGTTCCAAAGAGGATAAACTCCCTCAGTGGCATTATAGAGATTTTTTGATGACTTAGACCGGTGTATTCTTCTGCCATGGGAAGAGGTACGAGCTGGTTATTTTGAGATTAAAAAAATATTTTTTGAGACAACAGATTCTAACCTTCTGAAAAGAACATTTGTTTTGTCACTGAAAAAATGTAAAAAAAAAGCCCCTAAACCCTCTTTTATGCTGCTCCCACAAGATAATTTAGGTCCATGATCACAGGAATGTCAGTGCCAAATTCTTCTTTCTCTTTGATGTTTTTGCTGGAGATTTTTAATATTTTAGTCCACATTTTTTTCCTTTCTTCTCCCTATCCCACAAAAATAGTGATCTAGAAAAGAACTTCAGAGCTCTGATGCTGGAAGTTGATACTCTCATCGGCTGCTGGTCAGCCTCAGATCACAGCTGAACACATATACAATACCCTTGAATGCTTTTTAACATGGTTATTGGACAGAAGAATTTCTTGAGATCCCTTTTCCTGTCATTCCCATTTAGCAATTGTTATATATTAATGTAAAAGTGGCATATGGATGTGATAAAAACTACAGAGGTATAATCTCCCCTTCTCTCTAAAGTAGTCCCACAGAGCAAATGTATCATTCAGATCCTTGAGTCTTGCTGCATGAATGGACAAAAGGCAAATAATTATAGTTCCCATAATTGGAAGACCCCTTCTTCACTCGCAATTTTCCTTGGGAAAGCCAGTTGGCCACAATGTCAGTGCCAAAAGGAACCTGTGATAAAGTACTTGCATGAGAGGACCCAGATTTCCAAGTTATAGATGTGATAACCAAAGAATTAAGCAAACAGCAAGCTGAAGACAGCAGCAAATTACCTTTTGAGTTCTATTGTCTCTAATTTTGCTCTGAGAAGATTAATTGAAGTCACAAAAATATTTTTTTCAACAGTTTTAATCTTTCAGTATATGAAGTAGCTAACATCAATTGAAAGCAATATTATATTTTCATAATATCCATCCTAGAATGGATTGAATCCAACAACCAAGAAAGAAAGATTTCTGAGCTGGCTTTAACCTAAGCTGTAGTTAAGCTAGCGATGCAGAGATGAAAAAATTTGCGAACTGCCCTCTCCTATCCTAAGCTTTTTACAACCAGGTATTTTTTTCACTCATGTGCTGTTCCTGCAC
Source organism: Ibidorhyncha struthersii (assembly GCA_013398815.1). Lineage (NCBI taxonomy): Eukaryota > Metazoa > Chordata > Aves > Charadriiformes > Charadriidae > Ibidorhyncha > Ibidorhyncha struthersii. Next base: position 734,705 of record VZSZ01009170.1, read on the forward strand.
GGCAAAGAATGTCCAGTCTTCCTGCAAGTGTAATATTTGGGCACATTTTTTGTGAAGGAAAACTGGGCTTATATGTTTTTTTTTCAGGTAAACTCAAGATGAGGATAAACAACTATTATCAGTATTGGATTTTTTTAAAAAAGAGGAATTTTCGGTATGAATAGAAAATGCAATTACACTAACCAAGAAACACATACAGGGGTCTTCCACCCCAAGCATAAACTGATCAGAAGCTGTATCAGCTCTGTCCTCAGTTCCGCAAGGAGTAGTTAGTAGCCTGAGATATTGAGCTTCCTTTGAAACATCGGTTATTAAGTATCACTGGAGACAGTAAACTAGCCTGGGTGGCCATTGGCCTGCTCCACTGGGGAAATTCGTAGGTGTCTTGTGCTTTGGTCAGTTTGCATTATTCAAGGTTAATTGGCTATTCTGCCACTTAAAGCTATTTTAAGCTTGCTGTTTCACTGGACACTACAGAGATTTTGGATTTTCTGATTTAAATGTCAGTGACGGGGTTTTTAATATTAGTTTCAGACTGTGCTTTAACTACTGCATGCAGTAGAATCCCAATTATTGGTCCCCCCCACTGAGAGGTGCTCCCTTTCTCATATATTATTATCTCTTCAATTGGCTCATTTGTTCAGTCATCCAGTTACACAAATACATTTGGTACTGCCGGAGAGAGACAGGTGGAAGGACTGCACTGCATCTGCTTAGCCAAAACAGAGCTGTCTGTGTAGGTCAGTTTGAGGCATCTGTTATAAGAGAATGCAGAGAAAATACAGAATCATAGAATCATAGAATTGTTAAGGTTAGAAGGGACCTTTAAGATCATCAAGTCCAACCATTAACCTAACCTGACAAAACCACTTCTAAACCATATCCCCAAGTACCACCTCTACTCTTTTTTTAAACACCTCCAGGGATGGCAATTCCACCCCCTCCCTGGGCAGCCTATATATGTTAAGTTGCAACTATGAGACAGCTTTTGTCCAGTTGCACATCTAAATGACTTCTTCCACCTCTGTCCAGAATGGCTGCAAAGCCAGGCACAACAAATCTTGCAGAAAAATACTTAACGAGCTTTTTCACTTTACAAGCATTTCTCCTGGAAACTGACTTCCACAAGGACCTTCCAAGACCTGAAAGTTCAGTCTTATCTCTTCTATCTCTGTTGCCCTTTTGTTCTCCTAGTTCCACTGTTATGAGATAAGAGGCAGTAAATAGTCTGTTTTCCTTGCCAGAACTTGTTCTCAGTAACTGGAAGAGTAGTTGATAGTAGGCATGTTGCTTTCTAGACACAAACTATCAACTACTGTTGGTTCTGTTCTGTTTAACTGGAAGAGTAGTTGATAGTTTCTGTCTAGAAAGCACCATGCCTACTGTTTATTTGTGCTCAGGGAACAGGATCTTGTGGTACAAAGTAAGACAGAGCTTGCTTTCTCTCATGTAGAAAGATGTATTGGGTGACCTCCTCGCTATGAGTCTCTTCTCACTTACTCATAGTGCACAGTACTCTGTGTGTTTATTACTTGTGTAATCAAAGTGGGAGGTCTTTGCAGATAATCAGGATGTGTTCCGGAGAGTGAAAGTAAGATCAAGCAATAGTTTAGCCTTGTTTTATTTATCCAGAGTTCAGTAAATCTGCTCCCCAGACTTAGCTTATGAACGACAGAATGAGAAAACATCTTTACTCACAGAAACTAATGTAATTCTTCTGACAACAGGTCTTCTGACCAACAAAGAAATCATGTCCAGTGACGGGAGCAGCTTCAGCTGAAGAAGTTACTGCAGGGAGGACTGTCCCTTTACAGTGAGATTAATAGAAGCAACACACACTGTAATCCTTAAACACATATTTGGGGGACCCAGTCACCTGTCCTTCCTCATTGAAACAGAATATCATTTCGGAGTAGCACCACTAAAGAAAATACTGATTTCCCTTTGGTGTCATTCTTCAGTATGTAAGGGTGCAAAAAAAAATCATTATCTTTCTGTAAATTTCTCTTAATAAAGTCTGGACGGCAGGGTGGTTGTAAGGTTTTCCCCAGCTTAGGTGGCCAGGAATACATCATTACATGGCTTTGTACCTAGATCTGCCATTCCTGGGCAATGAACATAAAGTACCAAATCATTTATTTACACTCAATTAAGCTCTTACTTCATGCTGTATGTCAAACTGTATTTTATCCAATAGATGTTTTAGGAACGTAGACTGTAATCAAAGTAAGTTCTGGAGACGGCATCTGCAGACAACGGGAGAGGCCTGAAGAGCTCTTTATTGTAGAAGACTGTTGTACACTGAAGTCTCTGACAAAGCGTGCTCAGGCAGGGAACTTTTCAACCAGAAGTAAAATCCAGATGCTTAGAGCTGGAAATAATGAATGATCTGCCTGAACATAATGAGTCTGAGAGGATGCTGAGATCTGAACATTGTTTCCTAAAAGGGAAAATAGTAATCATTTAAGGGAACCCAGCAAGGAAGGTCACTAACTATAATCTCAAAATCAAATCAAATCAGAAGACATTAAAAGATGGACAGCAAAAGAGACTGAGGATAGAGAAATTTTTTATTTTTTATTTAATGCCATAATCCTTAGGAAGTGTACTAGAGGATGCTCTGGAAGGAAAAGTTCTTTGAACCTTAGTGACATTGATCTGAGGAACCTTGCAGCCTATTGGCTAAGGGAAGAAGTACTGCACATATGGACAACTCAGTTATAAGGAGTTGTATCAGCAGAAATTAAGATTTTTAAAAACAGAGTATGAGGAGAGAGATAATATTTTTCATCCCACTGGAAGAATGTGATCTCTCTCTGCATAAAAAAGTCCGGTACTTTGTGCTTTTCAGGGGGCAAAACCTGTACAGAAAATGAATTTCTAAAGAAGATTGAGGATACATTATGTTTATATTGCACCACAACAGAACAAAAGGAAAGATGTTGTTTATTTCTCTCAGCATTATGAACTACAGCAGCAGAGGTTACATTATTAATACTAGTTTTCTCAGTTCAATTCCAGATCTGAGCATGGTAATAATTTATGTGATACAGTAATTCCTGTAGAACAATATCTGATCTTCAACTTAGAGTTTATAAAAAATCTTCCAGTACAGCATTTTTTTTTTTTTTGCACTTTCAAACTTGGAGAGAATAAAATTAAGACTCTAATTAAAATTATGTAAAGGTTGCACAATTTTTTGTTAACAAGATCATTTGTTGAGTATTTTTCCCACATCTAATGCAGTGTTCTTCAACTTCTTGGCCCTGCTTTTCCTCAGGGAAAGTACAGAAATCTATCAGGAACAAACAGCTTGTGTTTAAAGAATACTGAAATGTTTATCGGTCATTTTACAAAGGGCATAATCAATATTTATTCCAGTCACACAGGGCACATCATGTCCTTCTGAACCTAAGTAGATTTTCTTTGTACCAATGCAATTTTATAAACTGTTAGTTTAGCTGGCTAATTATAAAAGTAACAAATCAAGCTACGTATATGAACTAGTTTCCTGGTAAAACAAAACTTGACCTTAGCTAGGAGACAGCAAGAACAGTGAATATTTTCTGTAGTAATTAACCAACTAAAAGAAAATAAAAACCTGCATTTCTAGAGTCAAAAAAACCCCAAACAAAACAAACCTGACACCTTCAGTGAAAGCATTTCTGGAAGTCAATGTTTGGATGTCAGCAAGAATAGAAAGTTTGTACATAAAAAACATTTAACAGAAAAACTGTGGCACCTTTAATTATAGAATGTTTTTCATTTGTATTTCACTGACCTCAGAGAATGAAATTCTATTCATAAAGCAGTTTACAGAACACATTTGGGCCCCATCACTGATATTAAATTAATCACAAAATGAAATTATTTAGCCACGAAAGAGTTTTGTCTTGGGTGAGGTAGATTCTGATTCTGATCTCATTTACAATGGTTTTACATCAGTTTAATTTGATTTCACTGAAGCTTATGCTGTATAAAAGAGAAAAGAACATGGCTCATATTTTCTGCATGGTCATAAATTGCACACAATTGAAAAAAGAGGAATTTCTACTCTGGGAAGAAATCCATGCAAATGCATTTTGCTAAAATTGGGCAGCCTGTTTAGAGGTTGCTTTTTTTTTTTTTTTTTTTTTTTTAATAAGCTTAGCTTCAACCAGAAAAGATGCTAGATTTCCAGTGCAAATGACTCCAAATCAGTCAGGTGATTCAGTTTTGTGAAGGATTCTTAGGAGAAAATAGAAAAAAAATTATCTAGAGAATTTCTGAAAGAGGAATATCTTAATTAGATAATGTCAATTTGTTCAGTCCAGTATTACTCAGGTATTTATCGGTAATCAGAATAGAAAAGCAAGGTGGAAGAGGATTCTCAGGCTGTTGCAGAGCATCTTACTGGTTGGGACCAGTCAAAATTATGTTATTTGCGTGAGACGGAGAGGAGTGTTTATACTATCTGTGTTGAATTGATCCTCAAGGTGTTGCCACATTTTAGCCAACTCCAGCCATGTTTTAGCCCCTTTTTTGCATCTGTATTTAATTTTTTTTTTAACTTTCTAACCAGAGGGCGTGTAAAGTACTTCTATTGTTGCTCTCATAAAAAAGCCTCCCAGCTAGCAGAACATAAGTGACTGCCTGGGTCCCTTGCGGTGAAGGCTGTAAGTTGCAGGGTCCTCCAAAGGCATACGCAAGAGTGCAGCCTTGTCTCTTCCTTTCTCCTCTCTTGGGAAGATCTCTCATAACCCATTTCCTTTTGGGTGTTTGTCAGCTAAGAAACATGCTTCTGCAAATAACTCTATATGATGCAACAGGAGGTCAGAGGTACCCTCTAATCTGTCATGTATATACATGTACTACATTCAGTGGGATCTGGGTTAAATTGGGGGGGGGGGAAGGAAAAAAGAAGAAAAACAGAAGAAAAAAGAAGGACAAAAAGAAGAAAAAAAGAAGAAGAAAAAGAGGAAAAAAAGAAAGAAAATACTTCAGACAGAAGGCAAGAAATTCAGTATTTCCTGTGAACTGTTTTCCTATGTAAGGGAACAAGAGCTGCTAAATATGCATGTAGCTTGGCTGTGATTCTTCGTTTGGGAATACTGCGGAGGAAATGACTAGCTCCACATCCCATAGGTCAGTACCTGTCCATCCAGCAACTGCAGGTGACTCAGAGAAGAAAGGGCTTTCAAATTACTACAGAGCTACAAGCACCTAACCGTGATCACCTCTTTTCAATGTCTCCTCTTGACTGCATTAGGAATTCTGCTCTTCACTTCCCTCCCTGCCTGTACACACATGCACCTTATTCACCACGGTGCGTTTCTCTCCCGGAGTCAGCCTCAAATTCTCTTCTGGGTCTGGACTGCAATCTCCCATGATCAGCTTTATCTCCCTAACAGGAAGCAGACGCCCCAGCAGGGCAAATCCAACAGCACCCCCAAGGTGCTCAGACTGCAGTGGGATGGGGTATAGAGCACCCTGGGTTGGTTCGCAGTCTGAGTGCATTTCTGAGGCACTGTGAAAAGGGGTAGCTCCTGCTGTTGTCTTGCACACACACGTGCTTCTGTGGTCACTGGCATGCCTAGCCAAATGGCAAATGTTTCCTGAACTGGCAATCACATAACGAACATAATGTTAGACACCAATAGAAAGTGTGGAGTTTGATGTGAGAATTTTCGATTTAAATTAGAATTGATCTAGATCTAGAAACACTGCCTGTGCAATGAAAACATCCTTATGTGACTCAGATCAACAATGTACACAGCAGAAGAGTTTCCTTTTCTACTAGGGACGCAGAAATAAAAAAAAAGGACAGAGATGACTATACTGATGAAAAGCAAAAGGAATCCTTCAGCTTATAAGTCGTCTCCTTTTTTGATACTGTACAACAACAGTTTCAGGGGAAAAGGGGACTCTACCAAGGGATTTCGGGCTCCAGCTAGGCAGCATATTAAGGTCTTCATTAATGTGATTTAAAAATAATCAAGTATAGTTTCTGGGGTTTTATGATTATGGGTAATTTTTATTGTATTATCTGCATTTTTTAGGATGTAGGTGGAATGTATAAGAACCCTAAGAATATTGGAGAAGAACTAAGAGAATATTATTTTTAAAATATAGGTGAAACTAAAAAAAACTTAAGTACCTTTAATGAAGCAGAACAGCTTATACAGTAAGATTCTACTCTACATGAACAAGGGTAATAAAATGAGAGATTTTAAAAAACGGAAAATGGAAGAAAATTTGTCTGAAGAGGAAAATAACTTCCAACAGCTATTCAGTTGGAGGAATAACCTACAAACTCATAGTGCAGAAAGAGGCCTGGGGGATATCAGATAGCAAATTGTACCTGAGTCTGCAATGTGCTGTGCCTACAAAATAGCACTGGCTTGCGGGTTTGTGCTTTGCAAATGCAGAGATGAGTGGTCAAAGAACAGAGAGGTAAGTCATCCTCTGCTGTGGCTCTGCCCCAGGCATGTGGAAACCTGACCCTGTTTCTTGGTACTGTGTTCGCAGAAATGTGGTGATGAATGGTGTCGTGGTTTAGTAGAGTAAAACAAGACCAATTTTGTTCAGTAACTTTGCTTCTTAGATGGGCCTCTTCTAACTACTGAAATCAACAGCATATTGTGCAGACAGTGTTCGCTCTCTCAGAGTGATAAGACCTCTGTTTTCACTTGATGCCCAGGCATGGTATGCAGAGAGGCTCTTGCTTATACTTATTGCTGTAACAGCCAAGGCCAGATAACTTTACTTGCCCTGTCAGAGGGCTGGAAGAGGAAAAGAGCAGTGGGGTCCCACCTGCGGGGAGGAGCAGGCAGGCCAGGTGACCCAAAACTGACCAACAGGGTATTCCATCCCATCTGCATCATGCTCAGTATAAAAGCTGAGGGATCAAAGGGTCAGCTCTCTCTCTCCTTCTTTAATAGCTGATGTCTGAGGAGGACTCTGTATGTTCATCTGCCCTTTATCCTGATCCTGAATGCAGATCTGGAATCTAGTTCCCGTCCGTCACTGAGTCCAGCCTGGGACTCCCCCAGTGCCAGCCAGTGTCGTGATTGTCATCCTGGGAGCTTGATATGGGTTTATATATATTTCATTATTTCCTTTTATTTTATTATTAATATTTCATTAAAGTAGTTCAGTTCCTTCTAAACTCTTAAGTCTCTTTTTCCCTCCTCTGCCTCTCTCTTTGAAGAGGGATGGAGGGGAGCATGTTGGTCCCATCTGGGGTCCCCCACATTCCCAGTGGCCAATTCAGCCTAAACCATGACAGATTAACTGGCGCCCAACATGAGGCATGAGCAGTGCTCGACCAGAGCTGTGATAGATTGCCTGAATAGTTTGAATTCCAGCTTGCTCAGAGATTAGAACAGACAGCTTACATCATGTCGTTCTTAAACGAAATGTTATAGCATGCCTTTAAAGAGCTTTGTTTGCACTTAATTGGGTCAACTCTGTTTAATCTGCCAAATGTGTTACACAGTTTATTTACTCTCTGTGGTTTTATGCGAAGGTTTAAATGTGCTGTTTTGGTGTGGTTTGCAATTCGGGTGATACCATGATTAGTTGGGTAACTGCTCTACCTGCATATCTCGGGCATTGCATGATGGATTCTGTTACTAATTACACTTTCAGTTTTACCTTGGGAAAGTTTACTTTGCCCTTGGATGATTACACTAATGTGACACCACCGGAGCCAGGGCATGGAAACCTTCCGGGCTGTGACGATAAAGATCACTACTTTCTTAAGATTGTGATTTCGTTGTCAGTGCTCCTCCATGTGTTGCATGGGTGGTTTCATGTGAATCATAGGGCAGGGGTAGCTGTAGGGTAATGTGCATTGCTGCCACTCAAACCCCAGCAGCCGCTCCGCAACCTGCAGCGGGGCAAACTACAGCCCCGCTG